>CM061749.1:225297841-225743322 GCA_030979885.1 Lolium multiflorum | reverse complement strand
ATGGAGCGGTATACCTTTATATCCACATCCTTCTCACCATCACATGAGCCAAGTTGCCCTTTATGGGCATGGGTGTCTTCATTGGGCTTGCATTGGTCATGTTGAACTTCTTGAGCATGTCCTTCACATACTTTTCTTGAGAGATGAAGGTGCCTTTTGCAAGTTGCTTCACTTGTGCGGTGACCCAGCATACCACTGCATGTTGTAGTATACAAGTCGTTGATATGATCTTTGTGAAGGGACTTCTTCACAAATTGCCATATCCCTCAGAGTGGTACAACAGAAACATTGCAGGTCATAACACTCCATACATTATTACAAACATTGTCTTACAAGTTGATATTCTCACAGGTCCTATGAGAACATCCTAAGATACTACTTAAGTACGATTACAACTCATAACAAATATAAAGAGCTCAACAACTTATTTAGGTAAGTTCTACGTTGCTCGGCTCTATGATACTAGGGTATGTCACTACTCCTCCACCTCCGTGTCATCTGGTCCGTAGACTATCCCATAGTCTACTCCTTCCACTCCGCCGGTAAGATCAGGTTCTTCGTAGACCAGCTCGTAACTTCCTTCCGGTGCTCCATCGTTGATGGCCTCCACTTCCGGATCACAGTCTAGCAAGGGTGTCGAAAGAAAGTGAGTACAAAGGTAGCAAGTTCTAAAAGGTAAAAAAGGTGTTTGATGCACTAGCTATGACCATTGATCAGAAAATCTTAGGTCAATGCATGTTTTGAAATCATTTCTTCAAAAGGTTGCTTTTATTATGAAAACTATGCCCGTCAGTCTTCACAGGTTGATTAGAACTTCGTGGAGTTCCTTTCTTGCCGCGTTCGCAGTTCCCTTCCCGGAACAGGGAGTGACACAATTGTTCACACTCTGCAGAGGTGCGTTACTTTTCCCACAAGAGATCTCACCCTTTTTGCCATCCGCAGGGACTTGCCCCCGTTCACACTTCCTTTGGTGTGAGGCCAGGTATAAAGATCCAAGCCCACACCGCCTTCTCCGCGACTGCAAACCCACCCTTTTGAACCGTACACCCCCAGTAGACTTCTCCCGATAATACGGCTTTACTCACGGTGTACTCCGGACAATCCTTCATAGATCGTAGAGCCATCATCACTAATGGATGGGGATTTAAAAGGCTATCCCAACCTACGGCAGTGCCTCCAACACCCCGCCGGCTCTACCAATCATTGGCGTGCAGAAGGGAAAAGATACAGCTGGCTTCCCCAGAGCCATTATAGATCTCATGGTCAACGCGGTTTGTACGGCGCTAGAATCACTGGACGGCATTGGTAATTTAATCCTAGGGTGATATAACCCATGCAATGGAACCTCCACCATATCAACACATACCATGGTTCCATTGCCAACCACATAGTCATATTCATAGTTGGAAAGTAACATTTTATTTGCGATGCAGGAATGATAAGTATATAGCTTTGCATTAAAGTAATAGAAAATAATCAAGTTGACATGAGCAAGGGTGAACTTGCATGTGGACTGCGAGATAGTGCAGTTCAATGCAGTTGATGGAACCTGGACCTCGGGTTCTAAGCATCATTGTCCAGTAAGGACAATGTTATAAAATCCAAATAATGCAATCATGGATGTATTATTTTATGTTGAATCCCTTTACCCCGCTGAGTTATAGCAATTTAGGGTTGAGTTAAGATTTATGTGGCAGTAACTTGCAATTGATTTAAAAGTATAAACCATTTTAATTCACACAAAGTACAACAATTCAAAGTAAAACTATTTTACTTGATGATTCCCTTAATCATTCCAAAAATAATTTGAAATCATAGAGTTATCTATAGTTTTTGGAATAAAAGGAATATAGTGTTTTCTGGGAAAAATTCCCTTGTTCAAAAGAAATGACTTGGAATAATAGAATCTCATTTTGAAATGTTTGAAAATAAGTTTTTGAACTTATTTGAGATTTTTCCTTGAATTTTAAATACAAGGAAATAATAGTTTAAAATTCCAAGTTATTATTTAAATTCTTAAAATTCATAATTTTGAATTTGTTTCATAAATTCTATTTTATATTTTATTCTTGTTAAGATTTATTTTTCATTCATTAATCCAATTTTTAATGGATTTTTAGAGTTGTATTTGATTTACTAAAAATTGGTAAAGTTCTGGCCTTTTATTAAATGTTAAAAGACCAAAATACCCCCTGGCCCCTATTGGGCCAGCCCACCTAAAGCCAGGGACAGCCCATTAAGGCTATTCCCTTATGGGTCGGTGGCGCCGAACGGCCCACCTCTCTCACTCACTCGGCCCTCTCTCTCTCGTTCACCTCTAACCCTAATCTCCTGCGACGCCCGTGGCGATGGCGTCGCCGCCATGGCCGCCGCCGCGCTCCGGCCAGCTCCGAGCTCCCCCACCGTAGCCACCTACCAAATCAGAACCGCCGCGCGAGATCTATCGATCTGTCCGCGTGGTTTTTCCTTCTCTTCCTCTCTGGCGAATCGCCTCCGTTCTGGATCTCGGGAGAATCGCCTTCGACCGAACTCCGGCGGCGCGCGTCCTCGCCGACGATGTACGCGCCCGAGGTTGACCTGGCGCGGGTGCTGCTCGCAGCCGTGCCGTCGCCTCGTGCATGCTCTACGATGGTGTTTGGGTTCGCCGCGTAACGTCGAGCGCCTACCATGGATTCATTTATTGGGACGCGCGAGCCTCGCCATGCCCTAGCTTCGCTTCCAGCAAGTAAGTCTTCCACCTCCTCCTTCTCTTACGTGCGCCTCCCTTGCTAATGTTCTTCTTCCTCCTCATGTCTACCTGCTCTCTGGTGATCCTGCGTCACACGAGCTATACCATATATCTTCCTGCTTATCTACTGCAAGCTCATGGCCAAATCACCAGTTTCTGGTACTGGCCAGTGTTGCTTTGCTTGCGATTCATGCTTTACTTGCTTCTCTGCTGCTCCTAGCATGCTCTGTACTTGCCATGCTCTGCTGTGCTTGCTTATGAGCTTGCTATGCCATGCTATACTTGATTATGGCTTGCTTGTGCTTACTGGCATATCATGCTTGCTTGTCTAGGTGTACTTGTGATGCATCAGTGACACTTGTGTGTGCCAGTGGTGCTTGTGATATGCTTCTGTGCTTCCTATGCAAGCTAGTGATCCATTGGATCATTCTTTGCTTGTTGGCTAGCTTCCCTGTGTAGCTTGACTTGATTCAATTGATCCATTTGATCAATTAAATGTCAGTGATGGCTTGCTGATTAATTCTGTGGCTAAGTGATTCACTTTCCTTGTGATGCTGATGCTCAAGCATCACTATGCTGCTGCTTACTTGTGTTGTTGCTCATTCAAGCTCACTGGACTAGATCCAGTAGCTATTATGCAGTGATTAAACTGTGTTGCCTTATATTATGCTACTGTCAGTACTAAGCATGGATCTGTGATAAATTCATGCTTGTATTAATTAAGTTATGATGAACTGCTTATGCAGTAATGATTTAAATGACTTGCTTGCAAATGATTTGGCTATTCATGATTGTTTAGCAAGCAAATGAATCTGAATCCATTCTTGGATAATGATGTGCTATATTTGGCTTTCATTTAAATGGTGCTTAAGTGTGATGTGACCTCGGTAGCATTGCTACTGATTGGTTGCTCACCTATTTAGTTGGATCTTGTGGCTACTCAACCTTTGCTTGCATATTTGGGGATCATACTAGATATGAATGCCAATATGCTTGCCTGATGAAAATCTAGGGTTTACTGATGGTTCATAGCTTAGGATTTACTGTGTAGTCTTAGCTGCTAATCCTTGCAATTCATCTACTGGTGCTATCTGTGCATGTGATCTGGCTAGTGTGTGCATCTGTGCATGTTTGCTAGCTTCTGTGTACAAGATCTGTACCTAGATGCTTTCTATTTTTAGTAGCTTTTAGACTGGCAGTAATCCTTGGTGAAAACCAAGTGATGATCTACCCATTGAGCATCTGCTCATTCCCATGCTTATATCATGCATATATGATGGATCAGATCCATTGGATCTGTCCAGGAACTTGGTATACCTTGTTCCAGCTCCTAGATTGAAATATTTGGTTGTTGCAGACTTGGGGTTTTGTGCACAGCCCTTCACCTCCAGATTCTGGTTGAGCTTCTCAGGTCACCATGATTCCTGGGGCTAAGTGGTTGTGTTGGTTTCTGTTCTTGAGTATGAACTGGATGAACTGTGCTTGTTCTTGCTTCACCCTTACCTGGTGATTTGCATATGTGGTCGACTGTCATGGTTCTAGGGTTTGTGTGCTATTTATATGGTCTCTACTTCTTCCCTGGCCATGACACACAAGCCTGGTTACTTTATGACTCACCCTTGCATTGCCTTGCTGTTGCTTGGCTAGCAACCTTCATATGGTGAAACTTGAGCCCTAATGGCTTGCTCAGTGTTGGTCGTTTATGCTATCTTGTCTGTCAGTGGACAAGCACAAGTGTGCTGTGACAGTTCAGCACTGTCCAAACTGAATTTTGTGTTTTGCTAATGTCTAAACTGAACTTTGCTAACACTTGTATTCTGTCTAGTATTTGCTATGTGTTTTGCAGGTTTGAATTATGCTATGGCCAGAAGATCATCCTCAAGCCACTTAGTCTAGGTTTAGTTTAGAATAAACTTGTAATTTTCCTTTTCTTTTATTTTTTGATCATTATGTCTCAATTCTTGTATCAAGAATATTGTAAAGACTTTGTAATTGTGTTGTATATCAATAAAGCTCAAGTTTTGGTTTATGAGCTTTGTATTATGTAATGTTTATATTCTTGATTAAATATTGTATTTGATATTCACTTTGAAATTCAAAGTGATTTGAATTTATATATTGTGTTTGAATTTTGAATTCATTGTTTATATTGTGTGATGTTTATATTTAAATGTTTAACACTTATCAAATGCAATCATTCCCCAAAGTAACAAGATACAAAAGAGATCATGTCGAAATTTCCCTAACTCACATTGCCTAACCCTAAGTGCAAAATGAGAGAGAACCTCGATCCCTCTTAGGTTTAGTTGCAATAAGGCGCGAAAATTTCCCCCATTTTGCGATGAAATGCACATCCCATTTCTAAATCTACCCTTCGTTGTTCCTATGTTCTGGGTTATTACAGCCTCTCCCCCTTAACAGAAACTTCATCCCGAAGTTAAGATTGGTACCTGAACATCTCGGGGTAAGACTTCCTTAATTCTTCTTCCGTCTCCCAAGTTGCTTCTCGCTCAGGATGATGTTGCCATTGAACTTTGCAGTATTTGATTGCTCTGTTTCTTAACTTCTTCCACTGTACTTCTAAGATCTTTTCCGGTCTTTCCACATAGGTTAGGTCAGATTGCAATTCTATTTCTTCATATGTGATAGGATCATCCGGTGCCTTCAAACACTTTCTGAGTTGTGAAACATGAAACATATTGTGAACTTGACTTAGTTGTGCTCGTAATTCCAACTCAAAAGCTGTTCCTCGATTCTGACTGAGTATCTTAAATGGTCCAATATATCGAGGACTTAACTTTCCTTTCACTCCGAACCTCTTAAGTCCTTTCATTGGGCTAACCTTTAAATAAACCATGTCTCCCACTTTTGGTTCCCAATCTCTTCTTTTCAGGTCGGCGTAACTCTTCTGACGACTCTGAGCTATTTTGAGTCTATCCCGGATCACCTCGATGACTTCTTGTCTCTCCTTGATGTAGTCCGGTGTAAACTCCTTGTTTTCTCCGGTTTCAAACCAACAAATTGGTGATCGACACTTCCTTCCATACAATGCTTCGTACGGTGCCATCTGGATGCTACTCTGATAACTATTGTTATATGAGAATTCCGCTAAAGGTAAATGATCCTCCCATGAGCCTCCAAAGTTCAGAGCACAAGCTCTAAGCATGTCCTCAAGTATCTGATTGGTTCTTTCGGTTTGTCCTCCGGTTTGTGGATGATAAGCGGTACTGAAATCCAACTTGGATCCCAAAGCTTCTTGGAGTTGTTTCCAAAATGCTGATGTGAAAATTGAACCTCTATCTGAGACTATTTTCTTTGGTACTCCATGCTTACTCACAATCTCCTTCACATATATATCCACAAGCTTCTCTGCAGTATCCTTTGTATTTACGGCTATGAAATGAGCACTCTTGGTAAGCCTGTCCACTATTACCCATATCATATCCTTCTTCTTACTAGTCATTGGTAGACCAGTAACAAAATCCATTCCGATTTCATCCCATTTCCATTCCGGTATCTCTAGTGGTTTGAGTAATCCCGCAGGACTCTGATGTTCTGCCTTCACTCGTTGACATGTATGACATTCCGAGACATATTGTGCTATTTCTCTTTTCATGTTGTTCCACCAGAACATCTCCTTTAAATCCATATACATCTTAGTACTTCCCGGATGTATTGAATAAGGGGTTTCATGTGCTTCCTTTAATATGATTGACTTCACTTCTGGATCATCCGGTACACAGATCCTTTTCTGGAAGTATAATGAATCAAAATCCCCTAGATGGAATTCTGATGGTTTTCCTTCTCCAATCCTCTTGATTTCCTCTTGGATGAACAAATCATCCGCTTGCTTTCGGATAATCTCATATTTCAAGTCTGAGTACATCTCATCCATAATCCTCATGGTTGCTATACTTCCCTTAACATCACCTTGAATAAACAAAATCTGAGCATCCTCTAACTCTTTCCGAAGTTCCTTTGGAATCTCCCATTCCGTAGGTTGATTCTCCGTACTCTTCCTACTTAGGGCATCTGCTACTACATTAGCCTTGCCTGGTGTATAGTTGATTGTAAGGTCGTAATCCTTAATCAATTCTAACCATCTCTTCTGTCTCATGTTTAATTCCTTCTGAGTGAAGAAATATTTCAAACTTTTATGATCGGTGTATAACTCACACTTGGATCCATATAGAAATTGTCTCCAACTCTTCAAAGCATACACAACTGCCGCTAACTCTAGATCATGTACTGGGTAGTTGTGTTCATGTGGTTTCAACTGCCTTGATCCATAAGCTATTACCTTCCGATCTTGCATAAGAACACATCCAAGTCCATTCTTGGAAGCATCACAATACACCGTGTAATCCTTTCCCGGTTCAGGAACTGCTAACACCGGTGCTGTGGTTAACTTATCTTTGAGTGTTTGGAAGCTGGCTTCACACTCATCAGTCCACTCAAATGGAGTATTTTTCTTGAGTAACTTGGTCATTGGTCCTGCAATCTTCGAAAATCCCTCTATGAATCTCCGATAATATCCTGCCATACCAAGAAATCCTCGTATCTCCTTAGCATTTTTAGGTGATTTCCATTCCAATACGGACTGAACCTTGCTTGGATTCACCGCTATGCCTTCTTTGGTTATGACATGTCCAAGAAATTCAACACTATCTAACCAAAATTTGCACTTGCTAAACTTTGCATATAGCTGATGTTCTCTTAAAGTTTGCAGAACTATCTTCAAATGCTTGGCATGTTCTTCTTTATCTTTGGAATAGATTAGAATATCATCTATGAACACTATCACAAACTTGTCCAAGTACTTCATGAATATCTTGTTCATCAAATTCATGAAAATTGCTGGTGCATTTGTTAGTCCAAATGGTACAACCAAATATTCATGGTGTCCATACCTTGATACGAACGCTGTTTTTGGTACATCCTCCTTCTTGATCTTGATTTGATGGTATCCTGACCTTAAATCTATCTTCGAGAAGACTCCAGCTCCTTGAACTTGATCAAAAAGGTCTTGGATTCTAGGTAAAGGATACTTGTTCTTGATAGTTACATTGTTCAAATTTCTGTAATCTCCACACATTCTCTTTCCGCCATCTCTTTTATCCACAAAAATAACTGGTGTACCCCATGGTGACACACTTTCTTGAATGAATCCCTTCTGTTCTAACTCATCAATCTGAGCTTTCAGTTCCACTAATTCCTTTGGCCCCATCTTATATGGTGGTTGAGCTATTGGTGCTGTGCCTGGAATCAGATCGATTGTGAATTCAATCTCCCTATCGGGTGGCATCCCCGGTAGTTCCTTAGGAAATACATCTTGAAACTCATTCACTACAGGAATATCTTCAATTCTCACCTCCTTCAGACTATTGAGTTCCAATCCGATCTCCAACTCACTGTACTTATCTCCTTGGAACACTATTCGACCTCCGATGGAGTTGCGAAGTGATACTGTTTTGTCTCCACAGTTAATCACCGCTCCATTTTCTGTCAACCAATCCATCCCTAGGATGACTGATATGTCCTTCATGGGTATGATGAATAGGTCCGCGAAATACACACAGTCACATATGGTTAGGACTTGTGCTTCTTTCACGTGGGTTACTAAGATCGTTCCCCCCGCGGATAGAACAGTTATAGGAGTTTCTAACTTAGAACATCTAAGCCCGAATTTTTCCACAAACTCCAATGCAAGAAATGATGTGGTTGCTCCAGTATCAAATAATACTTTGCCAGGATGAGTAAGAATGCTTAGCGTACCTAAGACTGTTTGATCCGACTCTTCCGCTTGTTCCAAAGATGTGCAATTCAGCTTTCCATAAGGCTTTCCCTCTTATTGTTGTTGTTGTTGTTGTTGCGGTTGTTGTTGTTGTTGTTTCCACCTCGTCCTCCAGAGCTCTGTCCGCTCCAAGACGCCTTGTTTGGACAATCCGGCTTGATGTGTCCTTCCTTCCCACAACCATAACAAATGATCCTGGGTTTCTGACAATCCTTCTGCAAATGACCCTTTAGGCCACAATTGTTGCAGATATTTGGCTGATTGGATTCTGACTCTGACCTCCCCGGTTGTATTGGCTACCAGTAGTAGGTCGGTATCGGGGTTTGAAACTCCGATCAGGTGTTGGTTTACTGATTGGGTACTTCCTTGGCTCTATACGAGCCCTCTTCCTCCTGTCCTCTTGGACTTGCCGGTAATCATCCTCGAAAGTGATTGCCGAGTCAATCAGTTCCTGGAATTCGGCAGTCCGTGCCAACCTCAGTTGCATCTTCATGTATGGATTCATGCCTTTCATGAACCGCTTCTTCCTCTTCTCCTCTGTATCTACATCCTCAGGTGCATACCTGGATAGCCTGTTGAAATCCCGAACATACTGCATGATGGGTGCAGTATTCTGTCGTAGTTCGTCAAACTCCCTCTTCTTCAACTCCACCACGCTGTCCGGAACATGAGCATCCCGGAACTTCTTCTTGAACTCCTCCCAGGTGAACACCTTATCTGGAGGGTGTACTGCTACAAGATTCTCCCACCATGACGCTGCTGGTCCTGACAACAGATAAGTAGTATATCTAATCTTCTCCTCATCGTTGCAACCAACGGTCTTCAACTTCCGTTCCGTATCCATAAGCCAATCTTCAGCGTCCATTGGTTCTAGAGCTGATTTAAACGGTAGTGGTCTTGCATTTTGGAAGTCCGATAGGGTTACTCCCTTGCCTTCATTACCCCTATCATTGATGACGTGGGTAAAGAAATCTTGCATGTTCTTGCTCTGGCTTTCCTGGTAACGCCTCCTATCTTCCTCCATTGCTCTCATATATTGTTGGAAGTCTGGGTGCATCATTGGGTGTGGTGGTGGTGGTGGTGGTGCATTCTCTGCTCTAGCTGCTTGTCAACACCTGGATTTTTAAGTCCATATGCCTATTATGCCATTCATCGCAATCCCAGGAATATTGTTTTTGCGAGACATAATAGATTGATATCACAACACATCATGCATTACATACCATAATCGTCTTACAAATAAAGGATCACATGATCCATTCTCATTACAACAATAGAAGTTCTATTTATTCATTACATAACACATAGCGGAAGCGAAAGTAGCGTAGTAGTAGTCCATCTATTCCACAGGCAACTGTTGACGTCAGGAGTGATCCTAGTTGTCGACGTCCCGCTGTCCTTCTTCCTTCCTCGTACTCCTCTTCATAGTCTGCCATTTGAATAGCCAGGACACAGCCATGAGTACTTTAAAGTACTCGCAAACTAATACTAAGGTAAATACTATCAACTATAGTAAGGGGTTCTAAGCTCTAGTTTCATTTGCATAAAGCCAGTTTTATTTCATAAGCACTTTTAATAATCAAAAGCCCTTTTTAATTAACTAACTCAAGTGGGAACATTAGTGTCATTCCCACAACTTAGTTGTGATTCAAAGTCAAAGTCACCTTTCAATTCAAATCACAAGTCACCATTCATATTTTTAGAAAAGTTCTTGACGGAACAAGATGGCCTTTCCAATTGCCCATAACCATGACGCGGCTATTCGAATAGGTTTAACTCTCGCAGTAGGTTGTACACTTGTGCCACAACAATTGCAATAGTTCGTCAGGGGTAACTGCCCTGATTTATCGTACGCAGTACGCGAACTACCAATCCTAACCTTTCATTTACATACTCTAGTATAGGCACCTCTCCCCATGAGCTTGGCCTCCCAGTGAAGACAACAATCGCACAGGGCTTGGGCCGGACATTCACCTCATTTCACGTCATTTCACATCACTTCACCAGTACGGAGGCAGCCTCGGCATAACCCCTATGACGCTTGTTTAGAGGGAACCCATACTAAAATACATAAGTTTCCAGCTAAGCCTTACCCATATTCAGGTATTGTGGGGGTACTTTGTAAAATTGGAATGGTATCGCATCCGAACCCAACCATCAGTTTTGGTAAAATTCACCAAGTCATTCACCAGTCATATTCACCTTCAAAATCTTTCAATAGAATGACTCATCATTCCAAGGTTTTCAAAGTCATTTCATTTCACAAGTTCCCAACTAGAGTAGTCACTTTTAGGGTTTAGCACTAGCATCTAAGTATGAGGGGTGCTAAGTAATTTGCTTTGCTTCTAGGCTAACCTTGATACTTTTGTACTAATCCACTACTAACCAAGTGAAACATAAATCAAGAAATACTTTGATAAAACAAAAGTAAGTAAAGCTTGTAAAGTAAAACTGGGAAATAGGATCATGAACATAAAATAAATGGGGGATGCCTTGCTCATGGTGAGCTTTGCACTTTGCAAGAGTATTATCTTGCCTTGGTTGAGGTGGTGGTCAAAGTTCTCTTCTCCTTCCTCTTGGTAGAAGACCTCCTCCTCTTGATAGTCTCCGGTACTACCGTCTATAAACGAATACGAGGATACAATCACCAAACAACACTTAAGTAGTCTTAATTAGCCTTATTGGCTCACACAAAGGATCTAGCATCACTACTTAACAGTTATCCAAAAATTATTCTAGGGTTTCCTTATTTAACATTAGGAAAATAATTTCCTCTCATTGAAAATTGAACTTAGGGTTTCTCTTTGGTTTGGAGAAATAATTTCCTCTCATTGAATTCTTCTTAAGATTTAATTTCTCTTATGAATAATATATGACCTAGGTTGACCAAAGTCAACCTCTTCATACTTATCATTTGAGAAATGATTTAAATGAGGTTCCATACCTCATGCAATTTAATACTAACATGGTAGTGATTTAATGTCACCAAATAACTCAATATGAGATTATATAGACCATGGTCACTACCTCATGTTGAATTACTTGAGAACAAGATTTAAATGAGAGGAATACCTCTCATATGATTTAACACATAGTTGTAACTAATTTAATAAAAACTACTATTGAGGTGATTTAATATTCTCAAATAACCAGGGATGATCCCATGTTGACCAAGGTCAACACTTCACACTTAGTATTTGAGAAAAGTGATTTAAATGAGATTCATCATCTCATGTGATTTAAATAACTAGTGCAATTTAAATACTATGTTGATTTAAATTCTACAAGTGAGCAAGTATGAGCCTAAGCATTTAAAGGTCAACACATTACTTCATATCACTTGTGAGAATGATTTAAATGAGGTGCTACACCTCATAGATTTAAATTCTAAAATTTGGATATAGTTTAAATGGGCTAGTATTGACTACATAGCCAATATTCTGCTTCTAGCCCATGATCATATACAGGACATATATCATATTTTTACATAGTAAATTAGGGTTTGTTAAATGTGAATTATTGCAATTGGATTCACTTCAAAATTCAATTTGGTTGATTTTTAAGATTTATTTGAATACTGAAAAGTCTCTGTTTTGTTAATTTTGCTATTCAAAAACTACACAACATATGGGGTTGAATCCAGTGAGGTTAGCTAGATAATTTCATAAGCTTTCTATAGCATTTTGAATCACCAGATTTGGATTTGTAGATTTAACACTATTCAATTTTGAACTTGGCAGCAGTATTGGATTTGAACTAAATGGATTAAACCATATTTGAATTATTGGGCCACGCGGGAAAACAGAATGGGCCGAAACGAATTTAAACGGCGCAGCGTGGCCCAACAAGCATTTGGTGCTAGTGGGCTGCCTGATGAGCTGGGGGCCACTCGTCAGCGGCTCCTAAACGCGCGAAGCGGTACGCAGGATATGATCCGTTGGATCAGACGCGCATCGGAGGGTCGAGAATCGTCGTTGTCTCCGACGGGATTCCGGCGAGCTCGCGGCGAGCCTAGGGGGTCAGAGGGCGTACCGAGGTTCCCGCGGTGCTCTGCTGGGTGCTGGGCGTCGTTGTCGAGGACGAGGAAGCGACTGGTACCGTCGGCGAGGCGTGGGGTGGCGTCAATCGTCGGCGGCGAGCTCCTGGCTCCGGCGGGTCCGATCTTCAAATTGGGACGACTACGGCGCTAATTGGACGAGCTAGTGGTGCCGGAAGACTCAGTGGTGAGAGGGGAGCAAGGTGGTGTGAGAGATGGGGTCGAGGGAGTGCTCCTTTTATAGGAGGGCGAGGGTTCCGTGGGTGCTGCGGGCGGCCATGGCGCGGCCGTTCTGGCGTGCCAAAGGGCGAGGTAAGGACGGCTACGGGTGGGCGACATCACGATGCTCAGTACAGCTAGCGCGTCCAGGGCGCGATAGATTGCTCGGGCGCGTGCGTGTTCTGCCACGGCGTGCGCGGCCAAAAGCGAGGAGGACGGCGATGATGGTGCATGCGCGGGCTAAGGAGCTTGTTCACGGGTAGAGGCGAGGGAGGTGGTGCTCGACGCCGCGTAGGATGCAGTGGATGGGCTGAGACGATGGCACAGCGCTCCGGCGCGTCCAGACGCGGTGATCATGTCGGCCGGCATGATCTGGGCGTGTTGGGCACGGCCTGGCTCGACAAATGCTGGCTTGCGAGTTCCAGCCAGCAGTGGTGATGATCAACAATGTCTGGGGCATGTACTGGACAAGTTTTGAGTGAGAGAGAGAGGCCAGAGAAGAATGGAGTGAGGGTGGCCGGCATGGGTACGGCATGGCCAAAGTGCTGCCCTCTCCACACTTTAATCGACGGGAGCAAGTACATGCACTGATGCAGGGGATGCAGGAGGTCACAATGATCACAAACCAAAAGTGGTTTAGCCCAAAATCTGCTGGGTATTGAGGTGTAACACAATTCTGGAAAGTTGCCTGCAAGGTGCTCGATGAAATGGCCGCATGAAGAAAAAGTTGGAATTTTGGAAATCTTTTTGGTGGAGCTCAAACATATAATTAAAGTGAAAGATTGGTGGTGGTGGTGCTCATTTTGGTGAAGGTTTGCAAGAATTCAAAATGGGGGTCATCTTCTCTTTGTTTCAAAGTCCTCTCTTGTCAATCCTATTCTGGTCAACCTGGTCAACTTCAGCAGAGATGGTCAACATGAGAGTTGTTCACTTTCATATGTTCTTGGATGACATGGTCATAGTTGACCAAGTTTGGTTGAAGAAAAGTCAAAGCCAGAGGGGTAAAGAGGGGATCATGTTAAAAATCACACAAATGACCATCATCACATGTGAGATGGTTTTGAGTTTTGCTTTGATTTGATTTTGGTTTCTTTGATGCAATTGTGTTTGTTTATCATATATAAGAGTTTTACAAACAATAGATCAAGCAATGGTGGCCTTGGTTGAAGATTTGCAAATTTGGCTAAGTGTATGTGAGTGAATTTTGGGGATTTTCTCCCTATTTGATTTCTCCCCATTTGAGTTGACTTTTGTTGACTCTAATGTGGTTCTTATTAGTTTAGAAACATTTTCCAACCATTGAAACCAATTCAAATGGTCTTGTTCAAATATTTGCAAAAATGGCCATAACACATAAGAGGCGATGTGTCATATTTCATTAAACTTGTAAATTGTTCATCTTGCTTCACTTGGACATGGGTTAGGGTCAATTTAGTGTTATATTAGGTTTAGAGATGGTTTCACACCATTTGGTCAAGGTTTAAAGTCATTGTGCAAGAATTGGGTAATATGGCTATGTGTCACATATGCCTCTATGCATATGTTGCATTTGATTTTCAATTTGACTTGGCTTGACCCAATTGGTGTTGTTGAGTGTTGAAATGGTATATAGGAGTGATCCAACCATTCACAACATGTATTAGGGTCAATATTCTTAGATTCACATATTTGCTATTTTGCTCTCATATGCCTCTATGGCATTTTTAGTTTCTTTTTATTTTCTTTTGTTTCAACTTGGATTTGATTTGATAAGTACTAGGTAAGGTGTATGAAGGTTTTTCCAAACCTCTAAGCAAAGTAGAAAAGCTTAGGGTAAAGATTTATACATATAGCCATAGGCACATATGCCTTTTTCTTATTTATTTTCCTTTTATTTTATTTTAGCTAGGGTGGTGAAAAGAGGGGTGAGGTTTAGGGTTTAAGATTATTTCAAACTACTATAACAAGCAAACATGGCAATAGCACAAGAATTAAGCAAGGTCACTATGGATCATACTTATTTGAATAAAAGTTTTTGTTGGTTCCAAAATTTGGAACTAGGGAAATCCATTTGTTTTTGTTTTGAACTTTTGGGATGTTACACTGCTGCATCTGCCTCCTCTTTTTCTCTTGCTTCCCGCTCTCTGCGAGCCTCTTCGGTTTCTACTAACGCCATTTCCCCCTAGTCCTGTAACAAAGAGCGATTACTCATAATTACACCATGCAAATGCTTTCTGAGCTCAACTCAATGCCCAGAACTAGTCACACAATGAAATCAAGAAGCAAATACAAAACAAACATTTATTATGCATATACTTTGTATAATACATAACACACACACAAACTTATATTACATGTGGTATATATAAACCACTTATTTGGCTCAAAGCCCAAGCCAACGGGAATTTAAAATACGTTCTATTACAATACCACCTAGATTACTTTATTCTTCCTTGGAGCTCTACTCCTCGTCATCATAACTCGCCTCCGCGTACATCCCTGGGGTCCATCCGGTACAGCGGTTTGTCTTCCGAACACCGTCCGGAATGAAGGTCCTTCCCGTAGGTATGTAGTCTGAATCGGACGAAGTGCCGAGACAGAGATCTGTCATGCCAAAGTAGCTAGATAAAGACTCATATGTATCCCCAGTGGGATACAGCTCATCTTCTTCTGTCATCCATGGAGGATTCCTATTCACTTGACCCCTCATCTTCTTCTTCTTCTTTTTCTTGGTTCCAGAACTCTCACCTACGACGTACTGGGATGTTTTGGGTAATCCCATCTCCAAATCTAAAGAAATGGAGTTGGTATCTTTCTCTTCCTGCCCAAAGCTTTGGTTAACATTCTGGTTAACCGCGCCTCCTTCATCCTCTGACTCACAAGTGATGGGTTCTCCTTCATCTCCAAATGGTTCCCCGAAACGCCAACCAGTCGAATTCTCGATTGGTGACTCCGAGCAGTTTAGGTTCCTGGAATCATCTCCCCCATATCCAGACTCATATGATGCTGACACATGTGGATAGTGTGGGACAAAGTTGGGTGTGAGTGGATCTTTATGGGACAACTGGTCACTCAAATCTACATAGCTGTCTAGGCTAAAGAAAGGTGTAGTATGTTGTGGTTGTGCCCTCAAATCACGCATCCGAGTTTGGACTTTATCAGGGTCCGTGAACTCAGCTAGCATGTGGTCAATCTCACCTCTCATCTTCATGTGTAAAAGGTACATCGTGGTCAATAAAGACTTACAGCTATCCATGTGCTGTGCTGCAGCTTCAGGACTTCTGCGTGCTAACACCAAATGATTCAGAGTGGGATCCTCATCTTCCTCGGCATGAGGTATATGAGAAAACTCTGAACATAGCAGTTCTACTGACTTGTGCTGCCTTATCTCAAGGATTGCCTTGAATAGGCCCATGTGGTAGGCTGTGGTGATAGTTTTGGCTTCTCCGTATGGCATTACACGACTCATCAGCAGTTTTGTCGGTAGTTGGACCGATACTCTGCACTTGGCTAGGATTTCCCCATCATAGTAGGTATACTTGATAACAGGTATCCGTGGATCACAATGAAGTTCCTTCAGCATCCCACACAGGAGAGCTGTGATTGGTCCATCATAATCACCGAGCCATCCCTCAACCTTCCTCAAAGTCCTCTTAGGAAAAGTGTTCGCCATTATGGCTGTATACAAAAGCAGAATATTAGTAGTGATAATGCATCATAATAGCTATAATAAAGAATTATCGCACTAAAATATATGGTTTTGCTATTCTCAAGTGAATAATCACCATATTTCTAGAGAATCCTTTACTATTTCTACTAGACTCCTACAGGTTTCTTCCCTATACTAGGTTTTTCCAACCTAAGGTCGCAACATTTGCTCTGATACCAGCTGCGGTGACCCAGGTACCACTGCATGTTGTAGTATACAAGTCGTTGATATGATCTTTGTGAAGGGACTTCTTCACAAATTGCCATATCCCTCAGAGTGGTACAACAGAAACATTGCAGGTCATAACACTCCATACATTATTACAAACATTGTCTTACAAGTTGATATTCTCACAGGTCCTATGAGAACATCCTAAGATACTACTTAAGTACGATTACAACTCATAACTAAATATAAAGAGAGCTCAACAACTTATTTAGGTAAGTTCTACGTTGCTCGGCTCTATGATGCTAGGGTATGTCACTACTCCTCCACCTCCGTGTCATCTGGTCCGTAGACTATCCCATAGTCTACTCCTTCCACTCCGCCGGTAAGATCAGGTTCTTCGTAGACCAGCTCGTAACTTCCTTCTGGTGCTCCATCGTTGATGGCCTCCACTTCCGGATCACAGTCTAGCAAGGGTGTCGAAAGAAAGTGAGTACAGAGGTACTCAGCAAGTTCTAAAAGAGTAAAAAGGTGTTTGATGCACTAGCTACGACCATTGATCAGGAAATCGCAGGTCAATGCATGTTTTGAAATCATTTCTTCAAAAGGTTGCTTTTATTATGAAAACTATGCCGTCTTCACAGGTTGATTAGAACGTGGAGTTCCTTTCCCCGCGTTCGCAGCTCCCTCCCGGAACAAGGAGGTGTTGCCACAATTTGATACACTCTGCAGAGGTGCTGCTTTTCCCACAAGAGATCTCACCCTTTTGCCATCCGCAGGACTTGCCCCCGTTCACACTTCCTTTGGTGTGAGGCCAGGTATAAAGATCCAAGCCCACACCGCCTTCTCCGCCACTGCAAACCCACCCTTTTGTCCAACCGTACACCCCCAGTAGACTTCTCCCGATAATACGGCTTTACTCACGGTGTACTCCGGACAATCCTTCATAGATCGTAGAGCCATCATCACTAATGGATGGGGATTTAAAAGGCTATCCCAACCTACGGCAGTGCCTCCAACACCCCGCCGGCTCTACCAATCCGTTGGCGTGCAGAAGGGAAAAGATACAGCTGGCTTCCCCAGAGCCATTATAGATCTCATGGTCAACGCGGTTTGTACGGTGCTAGAATCACTGGACGACATTGGTAATTTAATCCTAGGGTGATATAACCCATGCAATGGAACCTCCACCATATCAACACATACCATGGTTCCATTGCCAACCACATAGTCATATTCATAGTTGGAAAGTAACATTTTATTTGCGATGCAGGAATGATAAGTATATAGCTTTGCATTAAAGTAATAGAAAATAATCAAGTTGACATGAGCAAGGGTGAACTTGCCTGTGGACTGCGAGATAGTGCAGTTCAATGCAGTTGATGGAACCTGGACCTCGGGTTCTGTAAGAAGCATCATTGTCCGGTAAGGACAATGTTATAAAATCCAAATAATGCAATCATGGATGTATTATTTTATGTTGAATCCCTTTATCCCGCTGAGTTATAGCAATTTAGGGTTAAGTTAAGATTTATGCCTTTGGCAGTAACTTGCAATTGATTTAAAAGTATAAACCATTTTAATTCACACAAAGTACAACAATTTAAAGTAAAACTATTTTACTTGGTGATTCCCTTAATCATTCCAAAAATAATTTGAAATCATAGAGTTATCTCTATAGTTTTTGGAATAAAAGGAATATAGTATTTTTCTTGGAAAAATACCCTTTTCAATAGAAATGACTTGGAATAATAGAATCTCATTTTGAAATGTTTGAAAATAAGTTTTTGAACTTATTTGAGATTTTTCCTTGAATTTTAAATACAAGGAAATAATAGTTTAAAATTCCAAGTTATTATTTAAATTCTTAAAATTCATAATTTTGAATTTGTTTCATAATTTATATTTTATATTTTATTCTTGTTAAGATTTATTTTTCATTCATTAATCCAATTTTTAATGGATTTTTAGATTTGTATTTTATTTACTAAAAATTGGTAAAGTTCTGGCCTTTTATTAATTGTTAAAAGACCAAAATACCCCCTGGCCCCTATTGGGCCAGCCCATTTACCTAAAGCCCAGGGACAGCCCATTAAGGCTATTCCCTTATGGGTCGGTGGCGCCGAACGGCCCACCTCTCTCACTCACTCGGCCCTCTCTCTCTCGTTCACCTCTAACCCTAATCCGCGACGCCCGTGGCGATGGCATCGCCGCCATGGCCGCCGCCGCGCTCCGGCCAGCTCCGAGCTCCCCCACCGTAGCCACCTACCAACAACCGCGCGCGCATCTATCGATCTGTCCGCGTGGTTTTCCCTTCTCTTCCTCCCTGGCGAATCGCCTCCGTTCTGGATCTCGGGAAGAATCGCCTCGACGAACTCCGGCGAGCGCTCGTCCTCGCCGACGATGGTTGTGCCCCTGAGGTTGACCTGGCGCGGTGCTGCTCGCAGTACCCGTGCCGTCGCCTCAGGTGCATCTCACGGTGGTGTTTGGGTTCGCCGGCGTAACGTCGCTACCCTGGATTTGCAGCTGTTAGGGCCGCGCGAGCACTACCTCGCCATGCCCTAGCTTCTGCTTCCAGGCGCAAGTAAGTACTTCACCTCCTCCTTCTCTTCTGTGCGCCTCCCTTGCTACTGTTCTTCTTCCTCCTCATGCTCTGTTGCTCTCTGGTGATCCTGTGATCACACGAGCTATGCCATAGCTGTTAAATCTTCCAGTGCTGCTATCTACCAAGCTCATGGTCAAATTACCGCCATCGGTACTGGCCGTGTTGCTTTGCTTGCGATTCATGCTTTACTTGCTTCTCTGCTGCTCCTAGCATGCTCTGTACTTGCCATGCTCTGCTGTGCTTGCTTATGAGCTTGCTATGCCATGCTATACTTGATTATGGCTTGCTTGTGCTTACTGGCATATCATGCTTGCTTGTCTAGGTGTACTTGTGATGCATCAGTGACACTTGTGTGTGCCAGTGGTGCTTGTGATATGCTTCTGTGCTTCCTATGCAAGCTAGTGATCCATTGGATCATCCATTGCTTGTTGGCTAGCTTCCCTGTGTAGCTTGACTTGATTCAATTGATCCATTTGATCAATTAAATGTCAGTGATAGCTTACTGATTAATCCTGTGGTTAAGTGATTCAATCTCCTTGTGATGCTGATGCTCAAGCATCACTATGCTGTTGCTTACTTGTGCTGTTGCTCATTCAAGCTACTGGACTTGCTCCAGTGGCTATGCTGCAGTGATTAAACTGTGTTGCTTATATTATGCTTCTGTCAGTACTAAGCATGGATCTGTGATAAATTCATGCTTGTATTAATTAAGTGATGATGAACTGCTTATGCAGTAATGATTTTAAATGACTTGCTTGCAAATGATTTGGCTATTCATGATTGTTTAGCAAGCAAATGAATCTGAATCCATTCTTGGATAATGATGTGCTATATTTGGCTTTCATTTAAATGGTGCTTAAGTGTGATGTGACCTCAGTAGCATTGCTACTGATTGGTTGCTCACTTATTTAGTTGGATCTTGTGGCTACTCAACCTTTGCTTGCATATTTGGGGATCATACTAGATATGAATGCCAATATGCTTGCCTGATGAAAATCTAGGGTTTACTGATGGTTCATAGCTTAGGATTTACTGTGTAGTCTTTATTAGCTGCTAATCCTTGCAATTCATCTACTGGTGCTATCTGTGCATGTGATCTGGCTAGTGTGTGCATCTGTGCATGTTTGCTAGCTTCTGTGTACAAGATCTGTACCTAGATGCTTTCTATTATTAGTAGCTTTTAGACTGGCAGTAATCCTTGGTGAAAACCAAGTGATGATCTACCCTATTGAGCATCTGCTCATTCCCATGCTTATATCATGCATATATGATGGATCAGATCCATTGGATCTGTCCAGGAACTTGGTATACCTTGTTCCAGCTCCTAGATTGAAATATTTGGTTGTTGCAGACTTGGGGTTTTGTGCACAGCCCTTCCTCTGGTTGAGCTTCTCAGGTCACCATGATTCCTGGGGCTAAGTGGTTGTGTTGGTTTCTGTTCTTGAGTATGAACTGGATGAACTGGTGCTGGTTCTTGCTTCACCCTTACCTGGTGATTTGCATATGTGGTCGACTGTCATGGTTCTAGGGTTTGTGTGCTATTTATATGGTCTCTACTTCTTCCCTGGCCATGACACACAAGCCTGGTTACTTTATGACTCACCCCTTGCATTGCCTTGCTGTTGCTTGGCTAGCAACAACCTTCATATGGTGAAACTTGAGCCCCTGTGGCTTGCTCAGTGTTGGTCTGCCTATGCCTATCTTGTGCTGTCCAGAAATTTGGACAAGCACAAGTGTGCTGTGACAGTTTCACTGTCCAAACTGAATTTTGTGTTAATTCTGCTAAATGTCTAAACTGAACTTTGCTAACACTTGTATTCTGGTCTAGTATTTGCTATGTGTTTTGCAGGTTTGAATTATGCTATGGCCAGAAGATCATCCTCAAGCCACTTAGTCTAGGTTTAGTTTAGAATAAACTTGTAATTTTCCTTTTCTTTTATTACTGATCATTATGTCTCAATTCTTGTATCAAGAATATTGTAAAGACTTTGTAATTGTGTTGTATATCAATAAAGCTCAAGTTTTGGTTTATGAGCTTTGTATTATGTAATGTTTATATTCTTGATTAAATATTGTATTTGATATTCACTTTGAAATTCAAAGTGATTTGAATTTATATATTGTGTTTGAATTTTGAATTCATTGTTTATATTGTGTGATGTTTATATTTAAATGTTTAACACTTATCAAATGCAATCATTCCCCAAAGTAACAAGATACAAAAGAGATCATGTCGAAATTACCCTAACTCACATTGCCTAACCCTAAGTGCAAAATGAGAGAGAACCTCGATCCCTCTTAGGTTTAGTTGCAATAAGGCGCGAAAATTTCCCCCGTTTTGCGATGAAATGCACATCCCATTTCTAAATCTACCCTTCGTTGTTCCTATGTTCTGGGTTATTACAACTTGGAAGCCTAGAAAGAACTTCAACTCTCCCATCATGGACATCTCAAATTTTCTAGTCATCAATAGCTCAAAAGCTTTGTTATGATTGGGGTTAGTTCCACCAAAAATAATATCATCAACATATATTTGACATATATATAAGCCACCCCCTTTAACCTGCTTGGTGAAAAGGGTGGAATCGACCATACCCATGCAAACCCCATCATGTAGTAAGAAATCCCTAAGGAACTCATACCAAGCACGTGGAGCTTGCTTGAGACCGTAGAGTGCCTTATGGAGTAAATACACATGGTTGGGTCGGCATGGGTCTTCGAAACCCGGGGGTTGAGCCACATATGCGGTTTCTTTTAGGGGACCATTCAAAAATGCACTTTTCACATCCATTTGATATAGCTTGAAATTGTGGAAAGATGCAAATGCAAGGAAAACACGGATAGCTTCAAGACGGGCTACCGACACAAAGGTATCCTCAAAATCCATACCTTCTATTTGGGCAAACCCTTGTGCTACTAACCTTGCTTTATTTCTTATGACAATGACATTCTCATCTTGCTTGTTCTTGAATACCCATTTGGTCCCAATAACATTGATGCGATGATCCTTGGGTCTCTCAACTAGAGACCATACTTCATTACGAGTGAAACACTCCAATTCTTCTTGCATGGCAATTACCCAATCCGGATCAACCAAGGCTTCATGTACCTTGAGTGGCTCAAAACTAGACACAAAAGCATGGTGTTGACAATAAGTGATAAGTAATGCATGGTGTCTACGAGTTACCACTCCTTTTGAGATGCTACCAAGGACTTGATCTACTTTCATGTCACTTGCCCTTGTAGCAGCCTTGATCTTCCGAATGGTTCCTTCATGATCAACAAATTCATCTCTTGCTAATACTTGATCATGAGGGACAACTTGAGCTTGAACATGAGTTGAGGATGTTTCTTGATCATCATCATGGTCTTGCTCAGTGGGTTGAGGGCTTTCTTCTTGTTCTTCGGAATGTGGCTCATCTTGAGTAGAGGATAAATCTTGAGTTGCACTTGATGGCTCAGCTTGAGTTGAGCTAGGCTCTACTTGGGCTGAGCTTGATACTTCTATTCCATCATCTTGATCATCATTATGAACTTCTATGGGCCGGATGTGTCCAATGCCCATAAGCTTGATGGCACTAGATGGATCATCATCATTACCTGCAACACATGGAACAACTTGCTCCACTTGGGAGCCATTATCCTCCAAGAACACCACGTCACAAGATACTTCAATAGCCCCAGTGGACTTGTTGTAGTATCTATAGGCGTGAGAGTTCTCCGCATATCCAACAAATGTACCCTCTATAGTTCTAGTTTCAAATTTACCGAGCTTCCCCTTATTGTTCTTAACAAGGCATTTGCATCCAAAGACATGAATGTACATGACATTAGGCTTATTACCTATAAGAAGCTCGTATGGAGTTTTATTATGCAGGGGGCAAAGAAAGAGCCGATTGGAGTAGTGGACAGCCGTAGAGATGGCTTCTCCCCAAAAGTTATGGGGTGAATTGAATTCACTCAACATAGTTCTTGCCATCTCAATAATAGTCCGGTTCTTCCTTTCAACAACACCATTTTGTTGAGGGGTGTATGGAGCTGAAAACTCATGCTTGATGCCCTCATCATCAACAAACTCTTGCATGGTGTAGTTCTTGAACTCGGTGCCATTGTCGGTCCTTATCGCCTTGATCTCAGATTCATACATACGTTGAGCCTTCTTGGCGAAGATGATGAACTCTCTATGGGTCTCATCCTTAGACTTAAGGAGAAAGACCCAAGAGTATCTTGAGTAATCATCAACAATGTCTAGTCCATACTTGCTCCCACCAAGAGTATCATAATGTGATGGCCCAAAGAGATCCAAGTGAAGGAGCTCCAAAGGCCTAGACGTGGTGACAATGCTCTTGATAGGATCTCTCTTCTTGAGTTGCTTTCCAGCTACACATGCACTGCATACACGATCTTTCTCAAAAGAAATGCCGGTTAGTCCAACAATGTGCTCACCCTTAGAAGTTATTTAAGATTTCTCATATTGACCAAGGCGGCGATGCCATAGCCAACCTTCGTCATGTTTGGCCGCCATTAGACATGTGGAGGGAGAGGGGCTCTCTTTCGAGAGGTCAACCACATAAAGGTTGTTCTCCACATATCCAACAAGGACCAACTTGAGGTTATCACTCCTAAAGACTTTCACACAATACTTGGTAAAATATGAATTATAACTGGCATCTACAAGGTGATATATAGAAAGCAAGTTATAGCCAAGGGATTCAACAAGCATGACCGTCTCAAGGCACAAGTCCTTAGAGATTGCCACCTTGCCATACCCAAGTACCTTTCCCTTTGAATTGTCACCAAAGGTGATGCTTGACTTCTTGTTAATATCCTCAATGAATTGGTCAAGCACACCTCTTCCTCTGGTCATATGATTGGTGCATCCACTATCAAACACCCATTTTGGACCACCGGAGGAATACCCTACAAAATCAAGTAGAGGTTTTAGGAACCCATCGATTAATGGGTTCCTTTGTAATGGCAACAAGATCTTTTGGTACCCAAATTGAGTACCCTCTATAAGCATAGCCATTACGAGGGCCAACATATTTAGCATAAACATCACCATAATAATCAACAAATAAATCATAGTGATTGTTAGGTCCCGTGCGGTCACCACTAGTGGCTTTGCCCTTTGAGGCTTTGCCAACATTAGTGACCTTCTTGCTTTTCTCTTGAGCGGGTTTCTCTTTCTTATAGTTGTTCTTCTTGTAGGGCTTGGTAGCATATCCAAGACCATACTTTTGATTGTTTGACCTTTGCTTACTCAAGAGGTCATCCAATCTCATCTTATTCTTGGCGGTGGTGAACTTGGCAAGTTCCTTTGTCAACCTAACATTTTCCTCAAGAATAGTGTTGCTTGCTCACAAGCCGATTCATTAGGATGATATTTGAGACCATATTTTGTTACCAATGATTCAAGATATTTATTGGTCTCAACATGCAAAGATAGTTCCTCTTGTAAACGAACATGTTCTTCAACAAGTTTAGCATGCTCATAAGTAAATGAGGTGGAGGAACTAGCAATATTTTCTGTAATAATGGGATCTTTCATTGATCCAAGAGCCTTTTTGTAGGTTTCTTGGAGTAGGTCATGGTTCTCTCCAAGTTTCTTGAGCTCATCATTAGCAAGCTTGTTAGCTCTTTCAAGATGGTCAAGATCCCTAGTGAGAGAAGCATGAGCAACTTGAAGCTCCTTCTTTGAAGCATCGAGCTCTTGGGCCAATAATTGAGCCCTTTCAATAGTTTCAAGATCCTTAACTTTATTTAGTTCAAAGGTTTCAATTTTTTGCTTAAGGCCTTGTGATATGCACCTTTCGGTTTTTAGCTCTTGTCTTAGGAGATCGAATCTCCGATCTTTATCATTCAAATGATATTCTAATTCTCAGTGGACTCGTCCTTTTCTTTGAGGGGGTCCATCAAGAAATCAAATTTGACAAGAGCATCACCACGAACAGTGCATCTTACTTTGTAAAGTTCCTTAAGCATAGCTAACTCTTCTAGATTTTTAGTTTCATCATCAAGAACACTAGATAGAGAAGGTGGGGATTCCATTACCTTTGTTTCTCTTGCCATTAGACAAGAGCCAACGATCGTAGAGGAGGGAGAGTCATCGGAGTCATCATCATGAGTTGTTCTTGCCATGAAGGAAGAACCAACAACATTCTCTGTGGAGTAATCCTTGGAGTAATCATATGTGAAGAGTGACCCGGGTTTGGAGAAAGCCAAACCGGCCACTCCGGCCTCCTTCTCCTCATCTTCCTCCTTCATCGGAAGTGTACTCAGCCCCAACAAAGGCTCTTCCCTTGTTCTTCTTGTATCGATCATTGATTGGGTTTGGCTTCAATCTTGGCTTGACTCCTTTGACATACTTTGGCTTGTCTACCCTTTTCTCATAAGGGAACTCATTCGCAAAGTGACCATCTTAATCACAGTTGTAGCAGGTTCTTTTCTTCTTCTTCTCATTGAAGAACACTGGAAGCTTCGCCTTGTACTTCTTTGCAAAGAAGGCAAAGTCCGTCGCAATGTCACTTGTTGATGTCATCTCTTCATCTTCTTCAATTTCATAGACTTCTTCTCTTTCATGGTTAGCTCTAGCCTCCACGGCAAGGTTGTGTGAGGCTTCATCAATACGGTTCATCGCCATGAGCCTTTCTCCTGTCTTGGCCATGTTCTCATTGGCTGGCACATAGGAGACTAGATCATCTGCGTTCAGATCAGCGCTCTTGGTAATGATTTGCGAGTTGAGTGCAAGATTGGTGTCCTTTTGCTTGACTGCAATCATGGCAATGACCTTGGACTTTATGAATGCTTCATTCATCTCAAAACCATCGTTGTATTTCTCACTTCCAAGGCCCTTGACCTTCACTCTCAGAGCACCAAGCCTTCCATAGGCATCGGCCAAGGATTCTCCTTGTCTAATCATGAACATAGTTGCCTCGTCTTTGTTGACTCATAGAGAGCCGATTGGATCAGATCGGTTCCCTCTTGGAGTACTACGATCCGATCCCACAACTCTTTAGCGGAGTCTATGTCATTGACTTGATCAAGGAGCTTGCGGTTGATGCCACTCCTAATCTTGTCACGTGCGGAGGCATTGAGTTGACGGTTGTAGAATTCGGTGGAGGTCAACCGAATGGGATCTTGTGGCTTCCGGTATCCATCAACAATGATCTCCCACAACTCCACACTGCAGCTGCGAATATGAGACTCCATAGAAGATTTCCAAAAAGGAAAGTGAGTTCCATCAAAATGGGGAACATTCCCACTATGGTTTATATGAGGCATGGGTGAAGTGTTTTTGGGATAGTCATGATTGACTTGATGGAAACCTTCCGGAGGAACCGAAGTCCCACTAGAGGTTCCACTAGTCAGGTTCTTAAGCATGGCAGTCATTTGTGCCATTTGGCTTTGGACTTCATCCTCCTTCAACTTTTTCTCAGCATCATATGCCAAGAATCTGGATTTCATCTCCTTAACCGAAAGGTTAGAATTTACATCCAGACCCTCGAATAGTTTATCCATCTCACTCTTAAGGCTGTGAAGCCCTTAAAAAGAGTCCAGGCTCTAGTACCAATTGAAAGTTCAGAGATGGTAAACCTAGAGGGGGGTGAATAAGTTTCTACAAATTTTAATTCTTTCTTTGCAATATTAGGCTTTGCGGAATAGTAAAGGTGAGCCTAATGCAAACTAGGTGAGGCAACCTATATGATGATACTAGTAACTCGAGCACGAAGGCTCTCACACGCAATTATATCACAAGTAAGGAGTTCGGTTATAGATAACCGATAGCACGCGGAGACGAGGGTTTATTCTTGTGTTCCCTTCCTTTGCAAGAAGGTACATCACGTTTGGAGGGGTGGAGGTCCCACGAAGGATTTCCCAATGCCACGAAGGCTCACCCTATTCTCCGGAGCCTATCCCACGATGGAATAGCTCACTCACTTGTGGTAGACTTTGAGGTAGCCTCCAAACCTTCACAATCTTGTCAGGAGCAAATCCACACCCCCGATGCTTCCGGACCTCAGATCTGAGGCTTTTGGTGTTTCTAACAATGGAGTATGAGAGAGAGAGCTCAAGAATAGCTTGTAGTATAGTGCCTGACTGTTAGGTAGGAGAAGGGTTTTTATAGTGTCACTTGAAATCCGCCGTTGGAACCTGACACCCCAGCTTTTTCTTCGAGGAACCCGGCCAATCGGGCCTAGGACCCGCCCGGCGCAGGTCTGGCCGACCGGCGAGGCCAGGCCACCCTGCAAAACCGAGCCGGGACCGGCTTGACCGGCAGATATTGTCGTGCAAGAATGCCTTCTGATGTCATCGCAGAGGAGTTGGCGCTGTGGCGTCACCACCACCCGTCCGACCGGCTTTGACTGACCAGGCCGTTCAAACCAGGCTGCGACCGGCCATGATCGGGAGGGTTTTGTGACATGCGAACATGCCTGGCCGGCACCGATCCAGGGCTCTGCTACGCGGCTGGCCGACGTGCCCGACCGGCCTATGACCGGCCAGTGTCAAGAGCCCTTCTTGATTGTTGACGAAGTGGGGGGTCTCCCTTTACCTTCTTGTTCCATTGGTACACCATTTATGCCTCTTTGGCTAATACATGTGATTATTCTCATAGATATGTATTAGGACAAATACTCTAGCACGGCGTCATTGTTACCAAAATAATGTATAATGGTAAAATACCCTACATGAGGAATTGGTTATATATCCTCAAAGTCATGAGAACATGTATTTTTGCTGATTTATACACATGAATATACGCAGGAATGTACACATAAATTGTCCTTACATATTTCGCATTTGGATACAATTTATGTTCCGATTTATGCATTTAGATGCAAATTATGTGCAAATTTTTGCAACATATTTGGGTGAGATGTGATGTGTTATTACAGTGTACAATCAAATACAATTTGTCTGTCAATTTGCAACAAATTTGTTTTGTACCATCAAATGTACTAGATATTGAACAAAATGGGCAAGTGCAAAAAAGGGATCGGTTTTTTTTACTGTGGATTGTGAGGCAAAGTCCCATGGCAAATTTTATTGAAAAATCAAAATATAATAATATACAGAGAAGGGAAAACCTTCCTAAAAGAAATAGACTCTAAGGTAGAGTCTTAATCCAAGCCAGCAAACTTGCCCTTTGTCTAGCCTTAATTCTATCCTTAAGTAAGAAAATGTCATGTACAAATTTACATTTCCACCTTGCAAAGTTGGGTCTCTAGTGTCGAAATATTTTCCCATTGCGAGGCAGATATATATTCCAACAAGCCAGCACAAGAACTTTCATAAAGAAAGGGCCTACCAAAATATCTCTTTGCATGCGCCACCACTAGTTGCAAATCATCATGCGGCTCCCACTCAATTTGTAGATAGTTCAAGATTATTTTGCTGAAATTACACTCAAAGAAAAGATGAATCCATCCTCATGGGAGCACAAACGGCATAGCTCACAATGCATCTCCTCTGTCATTCTCCAATGACGGTTTTGGAGAAGATCCCGTGTATTTAATCTATCCATAAGAAGGAGCCATGCAAACACTTTAGTCTTCATAATACAATTGGACTTCCAAAACCATCTAACCAAAGGAGGAACTTGAATGTGAGCACGTATATGAGTGTAAAAGTGTGTTGAAGTGTAATTATCGCCCCAACAATAAGTCTAAACATCATTTTGATCCAAAATTGGATTATCGGCCAAAATACTTGTAAAGCCTTAAATTCCTGAAACTCTTGCACATACATGGGTCTATAGAACAAAGTTGATTTATCATCCAAAGCATATACTTAATTAAAATCCACATTCTCCTTTAGAGCAATTGATTATAATCTTGGAACCCTTCTCTTTATTGGTTGAATACTACCATTTAACAACCATTTGTCTAACCAAAAAAAAAGGTGTCACCTCTTCCCAACTTAGCAACTGCCACCCTCTAAAATTATCCACTTGTTTAAGCACATCCCGCCACCAGAACGAGCCACGTAGGTCCTCGACATGTGGGATGTTACCCTTATCATATGCATGCCAAATCAACTACACCCAAGGCAACTCAAGCTTATTGTAGAACTTATCCAAAAACTTGATCAAGAGAGCAGCATGTAAATTAACCTCTCCCAATCCTCCCTTATCTTTTGTCTTACAAACCATTTCCCAACGCTGCAAGAGACTGTTTGGGTATCAAAAAATCCCTCCATTCAACAATTAATCGCTATTCACTGGCCGACTAATTAATTCATCTATCACCGATTAAGGATTTATTTGACAACTAATGATTTTCCATTAACTGTTAATCGTCACAAACCGATAAGCGATTTCCTCAGCATTGGTTTGGGCACATCAAACTTGTTCGTCCAAAGGCATTGCCTTAAAATGCTATCAAGCTGAAATGTGAGTCCTAGCGGTACGTGAAGAGAACACAAGAAATGAAGTGGCATGGATGACAATGATGGGATTCGTAGCATAGAAAACAAAAAATTTCCTACCGCAAGAACGAATAACAAGCCAAGATGCAATCTAGAAGATGGGAGCAACGAGAAGGTCATGAGACTAACCCTCGAAGATTTCCAAAGCCTACGAAATTAGATCTCGTTGTTGTTGTAGTCGATCACTTGCCGCTTGCACAGAAGCTCTTGACGGTGCCACATCGGGCAGACCTCCGCATCGGTCACACGTTCGGTGTTGATGGCGACGTCCTTCTCCCTGCTCCATGGCAGTAAGCAGTAGATCCTCTAATACCGACATCACGACCCGTGGTGCTCTGGCGATGGAGATCTCCTGGCAGGCTTCGCCGTAAGCACTATGAGAGATGGAGGAGGGAGGTGTGCTAGGGTTTGGAGAGAGGGGTGGCTAGGGCGCCGGCCTGGGTGCCCTAGGTGCGCCCAAGGCTTGTTTTCCCCTCCCTCCTCCCTCCTCATTATATAGGTGGAACCCTAAGGGTTTGCCCAAAGTCTTCGAACAAGACCCCAATTCAAAACTGCCATATGGACGAAACCTAGGGGACAGGGACTCTCCCTTTCCCCTTGCTTGGCCAGCCAAGGAGGTGGAGTCCACCATGGACTCCACCCTCCCACTTGGTTGGCTGGTTAGGGTTGGTGGAGTCCAACCGGGACTCCACCTTCCGTGGTGATTTCTTCCGAAAGTTCTAGAACATTCTAGCGCCTTCCATAAATGCATCGATCATTTCCAAACTTGGAAAGTGACTTCCTATATATGAATATTATTCTCCCACCATTCCGGACCTCCTCGTGATGTCCTGGATCCCATCCGAGACTCTGAACAAATATTCTAACTCCATTACATATTCCATATCTACTTAAAACGACATTAAACCTTAAGTGTGTCACCCTACGGTTCGTGAACTATGGAGACATGGTCGAGACTCCTCTCCGACCAATAACCAATAGCGGGATCTGGAGATCCATAATGGCTCCCACACATTCAACGATAACTTAGTGATCGATTGAACCATTTACATACGATACCGATTCCCTTTGTCACGCGATATTTTACTTGTCCGAGGTTCGATCGGTATCTACATACCTTGTTCAACCTCGTCTCCGACAAGTACTCTTTACTCGTACCGTGGCATGTCATCTCTTATGAACCATTCATATGTCTGCAAGCTAATCAGATGACATTCCATCGAGGGGGCCCAGAGTATATCTATCCTTCATCGGGATGGACAATATCCCACTCTTGATCCATATGCCTCAACTCATACTTTCCGAATACCTAATCCCACCTTTATAACCACTCATTTACGCAGTGGCGTTTTGTGTAATCAAAGTACCCTTCCTCTATAAGTGATTTACATGATCTCATAGTCGAAGGACTAGGTAACTATGTATCGAAAGCAAATAGCAAATTGAACTTAATGACGTGATCTTATGCTACGCTTAATTGGGTGTGTGTCCATTATATCATTCATCCAACGACATAACCTTGTTATTAATAACATCCAAGCTAGTTATACAAGAGGCTTACTAGGGACTCCTTGTTGTTTACACAACACACATGTATCAATGTTTCCGGTTAATACAATTATAGCATGGACTGTAAACATTTATCATAAACTAAAAGATATATTATAATAACCATTTTATTATTGCCTCCTGGGCATATCTCCAACACATAAAGAAAGTTAATGAGTGAAGATTTAGCACCTTTACAAAGAAAACTAGAACTAACTGTCAATTTTCTTTCCAATCTCCATACTAATGGTGAAGCTCGCTAATAGTTGTCCTCGTAGTTCCAAGAGGGGGTCCAAGGTAAGTGAATGTCATCCTACCAATCTGACAACCAAAATCCAAAGCTAACTGATTCACTGCCCTCATCCACATTTATCGGGATCATTCAAGATTTATCAAAGTTAATCTTAAGACCCGTGGATCTTCAGAATTTTTGAAACACATCCTTTAATACCATTAGATGAGAGCTATAAGCGGGAGCTATTAGAAGCGTGGCATCAGACTGAATAATGGGGAAATCTTCATCATGTGTGTCAATGGGTCTACTAAGTTTTACATTCACAACCAAATCATTGATTGCAGATAGTAACAAATTCGAACCAAACAAGTAGAAGAGAGGAGAAATGGGATCCCCTTAACGAACTCCACGTTTGCATTTAAATTGTTTACCAGGAATACCATTCAGAATAATAGTTGATGTACTGTGGACAGTACTATAGCTCTAAATTCAACCACTTCACATTAAATCCTTTGTGTTTCATGACCTGAAGAATTTACTCATGCTCAATTGTATCAAGTGCCTTAGCAAAATCAAGCTTAAGAATAATATTAGGTTTCTTGGAGAGATGAAAGAGATAAAGATATTCAAAGGACCAAACCAGATAGTCTTGAATTGATCTATTCCTCAGAAAACCATATTGCTTTTTATGGAGACCGTTCAAAATCTTGCTATGAAGTCTATTAGAAGCTAGCTTAGTGAGGAGCTTAACACAAAAGTTTATCAAAAAATCGGACAAAAATCATTCAATTTAACAGAAACTTGCTTCTTGGGCACTAAGGTTATGTAGGAACCATTTATATTATGCAAATTGATAGACTCATTATGGAAATCCCCTGCAAGATTTATTGAACTCTTCCTTAACAATGGGCCAACACTTTTTCAAAAACATACCATTGAAACCTTCTGGCCCTGGAGCCCTCTCAACTGGCATATACTTGACTACATCATCCATTTCCTTATGTTCAAAAGCCAACTCCTCTAATCCATCCACTCCTCTTAATCGAAGTATCTGAATCAAACTCCATGGATATTCCATTCGCTCATTATATTCATCCCATAGTCAGCAAGCCATGGATTGGTGACCAGTAACTTCATTACCATCCTCATCGTGCAAAACTGCAATGGCATGGAATTTTTTGTGTTATCATCTCCTTGTTTAATCCACCGAATAGTGCACCACTTCCTCCAATAAATACATTTAGCTAACAACAAATCATGAAGATGCAGCTTAACCAACTTCCTGAAATTGAATTCCACGACAAATAGTGGCCTTTGCTCCTCGCGAGTATCAAACAAGAGTATAACTTTGCTGCAATTATGGATCAATCCTTTAAGTCTAGCAAGACTAATATTCCATGTTTTAAGTTTATATCTTAAACTCTTTATATTGTCTGCAAGAATGGCTGAACTGTACATCTTATGAGAGTTTTTGGACCGAGGGCACTATTGACACAACCAACAAACCCTGGCAAATCCACACCCAATAATTTACAAAGCGAAATATTCGAGCCTTAGGGATAGATGTGTCAATATTTACCACACATGGAACATGATCCGAGACTGTTTTACCTAGAGGTAAAACTAGAGAGTATTAGGATAACCCGTACCTGATTGGAGGTAGTGAAGAACAAGTCCAACTGCTCCAACAGAGGATCTCTCTGCATATTCGACCATGTATAAGATCTCCCTTTTAGTGGTAGTTCAAGCAAACTCAAATTACCAATAATTTCATCGAACAAAAACATATCATCGATGTCCCCTACAGGCTTGTTTCTATTATCTTGAGCTCGAATAAAATTGAAGTCCCCAAGAAACACTCAATTGTCATCAATTCAAATATGGAAATTGTATAGTGATGACCCACAAGTATAGGGGATCGCAACAGTCTTCAAGGGAAGTAAAACCCAATTTATTGATTCGACACAAGGGGAGCCAAAGAATATTTGTAAGCCTTAACAGAGTTGTCAATTGCACCTGGAAATAGACTTGCTTGCAATAGTTTATCGCAGCAATAGTTTTATAGCGTAGGCAGAGGAAATACAAGCAAGAAAGTAATAAAGACAACAAATAGTGATTGTAGTAAACAACAGGATTAAAATACCGTAGGCATAGGGATGGATGAACGGCGCTGCATGGATAAGATAACTCATGTAATAATCAAGACAAGGCATTGGCAGATAATAATAAAACAAGTATCCAAGTACTAAATAACCATAGGCATGTGTTCCGTTTGTAGTCGTACGTGCTCTAATGAGAAACTTGCACAACATCTTTTGTCCTACCAGCCCGCGGCAGCCTCTAGGAAACCAATGTACTAAGGTACTCCTTTTAATAGAGTACTGAGCAAAGCATTAACACCGCAAAACACATGTGATCCTCATATCACAACCTTCCTCCGTTGTCCCAATTTCTGCCACTTTGGGCCTCGGGTTCTTGACAGAATATGTGTATACAACTTGCGTGCAAGACGTAAAACAATGAATATCATCATGAATCAATAACATGTTCAGATCTGATCATGGCACTCGGGCCCCAGTGACAAGCATTAAGCATAACAAGTTGCAACAATATCATAAAAGTACCAACAACGGATACTAGGCACCATGCCCTAACAATCTTATGGCTATTACATCAACAATCTCATCCAATCCCTACCATCCCCTTCAGCCTACAGCGTGGGAATTACTCACACATGGATGGTGGAAGCATGGATGGTTGATGGAGAGGCGTCATGGCGATGATGGCGATGATCTCCTCAAATTCCCCGTCCTACAGGTGCCGTAACGGAGCTTCGATCCCGAGATTTAGTTCGACGACGGCGGAGTTCGATGTCTTCGCAAATTGGTCGACCCCGGCGCTTTTAGGTCAAGGGCTGTAATTAGTCCGTAGGGGAGTTCCGCTGCAGCTGACGTGGGAGTTAGAAATCTTTGTGGTGCAACTTTTTCTTCAAATCTGCCTAGCGCTTTAAAACAGTTGATGACGCCTCACACATCACCGTTGGGAACCCCAAGAGGAAGGTGTGATGCGACAGCAACAAGTTTTCCCTCAGGAAGAAACCAAGGTTATCGAACCAAGAGGGAGTCAAGGAGCACGTGAAGGTTGTTGGTAGGAGGTGCGGCGCAACAAGGGATTCCGGCGCCAACGTGAACCCGCACAACACATCCAAATACTTTGCCCCAACTTAACAAAGGAGGTTGTCAATCTCACCGGCTTGTGAACAAAGGGATTAAATGTATGGTGTGGAAAATGATGTTTGTATGCGAAGAACAAGAAAGAACAATGTTTGCATGATTGTATTCAGATGTAAAAGAATGGACCGGGGTCTACAGTTCACTAGTGATGTCTCTCCAATAAGAAATAGCATGTTGGGTGAACAAATTACAGTTGGGCAATTGACAAATAAAGAGTGCATAACAATTCACATACATATTATGATGACTACTATGAGATTTAATCAGGGCATTACGACAAAGTACATAGACCGCTATCCCAACATGCATCTATGCCTAAAAAGTCACGCTCAGGTTAGCATCTGCGCTCTTCCATTGTTGCAAACAATGTACAATTGCATTAAGTATGGTGCGTAATGTAATCAACACAAATATCCTTAGACAAAGCATTGATGTTTTATCCCTAGTGGCAACAGCACATCCACAACCTTAGAACTTCTGTCACTGTCCCACATTCAATGGAGGCATGAACCCACTATCGAGCATAAATACTCCCTCTTGGAGTTACAAGTATCAACTTGGCCAGAGCCTCTACTAGCAACTGAGAGCATGCAAGATCATAAACAACACATATATGATAGATTGATAATCAACTTGACATAGTATTCCATATTCATCTGATCCCAACAAACACAACATGTAGCATTACAAATAGATGATCTTGATCATGATAGGCAGCTCACAAGATCTAACATGATAGCACAATGAGGAGAAGACAACCATCTAGCTACTATGGACCCATAGTCCAGGGGTGAACTACTCACACATCAATCCGAGGCGATCATGGTGATGAAGAGTCCTCCCTGAGATGATTCCCTCCCGGTAGGGTGCCGAGGCGATCTCCCGAACCCCGAGATGGGATTGGCGGCCGCTCTCGGGAAGGTTTTCCGTATCGTGGCTCTCTCGTAATAGGGTTTTCGTGACGAGGGAATAATAGGCGGAAGGGCAGCCGGAGGGTCGACGAGGGCCCACACCATAGGCGGCGCGGCCACTCCCCGGCCGCGCGCTCATGGTGGCGGTGCCTCGTGCCCCACCTCGTATCCTCTTCGGTCTTCCGAAGTCCGTGGAAAATAAGACCCCGGGCGTTGATTTCGTCCAATTCCGAGAATATTTCCTTACTAGGATTTCAAAACCAAAAACAGCAAAAACACAATGGCTCTTCGCATCTCGTCAATAGGTTAGTGCCGGAAAATGCATAATAATGACATAAAGTGTGTATAAAACATGTGAGTATCATCATAAAAGTAGCATGGAACATAAGAAATTATAGATACGTTTGAGACGTATCGTGAGCGCTGGCCAGGAGGCGTCACCATAGGGCGGCGCGCCCTGGGGCCCACCGTCGCCATGTGGTGTGCGCCTCGTGGCCCCTCCGTCTCATCTTATGGCTCCGTAAGTCTTCTGTGAAAATAGGCCCATTGCAATTATTTCTGGGGATTTTCCTGAAAGTTGATTTTCTGCACAAAAATAAGACACCAGGGCAATTCTGCTGAAAATAGCGTTAGTCCGTGTTAGTTGTATCCAAAATACACAAATTAGAGGCAAAACAATAGCAAAAGTGTTCGGGAAAGTAGATACGTTTTGGACGTATCATATAGCCAAGAGACAAAAAAGATCACATTCCCCTCCTTGATAGGGCCCATAAACACAAACCAGAGTCCATTTAGCATTATTTTCTGTGGAGGTGAACTGATTTTCCAGACCAAATATTTTCGTTTGCATCCGCATCCCATGAAAAACTGAGGAATTCCATATGGTAAGTATACCACCAGAGGCACCAACAGATGGAGAGTACACAAAACTATCAAATCTTTTAGGACAAAAAGTCCCAATTAAACGCCAATCAAAGCTTACACTTAGTTTCTTGCAAACAAATCACATCACGATCACTCTCATCAATCTTCGACCTCAGTTCTCTTTGCCTATTATCAGAATTTAGACCTCTCACATTCCAGCAAAGTGTTCTCCATTTCCTTCTAGAAATTCAACACATAATTAATAATAATAACCACACTAGTACACTACCCCTACCTTGATGCATAGCAACAATCAAAAGCCACAGTATATTAACCAAGCACTTACCATCCAGAGCACATAACACATAAAACCAGGTACATTGACCCATAAACTCAACCAACTTAACTGACGAACAAAAGCATATTAACCAACACCGTAATCGAACACAATAAATACATGACAAAGACCATATAGCCTATTCATCATTCTTCCCTTTCTGTTCCTTGCAAATAGGTTAAGCTTCAAGCTGCTCCCTAAAAGAGTTTGTCAGTACCTTACTGATACGCGTATAGCACGCGTCCATTGGGAACCCCAAGAGGAAGGTGTGATGCGTACAACAGCAAGTTTTCCTCAGTAAGAAACCAAGGTTTATCAACAGTAGGAGCCAAGAAGCACGCTGAAGGTTGATCGGCTAGATGTAGTGCGGCGCAACACAGTGGATTCCGGCGCCAACGTGAACCTGCACAACACAACCAAAGTACTTTGCCCCAACGAAACAGTGAGGTTGTCAATCTCACCGGCTTGCTATAACAAAGGATTAGATGTATAGTGTGGATGACGATTGTTTGCAGAAAACAGAACAAGTATTGCAAGATTGTATTCAATGTAAAAGAATGGACCGGGTCCACAGCTCACTAGAGGTGTCTCTCCCATAAGAATAAGCATGTTGGGTGAACAAATTACAGCTTGGGCATTGACAAATAGAGAGGGCATGACCATGCACATACATGATATGACGAGTATAGTGAGATTTAATTGGGCATTACGACAAAGTACATAGACCGCTATCCAGCATGCATCTATGCCTAAAAGTCCACCTTCAGGTTATCATCCGAACCCCTTCCAGTATTAAGTTGCAAACAACAGACAATTGCATTAAGTATGGTGCGTAATGTAATCAATAACTACATCCTGACATAGCATCAATGTTTTATCCCTAGTGGCAACAAGACATCCACAACCTTAGAACTTTCTCTCACTGTCCCCATTTAATGGAGGCATGAACCCACTATCGAGCATAAATACTCCCTCTGGAGTTACTAGCAAAACCAGAGCCTCTACTAATAACGGAGAGCATGCAAGATCATAAACAACACATAGATAATAGATTGATAATCAACATAGCATAGTATTCTCTATCCATCGGATCCCAACAAACACAACATATAGCATTACGATAGATGATCTTGATCATGTTAGGTAGCTCACAAGACCCGACAATGAAGCACAATTAGGAGAAGACGACCATCTAGCTACTGCTATGGACCCATAGTCCAGGGTGAACTACTCACTCATCACTCCGGAGGCGACCATGGCGGCGAAGAGTCTCCAGAGATGATTCCTCCCATAGGTGCCGAGGCGATCTCCGAATCCCCGATGGGATTGGCGCGGCGCTGGAAGGTTTTCCGGATCGTGGCTCTCGACGGGGTTTCACGACGAAGGCTATAAGTAGGCAGAGATAGGTCGGGGGCGCCACTGGGGCCCCACACGCTAGGGCCGCGCGCCTCCCTGGGCCGCGCCCGCCTAGTGTGGCGGCACCCCGTGGCCCCACTTCGTGACTCCTTCGGTCTTCTGAAGCTTCGTGGAAAATAGTCCCTGCGGATTTCGTCCAATTCCGAGAATATTTTACTAGGATTTCTGAAACCAAAAACAGCAGAAAACAGAATCGGCTCTTCTTCTTAATAGGTTAGTGCCGGAAAATGCATAAATATGACATAAAGTATGCATAAAACATGTAGATATCATCAATAATGTGGCATGGAACATAAGAAATTATCGATACGTCTGAGACGTATCAGCATCCCCAAGCTTAGTTCGCTCGTCGAGTAGGTAAACGATAACAAAGATAATTTCTGAGTGACATGCCATCATAATCTTGATAATACTATTGTAAGCATATGTAATGAATGCAGCGATCAAAACAATGGTAAATGACATGAGTAAACAAATGAATCATATAGCAAAGACTTTTCATGAATAGTACTTTCAAGACAAGCATCAATAAGTCTTGCATAAGAGTTAACTCATAAAGCAATAATTCAAAGTAAAGGTATTGAATCAACACAAAGGAAGATTAAGTTTCAGCGGTTGCTTTCAACTTGTAACATGTATATCTCATGGATATTGTCAATGTAAAGTAATATAACAAGTGCAATATGCAAGTATGTAGGAATCAATGCACACTTCACACAAGTGTTTGCTTCTTGAGGTGGAGAGAAATAGGTGAACTGACTCAACATAAAAGTAAAAGAAAGGCCCTTCGCAGAGGGAAGCATTGATTGCTATATTTGTGCTAGAGCTTTGGTTTTGAAAACATAAAGAGAGCAATAAAGTAAATTTTGAGAGGTGTTTGTTGTTGTCAACGAATGGTAGTGGGCACTCTAACCCCCTTGCCAGACAAACCTTCAAAGAGCGGCCCCATGAATTATTTTTATTTTTGGGTGGCACTCCTTCCAACCTTTCTTTCACAAACCATGGCTAACCGAATCCTCGGGTGCCTGCCAACAATCTCATACCATGAAGGAGTGCCTTTTTATTTTAGTTTTATTATGATGACACTCCTCCCCACCTTTGCTTTCTCAAGCCATGGCTAACCGAATCCTTCGGGTGCCGTCCAACAATCACATACCATGAAGGAGTGTCTATTTAGGTTAATTAATTTGGGACTGGGAATCCCATTGCCAGCTCTTTTTGCAAAATTATTGGATAAGCGGATGAAGCCACTAGTCCATTGGTGAAAGTTGCCCAACAAGATTGAAAGATAAACACCACATACTTCCTCATGAGCTATAAAACATTGACACAACTCAGGTGATAAATTTTGAATTGTTTAAAGGTAGCACTCAAGCAATTTACTTTGGAATGGCGAGAAATACCATGTAGTAGGTAGGTATGGTGGACACAAATGGCATAGTGGTTGGCTCAAGGATTTTGGATGCATGAGAAGTATTCCTCTCGATACAAGGTTTAGGCTAGTAAGGTTATTTGAAACAAACACAAGTATGAAGCGGTGCAGCAAAACTCACATAAAAGACATATTGTAAACACTATAAGACTCTACACCGTCTTCCTTGTTGTTCAAACTCTTTACTAGAAATTATCTAGACCTTAGAGAGACCAATTATGCAAACCAAATTTTAGCAAGCTCTATGTATTTCTTCACTAATAGGTGCAAAGTATATGATGCAAGAGCTTAAACATGAGCACAACAATTGCCAAGTATCAAATTATTCAAGACATTCTACCAATTACTACATGTAGCATTTCCCGTTTCCAACCATATAACAATTTAACGAAGAAGATTCAACCTTCGCCATGAATATTATGAGTAAAGCCTAAGGACATATTTGTCCATATGCAACAGCGGAGCGTGTCTCTCTCCCACACAATGAATGCTAGGATCCATTTTATTCAAACAAAACAAAAACAAAACAAACAGACGCTCCAAGCAAAGTACATAAGATGTGATGGAATAAAAATATAGTTTCACTAGAGGAACCCGATAATGTTGTCGATGAAGAAGGGGATGCCTTGGCACCCCCAAGCTTAGACGCTTGAGTCTTCTTGAAATATGTAGGGGTGAACCACGGGGCATCCCCAAGCTTAGAGCTTTCACTTCTTGATCATATTGTATCATCCTCCTCTCTTGATCCTTGAAAACTTCCTCCACACCAAACTCAAAACAACTCATTAGAGGGTTAGTGCACAATTAAACTTTACATGTTCATAGGTGACATAATCATTCTTAACACTTCTGGACATTGCACAAAGCTACTGAAAGTTAATGGAATAGAAAAATCCATCAAGCATAGCAAAACAGCAATGCTAAAAGGCAGAATCTGTCAAACATCAATAGAAGACGAATTTCTAAGAGGCACCAGACTTGCTCAAATGAAAATTCTCAAATTGAATGAAAGTTGCATACCTATCTGAGGATCACTCACGTAAGTTGGCATAATTTTCTGAGTTACCTACAGAGAATTAGGCCCAGATTCGTGACAGCAAAGAAATCTGCGCAGTAATCCAAATCTAGTATGAACCTTACTATCAATGACTTTACTTGGCACAACAATGCAACAAAATAAGATAAGGAGAGGTTGCTACAGTATTAACAACTTCCAAGACTCAAATATAAAATAAAGGTGCAGTAGTAAAAACATGGGTTGTCTCCCATAAGCGTCTTTCTTTGCTAGGCGCAAAAAGTGTGTATCAAGTGTTATCAAGAGATGATGCATTAACATTACCTTGGGCTTTACACTTACCCTTCTTGTTCTTTTTCTTACTCTTTGATTTAGGGAATACATGTCTACCCCCGGTGTAGAGGTGAATTTTAGGGTGCCTTCTCCCACATCTATGACTGCTCCCAATAGTTTCAGCAGGGATCTTCCGAGTGTGATTTGTCCTGTTCCTACACATTCAATAACAAGATAATCAATGGATATTGTTCTTCCAAGAATGGTTGTATGCACACCTGCGGCTATTCCCTTAGGAATTATAACAGAGTTATCAATAAGAGTTATTCCTTCTCCCCTTCAACGAGTCCCCAAAGTGTCAAAGATTCATAAATACTCTTAGGCATAAGGCAAAATTCAGACATAATATCACAATTGGCATGAAAAGTTTGATCACCGATAACAACTTTAATAGTAGGATCCCATAATGAAGGTTCAGAGTTCACTAAAACTTGATCAAGACGGTTACGAACATAGCTATAATTTTCGTGCAAGCGAGATGCACTTGTCTCAAGAGTGTTTAATCTATTATAAATGCTAATAAGGGCTGAATCAAAGTTATTAGCTGAATCATGTGATGCAACCAATTTCTTTATGGCATTAAAAGCTTGATCCCCATTGCAATGAAGGAAATCTCCTCCCACTACAGCATCCAAGGCATATCTATAGCGAATCATAAGCCCAAAATAAAAGTTACTAAGAAGCAAACTTAGAGTCATTTGAGGTTTAGCTTTACGATAAGAATCAAAAATTCTGGACCAAGCATCTTTAAAACTCTCCTCATCCCCTTGTTTAAAAGTGAAGAATAATTCCTCGGTGAAGAAGTAACAGGTGCAGAGCTAGACATGGTAACAAAAATAAAATGCAAGTAACTAATTTTTTTGTGTTTTTTATATAGAGTGCAAGACAGTAAAGTAAAACTAGTTTTTTTGTGTTTTGATATAATGCAGCAAACAAAGTAGTAAATAAAACAAAGCAAGAGAAAAACAAAGTAAAGAGATTGGATGTGAGAATCCTTGCAGAAATTTGATCCCTAAGAACGGCGCTAAAAGATTTGTGTGGCTTGACGGGAGTTAGAAATCTCCGTGGTGTAATTTTCCTTCACGTCCTCGGCAACGGCGCCAGAAAAAGAGTTTGATACGCGTACAAAGACGCGTCCGTTGGGAACCCCAAGAGGAGGGTGTGATGCGTACAGCAAGTTTTCCCTCAGTAAGAAACCAAGGTTTATCGAACTAAGGAGCCAAGAAGCACGTTGAAGGTTGATGGTGGCGAGATGCGTGCAACACCAGGGATTCCGACGCCTAACGTGGAACCCGCACAACACAACAAAGTACTTTGCCCCAACGGAAGAAGGTTGTCAATCTCACCGGCTTGCTGTAACAAAGGATTAGATGTATAGTGTGGACGATGATTGTTTTAAAAACAAGAGAACAAGTATTGCAGAGATTGTATTCAATGTAAAAGAATGGACGGGGTCCACAGTTCACTAGAGGTGTCTCTCCCATAAGAATAAGCATGTTGGGTGAACAAATTACAGTTGGGCAATTGACAAATAGAGAGGGCATGACCATGCACATACATGATATGATGAGTATAGTGAGATTTAATTGGGCATTACGACAAAGTACATAGACCGCTATCCAAGATGCATCTATGCCTAAAAAGTCCACCTTCAGGTTATCATCCGAACCCCTTCCAGTATTAAGTTGCAAACAACAGACAATTGCATTAAGTATGGTGCGTAATGTAATCAATAACTACATCCCTGACATAGCATCGATGTTTTATCCCTAGTGGCAACAAGACATCCACAACCTTAGAACTTTCTCTCACTGTCCCAGATTTAATGGAGGCATAAACCCACTATCGAGCATAAATACTCCCTATTGGAGTTACTAGCAAAAACTTGCCGCAGCCTCTACTAATAACGGAGAGCATGCAAGATCATAAACAACACATAGATAATAGATTGATAATCAACATAGCATAGTATTCTCTATCCATCGGATCCCAACAAACACAACATATAGCATTACAGATAGATGATCTTGATCATGTTAGGCAGCTCACAAGACCCGACAATGAAGCACAATTAGGAGAAGACGACCATCTAGCTACCGCTATGGACCCATAGTCCAGGGTGAACTACTCACTCATCACTCCGAGGAGACCATGGCGGTGAAGAGTCCTCCGGAGATGATTCCCCTCTCCGGGTGCCGGAGGCGATCTCCCGAATCCCCGAGATGGGATTGCGGCGGCGGCTCCGAAGGTTTTCCGTATCGTGGCTCTCGGACGGGGTTTCGCGACGAAGGCTATAAGTAGGTGAGGAGATAGGTCGGGCGCCACGGGGCCCCAGACGCTAGGGCCACGCGGGCCCCCCTGGGCCGCGCCGCCCTAGTGTGGCGGTGCCCCGTGGCCCCACTTCGTGACTCCTTCGGTCTTCTGAAAGCTTCGTGGCAAAATAGGCCCCTGGGCGTTGATTTCGTCCAATTCCGAGAATATTTCCTTACTAGGATTTCTGAAACCAAAAATAGCAGAAAACAGCAACGGGCTCTTCGGCATCTCGTTAATAGGTTAGTGCCGGAAAATGCATAAATATGACATAAAATATGCATAAAACATGTAGATATCATCAATAATGTGGCATGGAACATAAGAAATTATCGATACGTCGGACACGTATCACTTACCATTACACGACATGACTTGTCCTTTGTTGTTAATAAGGTGTACAAGTATCTTCAAGAGCCTCACAGTTCTCATTGGTCAGCTGTGAAGCGGATCTTGCACTATGCACGCCATACTGTTGATGGCAGACTTCGGTTTCGCTCTTCTTCCACTACATTACTTTCTTCCTTGTCAGATGCCAATTGGGCTGGCAGCATGGAAGGATAGGTGATCAACCGAGCATATGCTATATTCTATGGAGGAAATCTCATCGCGTGGAGTGCTCGCAAGCAAGACACGATTTCTCGTTCGAGCACAAAATCTGAGTATAAAGCTTATCTGGGTGCAGCCATTATTGCGAGAACTTTGTGTTCAACAAATTCAAACTCCAATATTGTGGCGTGACAATATTGGTGCAACCCATCTATCATCAAACACAGTGTTTCATGCACAAACAAAGCACATTGAAGTGGACTTACACTTTATTCGTGAACAGTTGATTAGAAGGAACTTCAGGTTCGGTTCATCTCCTTCAAAGATCAAATTGCAGACATCTTCGCCAAGCCTTTACCTTTGTTTGAACATTGTACACACAATCTTAATCTTATAGTGTCAGTTGAAATTGAGGGAGGGTGATAGAATATGTGTACGTTTGTTAGAAACGTACATAGTCTGTTAGGTTTGTTAGGTGTCTTGCTAATCAAGATAGGATCCTACCTATCAATCGATGTAAATCTTGTAATGTGATACATAAGGAAAGTAAAGCCAGCCCTTGAGCGGTGCTCAAATTTCATCGGTCTCTTCCCTACCTTCTAATCCTTTTACGGTATAATAATACCGTTTGTGTTGAATGAATAAAGAAATACAATTGCGTCAGACACAAAAAAGTTTGCCTTGCACGATGGTTTTAAGTAGGATCTCAGACCATTGAAAATTCAATCACCACATTCAGTTACAGCTATAGTATATATACATGAACGAAAATGCTATTATTGCCAGGTTTCATTCAATCAAAATGGTGACTGCAATGTGCCTAAGCAATAGCGTTCCCATTGCTGGTGCTCAACACCAAAAAGGCATTGCCAATTGATCAAATAAACCTCACAATCCTCAACACCTCTTCAAACAAACAAAAAAATGCAACTTAGCAAAGATATCAAATGAGATGCATTTCAACCTGGAGGTCAAGCCCTACTGGAATATAGATGATCGAGTACAAAATTCTAGTCCATCCTTTTTGGCATCATTGCCGAATGTAGCAAATTCACAAGGAAGCAAATACTTGCCTGCCAGCTACATAATACTACAACACAGACACTAACGATAAACAAGATCATGATTGCCCTTTCTTGGCAAACCGCTGCAAGGCTTTCGGCAGCTCAGTCTCCTGCCCGTTGCTTCTTGTCATCTTTCCTTGTGGTCCAGCATGAATCTTGGCCCTCAGGACCACTTCCTCCATCTTCTTGGCCCGCTTGCTGGGCTTGCTCCTGTTGGATCCAGCAGGATCAACTAGCTCTAGTTTGAGCCACAAAAGAATAAGATCAGAAATACCTTGGTCTGAAGATGATGCCATGCCTCCTCTTGTTTAATTGCTCACACCAGGATGGAGCAATTTGTGCTAGGTTCTTCCTAGTGCTTTAGTGCTAGCCTGATCGGTGGCTTGTTCTTGAGAGAGAGTGTGTAAGAGAGAAGGCAGAGAGCAGCAGCCATCTTCCACCACTCCTCTTCTAGGTCATTTGACCCCTTTTATATGTTTAGCACTATGCACTAGGGGAACCAGCACCGTTGGATCAAAATCGATGTCTCCGATCAAGACAACACATAAGGATAGGTGGCCATTTACTGTAGAGCCGCCTTACTGTAGCTACAGTAGTGCCGCCCTACTGTAGCAGTCCAAAATATCTGACCTAGGAAAGCAGCCTAGATCACCAAAATATCCAACATTCTCCCCCTTGATCGTAAGGCTGATCATTATAAGCTCATTTTTTCAACAAAATAATGCACTAGGACGAAAAGATTATAATGGTCTGTTAGGTACCATTTAATCTAGTGACTATAGCACATTACTTCATATCAAAATGAACCTCTTTAATTTATGAGCTCCATAAACTTTATTCACATCATATATTAACTTAATTTACATAATTCTTTACATAAACATCATAAACATTACAGACTCATCTTTTGATAAAATGGTACACCAAGACAATAGGTTACAACAGTCAATTAAGTACTGCTAAACCAAGTGACTATGGTTCCCATCCGATCTCAAAATGAGCCCCTTTTGGGGAGATGGTGCCATAATAGTTCCAACTTCTCCAGGATTAAAAGCTTTCAACCAAACCCATGCCGGCAACATGCTCTCTAAATACGCTGGGTGGTAAGCCTTTCGTGAGCGGATCCGCTAACATAAACTTAGTACTAATGTACTTGATATCTATTGTTTGATCCTGGATTCTATCTTTCACAACAAGATACTTAATGTCAATAAATTTGCCAGCTGCACTTGACTTGTTGTTACTCGCATAGATCACTGCGGGTTGATTATCGCAGTATAGAGTGAGAGGCCTGGAAATGCTGTCAATCACTCTTAGTTCCGGGATAAAATTCTTCAACCATACCGCCTGCCCGGTTGCCTCATAACATGCTACAAATTCTGCCTGCATTGTCGACGATGCAGTAACAGTTTGCTTTGAGCTTTTCCATGATATAGCTCCTTTTGCAAGGGTGAAGATATAACCTGATGTGGATTTCTTAGTATCAACACACCCCGCAAAATCAGCATCTGAATAACCCACTATTTCGAGGTTATCAGATTTCTCATAAGTAAGCATGAGGCCTTTAGTACCTTGCAAATAACGCAAGACCTTTTTAGCAGCCTTCCAGTGATCCAGACCTGGATTGGACTGATATCTGCCAAGCATCCCGGTCACAAAAGCTAAATCAGGGCGAGTGCACACTTGTGCATACATAATACTCCCAACAATTGAGGCATAAGGAATTGACTTCATCTGCGCAGATTCATAATTATTTCTTGGGCACTGGAAAGTCCCAAATTTATCGCCCTTAACAATAGGAGCAGGCGAGGCTGAGCACTTATACATATTGTACTTTTTCAGTACCTTTTCAATATATGCTCTCTGAGATAGCCCCAAGATCCCTCTGGATCTATCCCGGTGAATTTCAATTCCTAAAACATAAGTTGCTTCACCGAGATCTTTCATATCGAACTTTGAAGACAGGAATCTCTTGGTCTCCATCAACATATTTTTATCACTGCTGGCCAAGAGTATGTCATCAACATATAATATCAGGAAGATAAAATTACTCCCCCTGAACTTAACATAAACACAATTGTCCTTCTTATTTTCCTTAAAACCAAATTTCTTTATGACTTGATCAAATTTGAGATACCACTCTCTTGATGCTTGTTTCAAACCATAGATGGATTTCTTCAGATGACATCCTAAATGTTTATTTTCTTCCATAACAAAACCTTCCGGTTGTGCCATGTAAACATCTTCGCGTAAGTCACCATTTAGAAATGCCGTTTTGACATCCATCTGATGTAGCTCTAAATCATAATGAGCCACGAGTGCCATAATTATTCTGAATGAATCCTTCGAAGAGACGGGTGAAAAAGTTTCATTATAATCAATCCCTTCTCTTTGAGTGAATCCTTTTGCCACAAGCCTTGCTTTAAACCTTTCGATATCACCCTTGGAGTCACGTTTGGTCTTATAGACCCATTTGCATCCAACTGTTTTGGCTCCTTCAGGGATTTCTACTAAGTCCCATACATCATTAGTGCTCATGGACTTCATTTCATCTTTCATAGCATCGAGCCATTTAGACGAATATTCACTTTCCATAGCCTCCTTAAATGAGGTGGGATCATTATCCAACACTGGCTCATTTGTATCCTCACTCATGTAGGTGAGATAATCATCAGGAATAGCAGGCTTTCTAGCCCGCTGTGACCTTCTAAGAGGCTCATTATTCGGCACATTAATAACAGTTTGAGACTGCTGATTATTTTCAATAAGAGCATCATTAGATGTGACATCTGGAACAGTCGCCGGTGTATCAGCAGGTGTTGCATTAGCAGCACGTTGCCTTCTTGAATACACTCGTAATTGCTGTCCTTGGTCCTTTTGTTGTCCAGTTATGTGAGCACCATCAGCTACAGGAGCTGAAACTTGAGGTGCAATTTCAGTATGTACTGGAAACACTGGCTCTTGGATTACAGGCATCGGGACATATTCCTGTTTTTCCTCCAAGACTATTTCTCTGGGAGTCATGCTCCCCCTCATCATATCACTTTCCAAGAACACAGCGTGTCTTGTTTCAACAAATTTCGTTGTCTGATTTGGACAATAAAATCGATATGCTTTAGATTTGTCAGGATAACCAATAAAATGGCAACTGACTGTCTTGGGGTCTAATTTTCCCATAACCGGATTAAAAATCCTTGCTTCAGCAGGACAGCCCCATACATGAAAATAATTCAGGGTTGGCTTTTTCCCAGTCCATAATTCATACGGTGTTTTGGGCACCGATTTACTGGGAACCCTGTTAAGAATATGTGCTGCTGTTTTAAGGGCTTCCATCCATAAATTCACCGGTAAAGTGGAGTGGCTTAACATACTCCGCACCATATCCATAAGTGTGCGGTTTCTCCTTTCAGCCACCCCGTTTTGCTGAGGTTCACCCGGTGCTGAGTATTGGGCGGCAATGCCATTTTCCTGTAAGAATTTTGCAAATGGTCCAGGAATTTGACCATAAGTTGCATGTCTGCCGTAGTATTTGAAGGAGATATGCCCTAGAGGCAATAATAAAGTGGTTATTATTTATATCTTTATGTTTATGATAAATGTTTATATATCATGCTAGAATTGTATTAACCGAAACATTAGTACATGTGTGATATGTAGACAAACAAGAAGTCCCTAGTATGCCTCTTAAACTAGCTTGTTGATTAATGGATGATTAGTTTCATAATCATGAACATTGGATGTTATTAATAACAAGGTTATGTCATTGTGTGAATGATATAATGGACACACCCAATTAAGCGTAGCATAAGATCTCGTCATTAAGTTATTTGCTATAAGCTTTCGATACATAGTTACCTAGTCCTTATGACCATGAGATCATGTAAATCACTTATACCGGAAAGGTACTTTGATTACACCAAACACCACGCGTAAATGGGTGGCTATAAAGATGGGATTAAGTATCCAGAAAGTATGAGTTGAGGCATATGGATCAACAGTGGGATTTGTCCATCCCGATGACGGATAGATATACTCGCTGGAATGTCGTCTAATGTCTTGCAAGCATATGAATGAGTTCATAAGAGACCACATACCACGGTACGAGTAAAGAGTACTTGTCGAGACGAGGTTGAACAAGGTATAGAGTGATACCGAAGATCAAACCTCGGACAAGTAAAATATCGCGAGACAAAGGGAATTGGTAATATATGTGTATGGTTCATTCGATCACTAAAGTCATCGTTGAATATGTGGGAGCCATTATGGATCTCCAGATCCCGCTATTGGTTATTGGTCGGAGTGAGTACTCAACCATGTCCGCATAGTTCTCGAACCGTAGGGTGACACACTTAAAGTTGGATGTTGAAATGGTAGCACTTGAATTATGGAATGGAGTTCGAATATTTGTTCGGAGTCCCGGATGAGATCCCGGACATCACGAGGAGTTCCGGAATGGTCCGGAGAATAAGATTCATATATAGGATGTCATTTTATGTGAAATAAAATGTCGGAAGGTTCTATGGAAGGTTCTAGAAGGTTCTAGAAAAGTCCGGAAGAAACCACCAAGGAAGGTGGAGTCCACAAGGGACTCCACCTCCATGGCCGGCCAGCCCTAGATGGGGTGGAGTCCCAAGTGGACTCCACCATAGGGGGCCGGCCACCCCCCACATGGGTGGGAATCCCACCTTGGGTGGGAGTCCTAGTTGGGCTAGGTTTCCCCCTCCTATGGAAGGTTTTGGTTTCGGTCTTATTCGAAGACTTGGACACCAACACTTGGGATCCACCTATATAATGAGGGGCCAAGGGAGGGGCCGGCCACCCCAAGACCACAAGCTGGCCGCCCCATAGAGTGGCCGGCCACCCTCCCAAACCCTAGCCAAGCTCCTCTCCTCCATATTGCCCGCATAGCTTAGCGAAGCTCCGCCGGACTTCTACACCGCCACCGACACCACGCCGTCGTGTGTCGGATTCAAGAGGAGCTACTACTTCCGCGCCCTCCTGAACGGGGAGGTGGACGTCGTCTTCATCAACAACCGAACGTGTGACCGAGCACGGAGGTGCTGCCCGTTCGTGGCGCCGTAACCGATCGTGATCAAGATCTTCTACGCGCTTTTGCAAGCGGCAAGTGATCGTCTATCGCAGCAACAAGAGCCTCATCTTGTAGGCTTTGGAATCTCTTCAAGGGTGAGACTCGATACCCCCTCGTTGCTACCGTCTTCTAGATTGCATCTTGGCTTGGATTGCGTGTTCGCCGTAGGAAAATTTTTGTTTTCTATGCAACGTTATCCTACAAAGTGGTATCAGAGCCGTGTCTATGCATAGATGGTTGCACGAGTAGAACACAATGGTTTGTGGGCGTTGATGCTCTTGTTATCTTTAGTTTGAGTACTTTGCATCTTTATGGCATAGTGGGATGAAGCGGCTCGGACTAACTTTACATGACCGCGTTCATGAGACTTGTTCCTCGTTCGACATGCAACTTGTATTGCATAAGAGGCTTTGCGGGTGTCTGTCTCTCCTACTATAGTAAAGATTCAATTTACTCTTCTATTGAAAACATTAGTATCAACGTTGTGGTTCATGTTCGTAGGTAGATTAGATCTCTCGAAAACCCTAAACCACGTAAAATATGCAAACCAAATTAGAGACGTCTAACTTGTTTTTGCAGGGGTTTGGTGATGTGATATGGCCATAATGTGATGATGAATATGTATGAGATGATCATTATTGTATTGTGGCAACCGGGGAGCCTTATGGTTGTCTTTAAATTTCATGTTGAGTAGTATTTCAAAGTAGTTGTAATAGTTGCTACATGGAGGACAATCATGAAGACGGCGCCATTGACCTTGACGCTACGCCGACGATGATGGAGATCATGCCCGAAGATGATGGAGATCATATCCGTGCTTTGGAGATGAAGATCAAAGGCGCAAGAACAAAAGGGCCATATCATATCACATATGAACCGCATGTGATGTTAATCCTTTTATGCATCTTATTTTGCTTAGATCGCGACGGTAGCATTATAAGATGATCCCTCACTAAAATCTCAAGATAATAAAGTGTTCATCCTTAGTAGCACCGTTGCCAAGTCTTGTCGTTTCGAAGCACCTCGTGATGATCGGGTGTGATAGATTCAATAAGTACATATAACGGGTGCAAGATTTTGCACATGCGGATACTAAGGTGGCCTTGATGAGCCTAGCATGTACAGACATGGTCTCGAACACGTGATACCGAAAGGTAGAGCATGAATCATATGGTTGATATGATGAACACTTTGAGTGTTCGCCATTGAAATCACACCTTTTCTCGTGATGATCGGGTTTAGGTGCGGTGGATTTGGTTCGTGTGATCACTAAGACAATGCGAGGGATATTGTTTTGAGTGGGAGTTCACTTAGGTTTTTAATTATGTTGAATTAAAATTTGAACTCAATTTGTCATAAACTTAGTCTAAACTATTGCAAATATATGTTGTAGAGATGGCGTCCCCAATCAATTTTAATCAGTTCCTAGAGAAAGAGAAACTTAAGAGCAACGGTAGCAACTTCACCGACTGGTTCCGTCATGTGAGGATCTTCCTCTCTGGCGGAAATCTGCAATTTGTGCTTGATGCACCGCTAGGTGACCCTCCTGCAGAAGATGAATCCGATGAAGTAAAAGTCGTTTACGCGACTCAAAACTCGGTACTCTCAAGTTCGTGTGCCATCCCGTGCGTCTGGAATCCGATCTTCAAAAACGTTTTGAGCACCATGATCCTCATGAGTTGATGAATGAGCTGAAAGCTATATTCGAGACTCATGCGGCAGTGGAATGCTATGAAGCATCGAAACATTTCTTCAGCTGTATGATGGAAGAAGGCAGCTCCGTTAGTGAGCACATGCTCGCCATGACCGGGCATGCGAAGAAACTCAGACTTGGGAATAGTGATTCCTAACAGACTGGGATTAATCGTGTCCTTCAATCACTGCCACCAAGTTACAAGAACTTTGTGATGAACTACAATATGCAGAACATGAACAAGGAGTTACCTGAACTTTTTGGCATGCTAAAAGCTGCTGAGATTGAGATCAAGAAAGAGCACCAAGTGTTGATGGTCAACAAGACCACCAGTTCAAGAAACAGGGCAAGTCTAAGGGAAAATTCAAGAAGGGTGGCAAGAAAGCTGCCACGCCTCCTATGAAACCTAAGAACGGCCCTAAGCCTGATGCTGAGTGCTATTACTGCAAGGAGAAGGGACACTGGAAGCGTAATTGCTCCAAGTATCTGGCTGATCTGAAGAGCGGCCTTGTCAAGAAGAAGAAAGAAGGTATATTTGATATACATGTTATAGATGTTCATTTCACTGGTTCTCGTTCTAGTACCTGGGTATTTGATACTGGTTCGGTTGCTCATATTTGTAACTCGAAACAGGAACTAAAGAATAAACGACAACTGCTGAAAGATGAAGTGACGATGCGCGTTGGAAACGGATCCAAGGTCAATGTGATCGCGGCACACTTCCTCTACATCTACCTTCGGGATTAGTTTTAAGCCTAAATAATTGCTATTATGTACCTGCGTTGAGCATGAACATTATATCTGGATCTTGTTTAATGCAAGACGGTTATTCATTCAAGTCTGAGAATAATGGTTGTTCTATTTTTATGAATAATATCTTTTATGGTCGAGCACCACAAAAGAATGGCTTATTTCTATTAGATCTCGATAGTAGTGATACGCATATACATAACATTGATGCTAAGCGAATTAAACTTAATGATAATTCTACTTATATGTGGCACTGTCGTCTTGGTCATATTGGAGTGAAACGCATGAAGAAACTCCATACCGATGGATTACTTGAATCACTTGACTTTGAGTCACTTGATAGATGCGAAGCATGTCTAATGGGTAAAATGACAAAGACTCCATTTTCTGGTATGATGGAGCGAGCTACTGACTTATTGGAAATCATACATACCGATGTATGTGGACCAATGAGCGTAGCATCGCGCGTGGTTATCGTTATGTTCTAACCTTCACAGATGATCTGAGTAGATATGGGTATATCTATTTCATGAAACATAAATCCGAAACTTTCGAGAAGTTTAAGGAATTTCAAAGTGAAGTAGAAAATCAACGTAACAAGAAGATCAAATTTCTACGATCTGATCGTGGAGGTGAATATCTGAGTTATGAGTTTGGCATGCATTTAAAGAAATGCGGAATACTTTCACAATTGACACCGCCGGGAACACCTCAACGAAACGGTGTGTCCGAACGTCGTAATCGAACTCTCTTAGATATGGTTCGTAGTATGATGTCTCTTACTGATTTGCCGTTATCATTTTGGAGTTATGCATTAGAGACAGCCGCATTCACTTTAAATAGAGCACCATCAAAATCCGTAGAAACGACACCGTATGAATTATGGTTTAACAAGAAACCTGTCGTCCTCAAAGTTTGGGTTGCGAAGCCTATGTAAAGAAGTTACAAACTGACAAGCTAGAACCCAAAGCGGAGAAATGCGTCTTCATAGGATACCCTAAGGAAACTATAGGGTACACTTTCTATCACAAATCCGAAGGCAAAATCTTTGTTGCTAAGAACGGAACCTTTCTTGAGAAAGAATTTCTCACTAAAGAAGTGACCGGAAGAAAAGTAGAACTCGATGAGATTGATGAATCTATACTCGTTGATCAGAGTAGCGCAGTACCGGAAGTTGTACCTGTACCGCCTACACCGGCAACAGAGGAAGCTAATGATAATGATCATGAAACTTCGAACGAGGAAACCATGAACCTCGCATCGACAAGGGAACGTGCCACTCCGATTGGTATGATCCTTGTCTAAATGTCATGATTGTAGATAACAATGATGAGGACCCTGCGACGTATGAAGAAGCGATGATGAGCCCAGATTCCAACAAATGGCAAGAAGCCATGAAATCCGAAATGGGATCCATGTATGATAACAAAGTATGGACTTTGGTAGACTTACCTGATAGCCGCAAGGCTGTCGAGAATAAATGGATCTTCAAGAGAAAACAGATGCTGATGGTAATATTACTGTCTATAAAGCTCGACTTGTCGCAAAGGGTTTCCGACAAATTCAAGGAGTTGACTACGATGAGACTTTCTCACCTGTAGCGAAGCTAAAATCTGTGAGGATTTTGTTAGCAATAGCTGCATTTTTCGATTATGAGATTTGGCAGATGGATGTCAAAACGGCGTTCCTTAATGGAGATATTGAGGAAGAGTTGTATATGGTACAACCCAAAGGTTTTGTCGATCCTAAAAATGCTGACAAAGTATGCAAACTTCAGCGTTCAATCTATGGACCGAAGCAAGCATCAAGAAGTTGGAACCGACGCTTTGATAAGGTGATCAAAGACTTCGGGTTTATACAGTGTCATGGAGAGGCCTGTATTTACAAGAAAGTGAGTGGGTAGCATTCCGATATTATATGTAGATGACATATTATTGATCGGGAATGATATAGAACTATTAAGCAGTGTTAAGGGTTATTTGAATAATAGTTTTTCAATGAAAGACCTTGGTGAAGCATCGTATATATTAGGCATCAAGATTTATAGAGATAGATCAAGACGCCTAATAGGGCTATCACAGAGTACATACCTGGACAAGATTCTAAAGAAGTTTAGAATGGACGAAAGTAAGAAAGGGTTCTTACCTATGTGTTAGGCAAGGTATTGAGTAAAACTCAAGGACCGGCTACAGAAGAAAGAGAAAGGATGTGTAACATCCCCTATGCCTCGGCAGTAGGATCTATCATGTATGCCATGCTATGTACTAGAGATATAGCACATGCCGTTAGTTTGACTAGCAGATATCAAAGTGATCCAGGAATGGAACACTGGACAGCGGTCAAGAATATCCCGAAGTACTTGAAAAGAACTAAGGATATGTTTCTTTGTTATGGAGGTGACCAAGAGCTCGTGTAAACAGTTACACCGATGCAAGTTGGAACACTGATCCCGATGACTCTAAGTCACAATCTGGGTACGTGTTTATATTGAATGGTGCCGCGCAAGTGGGCAAGCTCGGGCAAGGCACCTGGCGAAGTCTTCAACAGAATCGAGTACATAGCGGCTTCAGAGGCTTCATCGAAGCGGTATGGATGAAGAGGTTCATTGTAGAGCTCGGTGTGGTTCCTAGTGCATTGGACCCATTAATCATTTACTGTGATAACATGGGTGCCATCGCCAATGCACAAGAGCCAAGGTCACACAAGAGGCTGAAGCATATCAAGCTGCGTTACCACTCGATTCGCGAGTACATCGAAGATGGAGAAGTAAAGATTTGCAAAGTACACACTGATCTGAATGTAGCAGATCCGTTGACTAAAGCTCTCCCTAGGGCAAAGCATGACCAACACCAGAATGCCATGGGTGTTAGGTATATTACAATGTAATCTAGATTATTGACTCTAGTGCAAGTGGGAGACTGAAGGAGATATGCCCTAGAGGCAATAATAAAGTGGTTATTATTTATATCTTTATGTTTATGATAAATGTTTATATATCATGCTAGAATTGTATTAACCGAAACATTAGTACATGTGTGATATGTAGACAAACAAGAAGTCCCTAGTATGCCTCTTAAACTAGCTTGTTGATTAATGGATGATTAGTTTCATAATCATGAACATTGGATGTTATTAATAACAAGGTTATGTCATTGTGTGAATGATATAATGGACACACCCAATTAAGCGTAGCATAAGATCTCGTCATTAAGTTATTTGCTATAAGCTTTCGATACATAGTTACCTAGTCCTTATGACCATGAGATCATGTAAATCACTTATACCGAAAGGTACTTTGATTACACCAAACACCACTGCGTAAATGGGTGGCTATAAAGGTGGGATTAAGTATCCTAAAGTATGAGTTGAGGCATATGGATCAACAGGGATTTGTCCATCCCGATGACGGATAGATATACTCTGGCCCTCTCTTGGAATGTCGTCTAATGTCTTGCAAGCATATGAATGAGTTCATAAGAGACCACATACCACGGTACGAGTAAAGAGTACTTGTCGAGACGAGGTTGAACAAGGTATAGAGTGATACCGAAGATCAAACCTCGGACAAGTAAAATATCGCGAGACAAAGGGAATTGGTAATATATGTGTATGGTTCATTCGATCACTAAAGTCATCGTTGAATATGTGGGAGCCATTATGGATCTCCCGATCCCGCTATTGGTTATTGGTCAGTGAGTACTCAACCATGTCCGCATAGTTCTCGAACCGTAGGGTGACACACTTAAAGTTGGATGTTGAAATGGTAGCACTTGAATTATGGAATGGAGTTCGAATATTTGTTCGGAGTCCCGGATGAGATCCCTGACATCACGAGGAGTTCCGGAATGGTCCTGGAGAATAAGATTCATATATAGGATGTCATTTTATGTGAAATAAAATGTCGCGGAAGGTTCTATGGAAGGTTCTAGAAGGTTCTAGAAAAGTCCGGAAGAAACCACCAAGGAAGGTGGAGTCCACAAGGGACTCCACCTCCATGGCCGGCCAGCCCTAGATGGGGTGGAGTCCCAAGTGGACTCCACCATAGGGGGCCGGCCACCCCCCACATGGGAGGTGGGAATCCCACCTTTGGGTGGGAGTCCTAGTTGGGCTAGGTTTCCTCCTATGGAAGGTTTTGGTTTCGGGTCTTATTCGAAGACTTGGACACCAACACTTGGGATCCACCTATATAATGAGGGGCCAAGGGAGGGGGCCGGCCAACCCCAAGACAAGCTGGCCGCCCCATAGAGTGGCCGGCCACCCCTCCCAAACCCTAGCCAAGCTCCTCTCCTCCATATTGCCCGCATAGCTTAGCGAAGCTCCGCCGGACACACCGCCACCGACACCACGCCGTCGTGCCGTCGGATTCAAGAGGAGCTACTACTTCCGCTGCCCGCTGGAACGGGAGGTGGACGCCGCTTCATCAACAACCGAACGTGTGACCGAGTACGAGGTGCCGCCCGTTCGTGGCGCCGAACCGATCGTGATCAAGATCTTCTACGCGCTTGCAAGCGGGTGATCGTCTACCGCAGCAACAAGAGCCTCATCTTGTAGGCTTTGGAATCTCTTCAAGGGTGAGACTCGATACCCCTCGTTGCTACCGTCTTCTAGATTGCATCTTGGCTTGGATTGCGTGTTCGCGTAGGAAATTTTTTGTTTTCTATGCAACGTTATCCTACAGTATTCACCACCACGATCAGATCTTACAACTTTAATTCTTTTATTGCACTGATTTTCAACCTCAGCTTTGAAAATCTTGAACTTGTCTAATGCCTCTGATTTTTCTTTAATTTGATAAAAATATCCATAACGGGAGAAGTCATCAGTGAACGTTATGAATGAATTATAACCGTCCACCGATCTCACATTAAACGGACCACATATATCCGTATGAATTAATTCCAAAACTCCCGTGCTTCGGTTTGCACCTTTCTTAATTTTCTTGGCATATTTTCCTTTGATGCAATCGATACAATGATCAACATCCGCATCGGAAAAATCAAGAGAAGGAAGAACTTGATCTTTAATGAGACGCTCAATCCTCCCCCTCGAAATATGGCCTAAACGGTAGTGCCATAATTTCGAAGAAGTCTCATTATCATTACGTTTGCGTTTGGTACCGACATTTATATTTGAGGTAGAATCCACATTATTTATATCATCACAAAGGGAAATTACATAAAGTTTGTCTTGTCGACAGGCAAGACCAACATTATTATTGTCATACATAATTATACATTGCTTATTCCCAAAGTGACACTCATAACTATCATCATCTAAACATGAGACGGAAACTAAATTCCGTTTCATCGAGGGTACATAAAGAACATTATTTAGCTGAAGCTTAAAACCGCCATGAAGTGTAAGAGTGAAGTCTCCAATCGCCTCGGCATAAGCTTCAACACCATTAGCAACTCTAATTGTTCTTTCCCCTCTTTTTAGGGTCTTCCTCATATTGAATCCCTGCAACGAATTTACAACATGAATTGTTGCACCTGAATCAATCCACCAAGTATTGGTGGCATAATTAACATAAAGGGATTCTTCAACAACAGTAATAGTGTCGGTACCTCTTTCTTTGAGCCATCTCTTGAAGCCAAAACAATCCTTTCGCCTATGCCCACCTTTTCCACAAAAGTGGCAAGCATTGGAATTATTTCCTTCAGCATTAGGCGCTTTTTCTGGCTTCTTTTGCTGTGAACCTTTTGAGGATTGGCCTTTTTCCTTGAACTTATAAGGCTTGGGCTTCACATATTCATTCACAAATTTTCTATACTTCTTCTTTTGTGAATGACCAAACTGATTAACATGATCAATTCTGTCAGCCTTAAGCCTTTCTTCTTCTTGCACACATCGCGCCATCATTTCATCAATCTCCCATTTAACATCCATCGCATTATAGTTGATCATAAATGGATCAAATTGGGGAGGCAAAGATGACATAATAAAATGGACGAGGAAACCATTAGAGATTTCCATCTCCATTGACTTTAGTTTGGCGGCCATGTTGCATTTTTTCATAATATGCTCTCGAAGACTTCCAGTGGGATCATATTTTTCATCAATTAGCCTTCTGATAAGACTTGTTGCATAAACTTTAGAAGACCCTTTAAATTGATGCTCAATTTTTGCAAAGTACCCTTTTGCTGTCTCACAATCAGGAAGGGCTCCCCTCATACTCTGTGTAATGGAGCCCTTTATCATCATAAGGCACTTGCGATTAGAGTCATCCCACTTAGCCTTAATAATGTCATATTCCTTCTTGAGGGCTTCATAATTTTCATTATTTTCTTTAGGCACCTCAGGAGGATCATTAAGGAGAGCATAATCAATATTGAGTAAGGCCATAGTGATCTCAAGCTTCTCCTTCCACGTGACATAATTGCTGCCATTTAGCTGTTCGATGCCATTTAGCATTCCAGCAATATTAGAGACATTAGTTGCTGCAAAAGAAAAATTCAAAATGCTTTAGTAAGCATCATCATAATCATCATTAAATTTTATTGATCAAATTCAAATCAGCTTTGGCCAGAGATGAAAATGAACAACAAAATTTTGTGGACAAATATTCATCAATTAGCTTTGGCCAAATTGATAAATAGAAGCCACACATTAATGATCCTCATTCATTATTTTCTTTTACCGACCCGGTTCACATCAGCTTTGGCCAGAAGTGAAACAGACCAATAAAAGAATTTTGCAGTTAAAATGCCCGTCAAACAACTTTGGTCAGAATGACAAGGCATAAAACCACACTTTATTTGAGGATCCATAAACTTTATTTTGCAGCGAAAGCATTATCACATAATAATTATAGTGATAAATATCACCATAATTCATTAATCATAAATAAACTAAATAATAAAAGTAATATCAACATGTAAATTAACTAAGCATGACAATTAAAATTGTGGCCTAAAATAAACATAATAAGCATAATCAATTTATCCAGAAAAAATAGCCCTGAAAAGATATTTATTTCAAATTTAATTTTATTATTATTATTAGCATAATAATCCTGCTGAACTGGGCCAAAATTGGCTCAGCCCAGCACTTAGCTCCCCCTGATCCCCTCTTGGGCCACAGCCCATTAGCAACACGCCTGGACGACCTGAACCGTCGGATGCGATCCGACGGCCAGGAACGACCGCAGCTGGAACAAAACCAGCTCACCGTCGCCCGGCTCCCGGCGAAAAAACCCTAGCCCCCTTTCTTTCTTCCTCCTCTCCTCTCCCGACAGCGATGGCGACGCCGAGCGACCAAGAGGCGGCGACGGCGAGCACCACGCGACGGGGAAGAAGACTCGGCGTCACCCAGGCCCTCTCGCCGGAGTTGCGTGCAGCTTTGGCCAGCGCGCAGCTCCGTCGAGCGGCTCTGGGCGGCGCCTCCGTGCGAGGCAGGCGCGCGCGTGCGGGCGTCCCCGCGACGGCGACCTCCCCTCACCATTCTCCAGCACGGCTGCGAGCTCCAGCGGCGACAAGCGCACGTAGAGACGAGCTGCCGGCCGGTGCAGCGGACGGCGAGGCCGCTCGGGTTTGAACCCGAGCACACCTGCCAACATTAGAGAATGGCTCCGACGCCGCCGTGGCCAGCGACGACGACGAGGCCCATAAGGTAATCGTCCGCTTCTTAATCTTGAATTAGGGTTAGGGTTCCTCCAAAAATGGGGAATTTCATAATTTAGGGTTTCGGTAATTTTGGGGATTTTGCTTTAGGGTTGATTACGGCATCAAATCAACCAATCCCCACTTCAATTCATGCTTGACCGAAACCATGTGCATCAAAACAGGGGAAATTTTCATCATGTTAGGGTTCCGGATTGGGGAAAATCATCAAGATTTGTGCATAATTAACTTATTTCCCCTTTAAATCTTAATCAATCTTAAACCAGAAGCTCATAATTGAGGAGGGGAAAAGAGGACAACATTTCTAGGGTTTCTGGAAAAATAGGAATTTAACATAAGAGCTTTAATTCCTTTAGTTAATAGCTCAAATTGAAACCCTAGAGTGTCACATAGTCTGTTAGGGCTTGGAGTTTGAGAAAACAGGGCTTAAACTTAAGGCATGATTAATAACCAGGAAGAACAGCCTTTAAACATAAGCATAAAATACTTTCACAGAAGCAACTTGGGCATATGCCTTGACTTGGTGACAACATAAACACATGGGTATGTGCATATGCCCTTGATCTTGATCTTGGCTTGATAAATCAAGCATGAATCTTAACATAAGAGGGCTCAAACTTAAGAGCTAGATGCTCTGATACCATTGTTGGATCCAGCAGGATCAACTAGCTCTAGTTTGAGCCACAAAAGAATAAGATCAGAAATACCTTGGTCTGAAGATGATGCCATGCCTCCTCTTGTTTAATTGCTCACACCAGGATGGAGCAATTTGTGCTAGGTTCTTCCTAGTGCTTTAGTGCTAGCCTGATCGGTGGCTTGTTCTTGAGACAGAATTACCTTTAGACAATGAATTTCTGTGCCGTCACGATTATATATGTACGGATACCTGTTTCAACAATATTCTTTGAGGAACTACACAATTTCAAAGAAACAGTATCATAAATAGTATGAGTGCACAACCCTTCAAGGTTCCTACCATGAATTGGTGTAAAAAGAGGAAAAGGAGGCGAGGCAGCAGACAACCGTTAAGCACCATTTCTATGGACAGTATTAACCAGCAACATATTAAATAAATGACAAAGTCAAGACCAACAAACCATTCCCAAGTATTGAATTCAGAAGGCAATTCTAAGCTGTACCTACCTCACATGTTTATGTACAAACAATTCCAAATACTGCCAAAAATTAGGCTTCTTGTTCACAGATGTCATATTTTTGATGATATCCCTCAAGGTAAAGTGTATGAGGAACCACTTAGTGAATTATATAGCACTGTTGGTCCACAAATAAAATCATTGTGTTATATTGGTTCTTATGTTTCGGGATCTGAGCACAAGTTGGTGTGGACTTTCTAGAGCATCAGGCCATAGGGTGATCTTCTTGCATTCTTTTAACATTACAAGATGGGAAATGTTGATATATTTTATGAGCAATGGAAATATGTTGCAAAGCTTAAGTCAAGAAATTACTTTTTCTGGGCGACTGCAAAGAGTTGCTCGTTGTGTAAGAATGCCACGTCATGCACAGTTTCCCTCACCTAGAAAAAAATCAGATAAGTACAGTATAAATTAATTGCAATTAGAAATAACATTAGAAATGTCTAGAGTCATTGCGATTATAAGAACGAGAGGATAGTTCTGGAGAAAAGTGGGGGATAACAGTAACATTTTGACCAGGGACAAAACAATACAGGGGCCTTTTTCTGTTGGTCACTATCAACAGTGAAAGCTACCAGAAAATCATCTCGATAATACAGACCATCAAGGTTCAAAGAGGTACTATTAGCCGCTATCTAGATGCTCCAGACAAAGGGAGGATGAAGACCAAATGCCAACCTCATAAGCAAGATTCTGACTAAATTTTAAATCACTTGTTGTTGTTACTGTAAACTTCAAATATAAATGGAATAAGTAAACCCACATACTGGGAAACTTCTTAGATACTGAAAAAGCTGACCTGAAACTCCTTGATGAGATCCATATTCAACATATCCATCATAGCAATATGACCTTTTCGTCCCCCTACTATCATGTAGCGGCCATTTGATGTGTATTCAAGTGTATAAGGACCAAGAACTGCAAGAAAACAAGGATTAGTCAGCCCCCTCATATTTCAGTGGTTACAAATCAATAACTGAGGAAGTTCAACAAGGTGGACATATAAAGTATGTCTAATGTTGAAACATAAGAGCTCACAGCAAAGTTGTCTCACTCAATTACTCAAATAACTGAATCTGTCTAATCATATGAAACTGCTAGTGTCAATATGATGTTATGGTTATAAATGTTTAAAAATTAACTTTCACATGTAACTGTAGAAGACAATCACAGGAAAATCTTAAAAAGGCATGCCCAATAAATATCAAGAAATAAATACTTTAATTTGGAAATTATAATCATCTAATGGTACTCTATAAGTATCATCAATGGTGTTTTCTGTCGGAATCTGAATTATACATTGTTGTTACTGGTACTGGATCATGTAGGAATGGTGGCATAATTACAAAGAGCATACAAAAATTACATAGTTACCAGGTAGGATCATATCAAATGGTTTTTTTGAACTCGAAATGTCCACTTCCTGAACAATAGATTGTTGGTTATATCTATATGTCTTTTCGAAACCTTCAGGCTCTAAGTAGCCTCCCTCGATAGGCAGAAACCACTGCAGCTTAGCAATAGAAAATCAGTATAATGCAAATTCTCTTATATGTTTGCTTGATAGTTATCAAGTACAAAGATCAAGAAACATAAGGTAGCCAGATAAGAAAATAGACATAACAAGGAGTATTAAATTGTTCGTGTACTAGTGTGCTACATTGTTGTTCCAATAAGCCCCATGAGGTTATGCAAGACAGCAAGAGTTCATAATAACTGGTGATGTGGTACGAAAAAATTAATCTAAACAAACAAACTATTCCTATAAAAGGAAAATGTACCGAGCAATCTTTTGTTGGCTACCACTCATTTAATGACAAAGCCAGATAGACCCATGTCAAATTTAACATGTAATAAGTCCCACAGACATGAGCTATATGATAGAACATCAACAAGACATCAGTTTAGAATACCAACTCCCCTCGTATGATGCACACACTCTTAGACAGCTACTTATATAGTTGTATAAAGCAACAAATCCACCAAGCATCACCTTTTCAGTCTGTGCGGCAGCTTTGGCAGATCGTCCAATCAGCTTCTCCTTTCCAGTAAGCTGTCCTTTCAATTTCTTATCACGTAAATTCTGCAGAGCCATTCCAATAATATCAAAATGTCAATAGCAATTCGCGCTAAACTTCCACGACTACACTTGTAGGAGAATAATAGTTATACCGCCAAGTTAGCAGCCTTTCCACGCGAGAACTTGGCCACCTTCATCTCCATTACATCGACTGCGTCTTGGTGGTTCTTTATCCCCTCGGGATCTTCTTCCTTAGCGATTCCCATTCTGCTTAGTGCTCACCCTACTGCAACGGAAAATCAGTACCATCAAAATATTCTTCTTGAGGTTTGTAACATCCAAAGGTTGCAGCATTATTGGGTTTTGCCACTCTGTCTGTTGCCGTTAAAAAGATATCTTTCCGATTAACTGATATAACAATTTCCCTTCCTACTGCTGTGCCCATCTACTGAAGGGATTCCCTTCTGTTCTTCAGCTCGAACAGAACCCATGCACAGAGAAGGCCCCGACCACCCTATGGCCCTCCCAGCGGCGACCACCGCATCCCCGAGCCCCGGCGGAGGATCTCCTGAGTGGCACACCTCCATCCCTGCCAAATTATCGCCCGTTTGTTGTGTGGAGGTCCTTATTTTTGTTCTCTGTTCCATGTGTCTACGGCTGGTACAGGACTGAACCAAAAAGAGCATTAGAGATTCTTGTCAATGCCTAATTCCTGTCATGTTGAGCTGCTATTTTATGTGATACAGAATGTTGAAATGTTCTGCTATGTTGCGCCATATCCTGTGGTTATGCTGTAGAAATGTTTCAGCTCATTTGCTGATCGCATGCCTAAATTTGACAAAACGCCTGCAACCTTTTAATGGTATAAACCTAAATATACTAGATCTTTTAATGGTAGGGACCCAATTTTCCCATAGAAATTAGTCAGGCAATGCAAGTATGCAACAAGCGACGAACAGGCAACATGAAAGAAGCAGCAGCCATAGCACAGCGTCACAAACACAAGCACGCAAGCAGCAACCGAAGGAACACTTACATACACGCAGACAGAGGAGCCGGGAGTCGAGGCCGGCGGCACGACGGACTTCCGCGCTGGCGCCCTAGGTACTGCGAAGCCGGGATATGCGGAGGACGATGACTGGAGAAGACCGGCCGGTGAGCGCTTCGGCGTCGGCGGTGGCGCGCAAGAGAGGGCGTGTAATGGGCTATAATGGCGGCGGCGGCGCCGTGACGAACGACTAGGGCTCGGTGCACCCTATTTGACGCCCGTTGCGTCAAGTAGCGGGTTGACGCGCACCTAGTTTTCTTCGGTGCAGACGAATTTGGGCTGGCCCATTCCTTTCCTGACCACGTGTTCTTTCCTGACCCGAGAGATCCCGGCGATCTGTACAAAAATAACCCAAAAGTAAAAGAAAAGCACAGACTGACCCTCCGGCGAAACTATTTCACTCATCTAACCCTTTTGTGTGGCGCCCCTCTCATGGACGCCACACATGCCCATGTGGCGCCCGTGTTGCCGGCGCCACAAACCCATCCGACGTCCGTCGACGCCGAGCCGGTGATCCCGATCCGACGTGGCGCATGTGTGGCGCCTCCCATGCGCCACACATGCACTTACAATTGCCCAAACATACTGTGGAGACAATTGTCGGGACTTAGCCGCTTTGCGAGGCTCTATGGTGGCGCTGGAGCACGGCGCCACACTAGCATGTGTGGCGCCGATGCCACGGGTGCCACACATCCACTTAAGTGTGGCGCCCGCGCCCGCGCCCAGCCCGACCACTCTCTTTCTCTTCTTTCTTCTTCTCCTCCCCAACCGCCGCCGCCGCCCGCCTCCCCTTCGGCCCCCCCACCAAATCGACCAAGGATTCGTCAGATCTATCCGGCCAACTCCTTCCTCATCCATTCCTCAAGGTATTCCCCTTCGATTCCCTCCGATTCATCCACTAGTGTTGGTGGATTTGGTAGATTTGGATATGAACCCTAGACATGGAAATTTATGTTGGTGGATTTGGATATGAACCATTGATATGGAAATTAATGTTGGTGGAATCTACATTGTAGTATATGTGTTTGAACCAAAGATTTGTTGGAACCCTAGATATGAAATTTTACATGTATGTGTTGAAATCCTATGTATGTATGTGTTGAAATGTCTAATATTTGCCAAATGATTCAATTTGTGATGCAATAACTCATATTTGTTAGGAATGCCTAGATATAAATGTATATGTATGTATATGATGTATGTGTGATGGCTTATTTGGATATATTCTCATGTATGTGTTGCTCATATTTGTATGTGTGATGGGTTATTTGGATATATTCTCATGTATATGATGTATGTGTGATGGCTTATTTGGATATATTCTCATGTATGTGTTGCTCATATTTGTTATGAATGGCTCATAATATGGTGTATTTGTGTAAACATGTAGGATGGTGTGGCTCCTAGATCAAGAGTATGACAGGGATCACCGGGCTGTTCATATGACGGAGAGGACAACGGATCTTCACCCTTTGAAGATTCGTTACCATGGCACAGTGGATATACCGTATGACGAGAGGTACACGGAGTTCATCGAGCCTACCGGTCTTCTCCCGTTCATATCCCTTGTAAGCCGTGGGGGGCCGAACATGAACGCCGCGGCACTCACCGCTCTTGTCGACCGGTGGAGGCCGGAGACGCACACCTTCCACTTGAGGGCCGGCGAGATGGCCCCTACTCTCCAGGATGTTTCCATGATCCTTGGACTACCTATTCAGGGCGAGCCACTGTGTATGAACACAGCTTCTGATGGGTGGCACGAGCAGATGGCGGCACTTATTGGCATGGCTCCTCCGCTGCCAGCAGAACCAAAGGCGAGGGCTCCCGCCGGCGCGTCTTTCTCTTGGATCAGGACTAACTTTGGAGAATGCCCTGAAGGGGCCAACGAGGACACTATCAGGACGTACACCCGCGTGTACTTATGGTACATGATTTCGAGGACTCTCTTTCCTGACAGTGGGGGGAAGCTGGCCCATTGGTGTTGGCTGAAGGCGCTTACGGTGTTGGAGCACCGTGGAGTTGGGGAACAGCGGCACTTGCCTACCTCTACCGGCAGGTGATGATTTGTTCTATGTACTATTTTCCTATAGTAGTGTGCTAGACAAAGTACTAACCAAATGTCTTATGTACGCAGTTGGACGAAGCTTGTCGCAGGACTGGGAGCAGGACTGGGAGCGGCGGTATTGGTGGATGCATGCTCCTACTTTCCGTATGGAGCTGGGACCGCCTATCAGTTGGGCGGCCTAGGACACTCACCGAGAGGCCATGGCCTCATCACCATGAGAACCTTGATCGGGAGCCGACTTGGGCATACCTTTGGGACAATGTCTCGGAGATGACGAGCGATCCAAAGATCATGTACAGGCAGTACACTGCGGAGTTGGACACTCTTACCGCTGAGCAGGTAACCGATCACTCTTTTGCAATCCTAGTTTTCATTGATTCTACTGGCATGTTCTAAATTCTGAAATATTTGTATGCTGCAGGTGGAATGGGAGCCATATGGTAGCTACTACCATATTGGCGCCGGGATGACTGACCTCAACCACAAGTGCACGGAGGAGGCGCGGTTCTGGCGTATGCGCTGCCCACTCATATGCATGTGGCTTGTTGAACACCACCAGCCGCACAGAGTGATGAGACAGTTTGGGCTGTATCAGGAGTGCCCACCTCAGTGGCAAGACACGGACAAGGCGCTTCATAGGTAAACTTCTGGAATCATGCGATGGAAGATTCTTGATAGAAGAGGTACAATCTAACTTCTTGATTCTTGCAGGCTTGATAGGCAGCGGCAGAGGAAGATCACAAATTGGCCAGTTCATCATAGCGGCCACGTCGCAGCGTTCCTACACTGTTTGGAAGCGACACGGAATGCTGGCCCTGAGGAGATTGTGCCTCACGACTTGGCCACTTTCAACAACTACCTCCAGTGGTTCCATGAAAACACGCGTATCGAGTTAGTGAAGCACGCGTATGCTGAGGACATCTTGGACGACCCCATCGAGTTCGATGAGGTTGCGCAAAGCCAGCACGACACCTTTGCTCGCAGAGGGAGATCGACTTCTATTGCTTCCGAGCTGAACTTCGTGGTAATGGATTCTCTCACTAACTAGTACATCATCTAGATTGCCATGTGCTCGCTTAAATTGTGTATGCTATGTTTGTCACAGCGGACGGAGATCCAAAAAACAGCTCACGAGTGCGAGATTATGTGGGAGCAGAGCGGGAGAGATGAAAAGCCTGTCGGACCGTTGCGGCATTTCATTAAGGTATGATCACCAACTTTGAATGTACGCTATTATGTTCTGGTGGCTTTGTAACCATGAGTTCCATGACGCAGAACACTGCACGAAAGATGCGGCGGTTAGCCAACTTGCTAGGTTGCCGCGAAGGCGAATTTGCTACTCCTCTTCTGAAGAGCGGGAGGTATGGACTATTTTGTTGCTGTCAAACATGTTCTTACTAATTTCAACTTTTGTAATCTCATGTGTTCATGTTTGTGAAGATTCCTGAGAACGGCGAAATTCTGAGTCAAAGCATACCTCCAAGCAAGAAGCAAGCCCCACGGTCAGCTTACCAGTTGAAGCCAAGGGGCAAGGCTCCAAACCGGTACACTCCGGAAGATTATGTCAACCGAGGAAAGAAGGTTGTCATTGAGGAGGATGAGGGGCCGCCGCGGAGATCATCTTTGTCGAGGATGAGGAACGACGAGCCGTTATCTTCAGAGGAGGAGGAGCAGGAGGAGCAGCAGCAACAAGAGCCACGGCAGCGGACGAAGAGGATGGGCGTCCGGAAGCAGCCCGTGAGGACGGCACGTCGAGGACGATACTAGGATGTGCTACGTGTTGTTGTGAACTCTATCTTCATAAGTATCGAGTTGTGAACCCTATGTCATTTCGAACCATGGTCTGTAATGCTACTTGTTGTTTCAATCTACGTGCTACGATGTGAGCTATGAAGTGTTATATGTGTATGTTCTGAAATTGCTACTTGTTGTGTCCAATGTTGTACTCAAAACTGTTGGAGTATGGTAGGATTTTTCATGGTTTTAACACAAGTCAATGTGTGGCGCCCTTCCCACTGGCGCCACACGCACTATGTGGCGCCCGTGGCATCGGCGCCACACATGCCAACTTATATCAACTTCTGGGTCGAAAACATCCAGGGGCTCCGGGACGATAAGTCCTTAGCCGTTTTCGCGAGCCTCTTTGTGTGGCGCCCGTGGCAAGCCTCACAAAACGGCTAAGTCCAGACGAATTGTCTCACAGTATGTTTGGGCAAGGGTAAGTGCATGTGTGGCGTCGATGGGAGGGGCGCCACACATGCTGCCACGTTGGATCGGGCTCACCAGCTCAGCGTCGACGGGCCACGTCGGATGGGTTTGTGGCGCCGGCAGCATGGGCGCCACATGGGCATGTGTGGCACCCATGAGAGGGGCGCCACACAAAAAGGTTAGATGGGTGAAATAGTTTCGCCGGAGGGTTCAGTCTGTGCTTTTCTTTCACTTTTGGATTATTTTTGTGCAAATCGCCAGAGATCCCTGGATTCTGAATCGATCGAGAGTGAAGGATGTGGCCGTGTGGACGTGTGGTATGCTATGCCGACGCGTATGCGTTTGCAAGTGTATATTTTTTTTGCGCACAGAGAACAAATAACATTAACCAAGTCTCTTTTACAGAGAAGCCTAGAAAGCAAGGAAAATTACAAAGTGGTCCAATCGAGCCCTATCATCATCTTTGTCGCAAGCACGTCACGCCGGCTAAACCCGCCGCCACACCTCCACACAAAGCTTGGACTGGAGGCTCCCCGAACGGCCGGGAAGTCGACGCTCGGCACTCGAGCACCTCCATCCTGCACCACATCGGACGACGAAAGCTTGGTCAACATCACTCGCCTCCAGACGCCAACCGCCGGAGCCGCCACCTCGCCTCCGGCAAGGGGAAAGCGCGACCCGCAGCTCCACCGAACCACGGACGCCAAGGACGGAGGATACGCCATGGAGCTCCACCGGAACACCAGGGCGAAGGAGAGGTCCGCCGTCCCCAAACGCCTCACCGACGCCACCACCGCCTCCCCTCGCCGCCAACAGGTGCACACCCCGCTACCAACACTATGTGCAGATCCGCCGATTTCCCATCCTCCCGCCACCAGAGCGCCGGAGGTTGAGGAATCGGCCGGATCGACGCCGGCGAGGTGGGAGCGGAAGAGGGGTTCAGAAAATCGCCTTATCACTGTAGGAGGGGATAAGAAGAGAGGTCCAAACGCTCTCTCTTAACTGATCTGATGTGCGTGGCACTTAGAGCAAGGTTAATAGTATAGCCAGCTGCTGGCTATAAGCCATGTGCCATGTCATTTGTAGCTAACATAGAGCCAACATGTATAATAGTGAGCTATAATCATGTACTACTTTATCAATTGATGGCCCACATTTCACTCTCACAAAGTGCCAGGAGCACGTGCTAGAGCTGGCTCTTGCATGAGAGCCCACTCCTCTTCTCTCTCCTCCAACTAAGCATAAATATATTATTTTAACTCTTATAACCAGCTGACTAGGACTTATTATACTTGCTCTTATGTTTGCAGGTGTAAATATGATGGTTGTCGGCCATTCATACCAATCTGCACGTCGGCGCGGAAGCATCAATTATGTTGCTTCGATTCACACGTGCATTGCCTTTTCGATTGAGGCTTTAAAAGTAGATTATCTCATTGGGAAGCAATGTGCGCCTACACACACCACGAAGCAGCGACGCGTCGGAAAAAGAAAACGTCGCAGGTGTAACAAAAATCAGAGCAAAACGAGGCCAAGCCATAGGTCGATATTTGCCGAACCTAATCAGAGACATGTTTTCAAATGCAGCCCGTCACGCATAGACACAAAGCCAGAGATGAAGAAAACAAAGGAAATTACCACTTTGCATATACAAATGGTGACATACATATTTTTCTACTCGTCAATTCTAATAATTAGACCGCAAATAGTTTAGTGTCACCGATTTTTTCCGGCCCCTAGGTCGACCCCCGAAGACATAACAAATGGCAATGTTTTATTTTAGTCGTCAGCGGTAGGCGTTGTGGAGACCAAAAAATGGCAAACCGATGACAATTTTTTTGCGCCTATTACTGGTAAGGGCTACCAACGGCGGACCTTTGGTTTTGCATCACGGGTGCCGTTGCAGCTATAAGTCTTTTCCCAGTAGCGGCTATGAGCTGGTGCGCCAACATATTTTCTAGGACTTGCCCAGACCGGGCTACCTTTTATCACCGGCGGGCATCCCTCTGCGTGCGCTGGCGGTAATGAGTCACCACCGGTGAGCCTTCCACCGCGTGCGCCGGCGGAAAATACCACCGACGTGCACCTTTTTCGGTGCACCCGTGGTAACACTGAGTTTATAGGCATTTCCTTGGTAGTGGCAGCTAGAGATGCGCTTATTGTCAAGTGATGCATGTGAAACCTTCGCGTTGCGTGGAAGCCTCTGCATCTTGCATGCGTGGACTCTACAAAAGCGTGGATCAACTGGCGCACATACCGGCATTATTCTTCTCCTTGGTGAGCAAGCATGGTGATGTTCATAATGACCTCCAACGGAGCAAAAAAAAAGGAGCTCCAACATGATCTATGGACCAACTGATCTACCAAACCCAGCACTTCCGGACACAGAGCTGAAATTTCGTAATTCGGTATAACTGTATAAGATAGCTCAGCTGAAGAAAAAAAAGCAGTCTGTTAAAATTAAGGAGATGGTAAAAGCAGCTAAAAAGAACGGTTTAAAGAAGAGCAAAGAGCCACACATTACCTCTATTGCAAAGTAGTGTTGCAGTTTTGTCTAGATACGAACAACGCAACTCGCCGGTACCTACCTTGCAGCAGCCTCCTCCTCCTCCTCCTCCTGTCGTTCAGCCGATGGTGAGGCGGAGTGGGAGGCATGCACTTGCGGAGGATGGATCGGGGGCTACGGACGAGGACGTCATGCAGCGTGCCATGAGACGCAAGGCGGAGATGAACCTCGACACGGCAGGTATTAAACAACCGTCCAAGTCTTTTGTTTCTTTTTCAGATACTCGTATTTCTTCTAATTTGAGTAGTCTTGGGGTCTCATTGGGTACTACATCTGATGAGATCTCGGTTTCGGCTAATGTGTTGAGACAGACGGAACTTGACCGTTTAACGGTTGTTTCGAACGTTTCCACTGGGCCTGAAACTTCCGTGATAGACGATGATGAAGAGGATGACATCCTAGATGGTCAGCTTCTCTCGGCTATCATTGGTAATATCTCAGAGGTCGACTTAGAACACTCGGAGCTTAGTTCAGTTTATGACCTAAAAGCTTCAGCACGTGGTTCTAGGTCGTCACCTGGTAAGAAGTCTCGTAGATATTGCAAGAGGTCTAAATCTAAAATAGTTTCTCAATGAATGACATGTTTCGGAATAGCAGAGGTCTTGGTGACTTGGCTAAGCATTCTCACATTGCCGATGGTTGTAGAGAGTATGATTTAGATTTTATTGCAATATCGGAGACGGGTAGGCGGAATTTCTCACAGAGTTTTCTCGACCGTTTATCGGGCGGGATTAACTTTCAGTGGTTTTCTCGCCCACCTCGTGGTAGGTCTGGGGGCATTTTACTTGGCGTCCGCATAGACACCATGACTGTTCTAGCTAGTTCTGATGGCGAGTATCACATTAAGCTCGACATTCAGAATAAGGCTGATGGGTTCATGTGGAGTCTGGTTGCTGTGTATGGTGCTGCCCAAGACGCTTTTAAGGCTGACTTTTTACGTGAGTTGGTAAATCTTACTAAAGATAATCCATACCCGATTTTGATCGGTGGTGATTTTAATTTACTAAGATTTCCTCATGAAAAAAGTAAAGGTCTCTTTGATGGACATTGGCCTTTCTTGTTTAACGCTGTCATTGATAGTCTTGACTTGAGAGAGGTGTTTATGTCCGGTCGACAGTTTACTTGGGCCAATATCTTGCCTGAGCCCACATACGAAAAACTAGATCGCGTGTTGATGGATACCGAATGGGAAGATAAATACCCTATGGTGTCTGTCCGTGCACTAGAACGTATTGAAAAATTGTCTGACCATGCTCCTATCCTCTTAACTACTGGGAACCCTAGACCTGTTTGTAAGCGGCCTTTCAAATTTGAACTTGGCTGGCTACAGAGAGAAGGGTTTCATGAGATGGTTAAGACGGTTTGGGAAAGGCCAGTTGGTGGTAGCTCTCCAATCTTGAGATGGAATAATAAGATGCGTGCAATGCGCAGACATCTCTCTGGTTGGGCTACCCATATGACAGGCATTCTTAAGAAAGAAAAGGCTCGCTTATCAACCTTGATTGATGAGCTTGAGGCTTTTGCTGAGGTAAGACCGTTGACTGCGCACGAGATTGAAATTAAGAATCAGTCCAATGCGCAGATGGCGAGTCTACTTCGCGAGGAGGAACTCAAATGGTACCAATGGTCCAAGGCCCAATTCATTTTGGAAGGAGACTCAAATACGCGGTATTTCCATGGCTTAGCCAATGGGAGACATCGAAAAAAACGTATTCATTCTCTTATTCAAGATGAAGGGTTGATTGAAGGTCATGAGCAACTCAAATCTTACATTACTAATTATTATAAAGGCTTGTTTGGTCCTCCGGATGAAAGCTCTTTTTCTCTTAATGAGGACTTAACAGCCGACATACCCCAAGTTTCTATTGAGGAAAATGGCTTACTTACTGCACCTTATTCAGAGGAAGAGGTACAGAAGGCTATTTTCCAAATGGAATGCAACAAAGCACCGGGTCCTGATGGTTTTCCAGCGGAGTTTTACCAAACCTTCTGGGATACTATTAAAGTGGATCTTCTAGATTTGTTCAGTGCTTTGCATATTGGACAACTAGAATTATTTCGTCTAAATTTTGGTGAAGTAATCTTGTTACCAAAAGTTAATGAGGCAGAAAGGATTCAACAATATAGACCTATTTGCCTTTTAAACGTAAGTTTCAAGATTTTCACGAAAGTGGCCACCATTAGACTTAATACGGTTGCGGATCATGTAGTTCGGCCATCTCAAACCGCTTTCATGCAAGGAAGAAATATCCTTGATGGAGTGGCGGTTTTGCATGAGATGGTACATGAGATGCATACTAAGAAATTAAATGGGGTTATTTTAAAATTAGATTTTGAAAAGGCTTATGACAAGGTCAAGTGGTCTTTCCTACAACAGACACTCGGGATGAAAGGATTTTCTCCTGAATGGCGTGCGAACAAGAGGGGGGGTGAATGGCGCTACGACAAGTTTTAACCTTTTTCAATTTTAGCGCAACGGAAGGTAAAGGTGATAACTTTAGCAATAGCGGTGTTCCTACAATGATGCTAGGACATGTGCAACAAGTAAAGGAATCAACAAGATAGTAAGAGTAAGGAGCGAGTGATACGTCCAATTTGCATCACTATTTTATATCATAATTTCCTGTTATTCATTGATATATTTCACATTTGGAGACAATACTAATGTTATTTCATCTATTTTTGCATGTTTCATGATTATTGGAGGATCGCGCACCGGAGCCAGGATTCTGCTGGAAAAAGCGCCGTCCTAATGCAATATTTCCGAAGATCAAGGACGGAAATTATACGAAAAATCCTATTTTTCCAGTAAGACGAAGTGAGCCGAAGGGGGAGCCGAGGGGACCCGAGGTGGCCCACCATAGGCCGGCGCGGCCAAGGCCCGGCCGCCGCCCGTGAGGAGGGGGCCCACAGCCCCTCTCGCCTCCTTTTCGCGTACGCCTTCGTCCCGAAAACCTAAGCTCCTGAGGGTACCGCGAAGAGACACAGCCTCGCCTCTGCGGCGGAGAACACCGAGAGAAAAGAGCTCTCCGGCAGGCTGAGATCCGCCGGGGAAATTCCTCCCGGAGGGGGAAATCGACGCCATCGTCACCGGCATCGAGCTGGACATCATCTCCATCACCATCATCATCATCTTCATCATCATCACCGCCGGCTCCACCGCTGCACATCGTCACCACTGTAGCAATTTGGGTTTGATCTTGATTGTTTAATAGGGGAAACTCTCCCGGTGTTGATTTCTACTAGTTATTGATGCTATTGAGTGAAACCGTTGAACCAAGGTTTATGTTCAGATTGTTAGTCATCATCATATCACCTCTGATCATGTTCCATATGATGTCTCGTGAGTAGTTCGTTTAGTTCTTGAGGACATGGGTGAAGTCTAAATGTTAGTAGTGAAGTATGGTTGAGTAATATTCAATGTTATGATATTTAAGTTGTGGTGTTATTCTTCTAGTGGTGTCGTGTGAACGTCGACTACACGACACTTCACCTTTATGGGCCTAGGGGAATGCATCTTGTACTCGTTTGCCAATTGCGGGGCTGCCGGAGTGACAGAAACCTAAACCCCGTTGGTATATCGATGCAGGAGGGATAGCAGGATCTCATAGTTTAAGGCTGTGGTTAGATTTATCTTAATTACTTTCTTGTAGTTGCGGATGCTTGCAAGGGGTATAATCACAAGTATGTATTAGTCCTAGGAATGGCGGTACATTAGCATAGGTTCACCCACACAACACTTATCAAAACAATGAAGATTAATTAGCCGTATGTAGCGAAAGCACTAGACTAAAATCCCGTGTGTCCTCGAGAACGTTTGGTCATTATAAGTAAACAAACCGGCTTGTCCTTTGTGCTAAAAAGGATTGGGCCACTCGCTGCAATTGTTACTCTCGCACTTTATTTACTCGTACTTTATTCATCTGTTATATCAAAACTCCCTGAATACTTGTCTGTGAGCATTTACAGTGAATCCTTCATCGAAACTGCTTGTCAATACCTTCTGCTCCTCGTTGGGATCGATATTCTTACTCATCGAAGATACTACGATACACCCCCTATACTTGTGGGTCATCAAGACTATTTTCTGGCGCCGTTGCCGGGGAGTGAAGCGCTATTGGTAAGTGGAATTGGTAAGGGAGACCTTTACTGTTTGTGCTGATTTTATTTCTGCCTGCTATAATTCATTATGGAGAGATCTTCTCTTGAGTTTTTATTTGGGAAATCTACTACTACTGCAAAGGTAGTGGATGAGGCGCCAGGTGAGGAAGAAATACCATACAAAATACCTATGAAAATTATTGAACGTGTAGTGGATAACCGCTATACAGGGGATGGAACTGTCCACCCTGGAGATCATTTACTGTTCTTACATGAATTATGCGGTTTATTCAAGTGTGCAAGTATTGCTATGGATGAAGTGAGGAAGAAACTATTCTCTATATCGCTGTCTGGTAAAGCGGCGCATTGGTATAAATTACTGGATAATGGGGATTCTCTTGAATGGAATGATATTGTGCCCCGGTTTTATTCTAAGTTCTATCCTCCAAGTGAAATTCACAAAGATCGGAATCGCATATATAATTTTTGGCCTCATGATGGAGAGAGTATTGCCCAAGCGTGGGGGAGATTGAAGTCTTTAATGCTCAAATGCCCCATTCATGAGCTTCCTGGTAATATTTGTTGGAGATATGCCCAAGAGGCAATAATAAAATGGTTATTATAATATCTTTGAGTTTATGATAATGTTTACATACCATGCTATAATTGTATTAACCGAAACATTGATACATGTGTGTTATGTGAACAACAAGGAGTCCCTAGTAAGCCTCTTGTATAACTAGCTTGTTGATTAATAGATGATCATCGTTTCATGATCATGAACATTGGATGTTATTAATAACAAGGTTGTGTCATTATGTGAATGATATAATGGACACACCCAATTAAGCGTAGCATAAGATCACGTCATTAAGTTATTTGCTATAAGCTTTCGATACATAGTTATCTAGTCCTTATGACCATGAGATCATATAAATCATTTATACCGGAAAGGTACTTTGATTACATCAAACGCCACTGCGTAAATGGGTGGTTATAAAGGTGGGATTAAGTATCCGGAAAGTATGAGTTGAGGCATATGGATCAACAATGGGATTTGTCCATCCCGATGACGGATAGATATACTCTGGGCCCTCTCGGTGGAATGTCGTCTAATGTCTTACAAGCATATGAATAAGTTCATAAGAGACCACATACCACGGTACGAGTAAAGAGTACTTGTCAGGAGACGAGGTTGAACAAGGTATAGAGTGATACCGATGATCAAACCTCGGACAAGTAAAATATCGCGTGACAAAGGGAATTGGTATCGTATGTGAATGGTTCATTCGATCACTAAGTCATCGTTGAATATGTGGGAGCCATTATGGATCTCTAGATCCCGCTATTGGTTATTGGTCGGAGAGAAGTCTCAACCATGTCTACATAGTTCACGAACCGTAGGGTGACACACTTAAGGTTTGATGTTGAAATGGTAGAACTTGAATATGGAATGGAGTTCGAAGTTTTGTTCGAAGTCCCGGATGAGATCCCGGACATCACGAGGAGTTCCGGAATGGTCCGGAGAATAAGATTCATATATAGGAAGTCATATTCCAAGTTTGGAAATGATCCGGTGCATTTATGGCAGGTTCTAGAAGGTTCTAGAAAAGTCCGGAAGAAATCACCATGGAAAGTGGAGTCCCGGAGGGACTCCACCTTGCATGGCCAGCCAACCCTAGAGGGGAGGAGTCCAAGGTGGACTCCCCAAGGGTGGCCGGCCAACCCCCCAAGGAAGGGGTGGGAATCCCACCTTGAGTGGGATTTCCCCCTTGAGTAGGTTTCCCACCTTTGGGAAGTTTTGGTGTTGGGGTCTTATTCGAAGACTTGGACTACAACTCTTGGGGCTTCCACCTATATAATGAGGGGCATAGGAGAGGGGGCTGACCACCACAAGCCCATAGCTTGGCCGCACCCCTAGGTGGCCGGCCACCCCCTCTCCCAAACCCTAGCCGCCCCCTCTCTCCTCCTCTTCTCCCGCACGCTTAGCGAAGCTCCGCCGGAGATCTCCACCGCCACCGCCACCACGCCGTCGTGCTGCCGGATTCAAGGAGGAGCTACTACTTCCGCTGCCCGCTGGAACGGGGAGAAGGACGTCGTCTTCATCAACACCGAACGTGTGACCGAGTACGGAGGTGCTGCCCGATCGTGGCACCGTGATCAAGATCTTCTACGCTTTTGCAAGCGGCAAGTGATCGTCTACCGCAGCAATAAGAGCCTACTCTTATAGGCTTTGTAAATCTTCAAGGGTTAGTCTTGATCATCCCCTCGTTGCTCCCATCTTCTATATTGCATCTTGGCTTGGATTGCGTTCTCGCGGTAGGAAATTTTTTGTTTTCTATGCAACGATCCCTACAGTGGTATCAGAGCCGTGTCTATGCATAGATGGTTGCACGAGTAGAACACAATGGTTTTGTGGGCGTTGATGCTCTTGTTGTCTTTAGTTTGAGTACTTTGCATCTTTGTGGCATAGTGGGATGAAGCGGCTCCGGACTAACTTTACATGACCGCGTTCATGAGACTTGTTCCTCGTTCGACATGCAACTTGTATTGCATAAGAGGCTTTGCGGGTGTCTGTCTCTCCTACTATAGTGAAGATTCAATTTACTCTTCTATTGACAACATTAGTATCACCGTTGTGGTTCATGTTCGTAGGTAGATTAGATCTCTCGAAAACCCTAAACCACGTAAAATATACAAACCAAATTAGAGACGTCTAACTTGTTTTTGCAGGGTTTGGTGATGTGATATGGCCATAATGTGATGATGAATATGTATGAGATGATCATTATTGTATTGTGGCAACCGGCAGGAGCCTTATGGTTGTCTTTAAATTTCATGTTGAGTAGTATTTCAAAGTAGTTGTAATAGTTGCTACATGAGGTGAACAACCATGAAGACGGCGCCATGAACCTTGACGCTATGCCGACGATGATGGAGATCATGACCGTTGATGATGGAGATCATGTCCGTGCTTTGGAGATGAAGATCAAAGGCGCAAAGACAAAAGGGCCATATCATATCACATATGAACTGCATGTGATGTTAATCCTTTATGCATCTTATTTTGCTTAGAACGCGACGGTAGCATTGTAAGATGATCCCTCACTTTAATATCAAGATAATAAAGTGTTCTCCCCTCGTATGCACCGTTGATATAGTTTGACGTTTTGAAGCATCTCGTGATGATCGGATGTGATAAACTCAACATACAACGGGTGTAAGCCATGTTGCACACGCGGAATACTTGGGTTTGCTTGACGAGCCTAGCATGTACAGACATGGCCTCGGGACAACGGAAACCGAAAGGTTGAACACGAGTCATATGGATGATATGATCAACATGTTGATGTTCACCATTGAAGCTACATCATCTCACGTGATGATCGGTTTTGGTGTAGTGGATTTGGATCATGTACCACTTAACAACTATGAGGGATGTTGTATTAAGTGGGAGTTCATTAGTAATTAGATTAAAACATGAACTAATTATCATAAACATAGTCTGAGTAGTATTTTGAATTAATTTGTAGAATTGGCATCCGTTTACTACTATGCGTTAGTCTTGTAATTGAGATAGAAATACTGTTAAATCTGACAAATAACTTTACGGACTGGTGCCGTATTGTTAATGAATCAAGAAATGATTAAGTTCTATTGCAAACTTTTAGTAAACCTCACATTGTTGATTCAAAGAGCTATGGTTTCAATTAGTACCTAAAGTTATCTTGTCTCCGTGAAACTTGAAGTTCAAATCTGTTTGAAAAGTAAGGAGCTGAAAATTTAGTTTTCAGAAATAATCAAGGTATAAGATATATGTGATATCTAAGACCTTATTGCAAGATGATAGAATATAATTTGGTGAGACTACATAAACTCATAAGTTTTATGGGAATGTACGAAGGTTGAAGACGCAAGGCGTCCCAATCCTCCAACCATTGGGGCACTAACGATATTCGCATATCCATGAAGTAATCATCCTTAGTATGCACCATTGGTAAGACTCGTCGTTTCGAAGCATCACGTGATGATCGGGTGTGATAGATTCTACGTGTGCATACAACGGATGCAAGTTAGATTTGCACATGCAAATACTAAGGTTAAAACTTTACGAGCCTAGCATGTACAGACATGGTCTCGAAAAGTCGTCATGATTATGAGTGAAATTGTTCATCATATTACAAAGTTACTAATAGTGAAATCTGAAACACTTGTCATATGATGATCAACTTCAAAGTAAGAACCTCAAGGTTATTGGTATTTGACCAACAAACCTAGAAGTTATTGATGTTGAATTGTTTTTCTGAATAATGAGGAAAGCTAAAAGAGAAACTGCAAAAGATATTTTGGCAAAAAGAAAAGAAAAGACTAGAAAGTCTAGCTCAGGTGTATATAAATGATATACATGTTATGGTTGTATTCCTAGTTAAGTCACACTATGAAATTCTTGGGTATTAGTACTATATTGGTTGGTATGAAGTGTCATACAAAACAACGCAATACAAGAATACAATGGCCTAAGTGACTGACAAGGAATATGATAGGAATGCACGTCTGGAACAAAATAAAGTGTTATTATGTTCGTCGTTAGCATTCTATCTAGCCCTTAGAATTTATAATAAAGAACTTAATAATTGTTATTTTGCTCTGGTCAAATGAAAACAATGAGTTGTTCAAATTATGACATTACTCCATGTACGATGGATGAGTTATTATAAATCTTAATGGTGAAACACACATACATAACACTGACGCTAAAATGCCATAAGGCAAATGATTTGAATTCCACTTATTTGTGGAACCGCCATTTAGGTCATGTTAGAAAGGAACGCATGAAGGAACTCCATGCAAATGGATTTTTGGAGTCATTTGATTTATGAATCATTTGGCGCTTGCAAATTTCTTCTAAAAGGAATGACTGAAATACCGTTCATAGGGCAAGATTTGAACGGGCAACTAACTTAGTGGAAACATACATGATGATGTATATGGTTCACTGGGCATAGTTGTGTGCGGGAGATTCTTCTACTTCATGAAAACTTCAAACAATGAATTGAATATATATATGTGGATATATTCGATAAGGAAGAAGTTTGAAACATTTGAATAGATTCAAATAAATTCAGCATGAAGTGGAAATCATCGTAATAGAAAAGTCAAATATCTATGATTGGATCATGGTGGAAATATTTGAATTACGAGTTTTAGCGAACATCTAAAGAGAGTTATGAAGTTGTTCTACAACTCACGTTTCTTGGAGTATCATAGTGATGATGAAGTATCCAAAAGACGTATCCAAACCTTGTTGGATTAATGATGAGATAAAATGTTGATGCCATTATATTTTTGTGGATTATGCTTTAGAGACTACCGCTTTTACACTAAATAAGAGCATCATCATGATCCGTAGAAATGACACCATACGAGTTATGGCATGGGTATAAACCCTAATAGTCCTTTCTTTAAATTTTGGTTTAAAAGTTTACAACCGAAATCGGATAAATGTCTTTGTTGGATATCCCAAAGAATTGATTGGGAATTCTTTCCACTATGAAGTAAAAGACAAAAGTGTTTGTTAATGTTACTTGCTTATTTCCAAGAAATTGTTTTCTAGCGAAGTATTTGAGTGGGAGGACAATAGAACTTGATAAGGTTTATGAACCTGAGCATAATGATCAGAGTAGCGCAGCATCGGAATTGGTTCGGAAGCGGCCACAACGATCATGGCTCTCATGACTACAAAGTGTTTTAGCCATGAAGATCGAAGTACATATTGAACCTTGTAGGTATGGTTTACTTTGTGATCAAATAAATGATTTGTGGACAAAGGATTGATTTTGAACAATGATAAAGCAACTACAAACAAAGAAGTTATGATGGGCCCTGACTCCGTTAAAATGGCTATACGCCATGAAATCCAAGATAGATGAATACTTTTTGAAAGTAAATGGATCTATAAAAATTGATGAAAGCTTGACTTGTTGAAAAGTTGTTTACGACAAAGTTCAAAGAGTTGACTACGATAAGATTAGATCTTCCGTAGCAATGCTTATAGTCTATGTGGATTATTCTAGTAATCACTACATATTTCTTTTATGAGATATGCTAGTAGGATGGCAAAATACATTGCTTAACAGAAGTGTGTATTAAAGGTGTATACAAGATACAACCAAAAGTTTTGCTAGTCCGTAGAATACTAGATAGGTATACAAACTTCAATCGGATGAAGTAAGTATCATGGAGTTGGAATCTTCACCAGATGAAATAGTCAAAGAGTTTTTGATTTCATCAGAGACGATGAAGAGACTTGCATTTGCAAGAAATTAAGTGGGAGCGCTGAGACATATTTATAATACTTTATGTAGATGACATATAGTTGGTTATAAATGATGTAATTATATACTTGATTAAAAAGGTTTCATTGAGAAATTAACTTCAATGAAAGGATATGGACTGAAACATATCTAGTGTCAAAATCTATGAAGATAGATTGAAACACAAAATAAGTTTAAGTCAAAGTACATAGAATGGATATTGAAATAGTTCAATATAGAAATATTAAGAAAATGTTCTTGTCATGTGAAGTTTTAACAAGACTTGAGTGTATCTGACACTCAATGAGTAAAAACACATGAGTGATTATAGATCACGAATAATATGTACACAATCAGATGTCATGTGCTCTTAAAAGTGTTATGAGCATGTACCAAAATGATTCATGTGATGATCATTGAAAAACAGTAAGAATATTCTTGAGTACTTAAGAAGAACCAAGGATATATATATAGTTTTGTATGGAGAAATGACAAACAAATCGCTGTAAGGTGTTGCACCGATATTTGTTTTGTCACATATGAAAATAAAATTTCAATCTCAAATTAGACTAAGTGTTGTTTGAAAGGTAGCACAATGAGCTAGAAGTTGTCTATGCTAGATTTAGAAGAGTTCTAAAATATTGTGACGGATTCTACAAAAGAAGGCAGAGTATGTCATTGTTTTGACAATGGCAAAGGATGTTAAGTCAAGAGGTTCTTTGAGAACTTGGTGTAGTTCCGATAGTGTCAGAACTTTGAAGCTATATTGTGTGTGACAATATTAGTGACATATTTCAGACCGCGGAATTAAGGTTCCACCAGAAGACCAAACATATTTAATGCCGACTCATTTGGAAATGAGTGATGCGTTGAGACACAAATGAATTACAAAATACATACGGTTCTGAGCATGTCAGATCCGTTGACTAAAACCTCTCCCGTGAGCAAAACATGATAAAGCACCGGAAGGCCAAGGTGTTATATCTTTACAAATGTAAACTAGATTATTGACTCTAGTGCAAGTGGGAGACTGTTGGAGATATGCCCAAGAGGCAATAATAAAATGGTTATTATAATATCTTTGAGTTTATGATAATGTTTACATGCATGCTATAATTGTATTAAACGAAACATTGATACATGTGTGTTATGTGAACAACAAGGAGTCCCTAGTAAGCCTCTTGTATAACTAGCTTGTTGATTAATAGATGATCATCGTTTCATGATCATGAACATTGGATGTTATTAATAACAAGGTTGTGTCATTATGTGAATGATATAATGGACACACCCAATTAAGCGTAGCATAAGATCACGTCATTAAGTTATTTGCTATAAGCTTTCGATACATAGTTATCTAGTCCTTATGACCATGAGATCATATAAATCATTTATACCGGAAAGGTACTTTGATTACATCAAACGCCACTGCGTAAATGGGTGGTTATAAAGGTGGGATTAAGTATCCGGAAAGTATGAGTTGAGGCATATGGATCAACAGTGGGATTTGTCCATCCCGATGACGGATAGATATACTCTGGGCCCTCTCGGTGGAATGTCGTCTAATGTCTTGCAAGCATATGAATAAGCTCATAAGAGACCACATACCACGGTACGAGTAAAGAGTACTTGTCAGGAGACGAGGTTGAACAAGGTATAGAGTGATACCGATGATCAAACCTCGGACAAGTAAAATATCGCGTGACAAAGGGAATTGGTATCGTATGTGAATGGTTCATTCGATCACTAAGTCATTGTTGAATATGTGGGAGCCATTATGGATCTCCAGATCCCGCTATTGGTTATTGGTCGGAGAGAAGTCTCAACCATGTCTACATAGTTCACGAACCGTAGGGTGACACACTTAAGGTTTGATGTTGAAGTGGTAGAACTTGAATATGGAATGGAGTTCGAAGTTTTGTTCGAAGTCCCGGATGAGATCCCGGACATCACGAGGAGTTCCGGAATGGTCCGGAGAATAAGATTCATATATAGGAAGTCATATTCCAAGTTTGGAAATGATCCGGTGCATTTATGGCAGGTTCTAGAAGGTTCTAGAAAAGTCCGGAAGAAATCACCATGGAAAGTGGAGTCCCGAAGGGACTCCACCTTGCATGGCCAGCCAACCCTAAAGGGGAGGAGTCCAAGGTGGACTCCCCAAGGGTGGCCGGCCAACCCCCCAAGGAAGGGGTGGGAGTCCCACCTTGAGTGGGATTTCCCCCTTGAGTAGGTTTCCCACCTTTGGGAAGTTTTGGTGTTGGGGTCTTATTCGAAGACTTGGACTACAACTCTTGGGGCTTCCACCTATATAATGAGGGGCATAGGAGAGGGGGCTGACCACCACAAGCCCATAGCTTGGCCGCACCCCTAGGTGGCCGGCCACCCCCTCTCCCAAACCCTAGCCGCCCCCTCTCTCCTCCTCTTCTCCCGCACGCTTAGCGAAGCTCCGCCGGAGATCTCCACCGCCACCGCCACCACGCCGTCGTGCTACCGGATTCAAGGAGGAGCTACTACTTCCGCTGCCCGCTGGAACGGGGAGAAGGACGTCGTCTTCATCAACACCGAACGTGTGACCGAATACGGAGGTGCTGCCCGATCGTGGCACCGTGATCAAGATCTTCTACGCGCTTTTGCAAGCGGCAAGTGATCGTCTACCGCAGCAATAAGAGCCTACTCTTATAGGCTTTGGAAATCTTCAAGGGTTAGTCTTGATCATCCCCTCGTTGCTCCCATCTTCTAGATTGCATCTTGGCTTGGATTGTGTTCTCGCGGTAGGAAATTTTTTGTTTTCTATGCAACGTATCATTACAATATTATTATTGATAATTTCTATGCAAGACTTTCTTTTGAAGACAAGACCTTGCTGGATACTTCTTGTTCTGGATCATTCACGCGTAACAAAGAAGAGTTTAAAAGGGACCTTCTTAATCGGATCCAGGAGAATACTGAAGGATGGGAGAACGACAAAGATAGAGAATCAGGTATAAATTATGATTATAAATGCATTGAAGCTTTTATGGATACTGATAAATTTCGTAATATGAGTGCTACTTATGGTCTTGATTCTCAAGTTGCTGCAAATCTTTATAAAGCTTTTGCCTCTCATTATGAATTGCCTAAGAAGAATTTTGATAAGTATCATGAACCGTATAAAGATAAAATTGATTCATCTATAAATAAATGTGTTGTAGTTGAAACTGTTGATCATGTTATTCCTGAAGCTTATATTGAAAAAACTCCTTTCCCTACTAAAATGAAGGAGTACTCTGTTATAAATAGTGCGGTTCATAAAAGTGAAAAGAAACCTATAGAACCCGAAGAACAAATAAAAGTTGAACCTGCTGTTGCAATAGTTAAAGATCTTGTGACTGAAAATGTGGAGGATGGTCATATTATTTTCTGTGAAGATGCCTCTAATATTGTTTCACATCCTAATAAGTCCAAGAAAACAAGTGTTCCTATGCTATCTGTTAGAATTGGTGATCATTGTTATTATGGTTTATGTGATATTGGTGCAAGTATTAGTGTTATTCCTTATGAGCTTTACACGGAGATTATGCACGAAATTGGTTCTTGTGAACTTGAAGATATTGATGTGGTTATTCGGCTGGCTAATAGAGAAACTATCTCTCCAATTGGTATTGTTCGAGATGTGGAAGTTCTATGCGGTAAGATTAAATATCCTGCTGACTTTTTGGTACTTGGTTCTGCTGCTAGTAAATATTGTCCTATCATTTTTGGTAGACCTTTTCTAAATACTTGTGGAGCTATTATAGATTGCAAGAAAGAGAAAATTTTGACTAAATTTGCTGGTGAATCTTATGAGTTTAACTTCTCTAAATTTGCCAAAACTCCTTATAAAATTGATCCGCCTAATAATGACTTTAAAGTTGAACAGTGTGCATCTATTGCTCTTGCTCCTAATAATCCTTTGCAGCAACATTTGGAGAATAGTGAGAGTGAAGTTTTTAGGGAAGAAAGAGATGAGCTTGATGAAATTTTCCTTCGTCAACCTATTCTTAAGCATGATTTACCGGTGGAAGATCTGGGTACAACACCACCACCAAAGGAAGATCCTGTCTTTGATTTAAAACCATTGCCTGATAATCTTAAATATGCTCATATTGATGATAAGAAAATATATCATGTTATTATTAGTTCTAAGCTTTCAGAGTTTGAAGAAGAAAGGTTATTGGAAATATTGAAGAAACACCGAGGTGCTATTGGCTACACTCTTGATGACTTGAAGGGGCCTCTATTTGCCAACACGCCATTAATATGGAAGATGATGCGAAGCCTGTTGTTGAACCTCAGCGTCGTCTAATTCCTAAGATGAAGGATGTGGTAAGAAATGAGGTATTAAGACTTCTTGAAGCTGGTATTATATATCCTATTGCTGATAGTAGATGGGTTAGTGCATTGTGTTCCTAAGAAAGGAGGAATGACTGTTGTGCCTAATGATAATGATGAGCTCATACCTCAAAGAGTAGTTAGGGTATAGAATGTGCATTGATTATCGAAAAGTTAATAAAGTTACTAAGAAAGATCATTACCCTTTGCCTTTTATTGATCAAATGTTAGAAAGGTTATCTAAAAATACTCACTTTTGCTTTCTTGATGGTTATTCTGGGTTTTCACAAATTGCTGTTAAAACTAAGGATCAAGAGAAAACCACTTTCACTTGTCCCTATGGAACTTATGCTTATAGACGTATGCCTTTTGGTTTATGTAATGCTCCTGCTACTTTTCAAAGATGCATGTCTGCTATTTTTCATGGCTTTTGTGAGAGTATTGTAGAGGTATTCATGGATGATTTTTCCGTCTATGGGAATTCTTTTGATAATTGCTTGCGGAACCTTGATAAAGTTTTGCAGAGATGTGAAGAAACTAACCTTGTTCTTAATTGGGAGAAATGCCACTTTATGGTTAATGAAGGAATTGTATTGGGACATAAAATTTCCGAGAGAGGTATTGAAGTTGATAGAGCTAAAGTTGAAGCAATTGAGAAGATGCCCTATCCTAGGGATGTTAAAGGTATTCGTAGTGTTCTTGGTCATGCTGGGTTTTATAGGAGGTTTATTAAAGACTTCTCCAAGATTTCAAAGCCTCTTACTAATCTTCTTCAAAAAGATGTACCTTTTGTTTTTGATGATGATTGTAAGGAAGCTTTTGAAACTCTAAAGAAAGCCTTAACAACTGCTCCTATAGTTGAACCTCCTGATTGGAACTTACCATTTGAAATTATGTGTGATGCTAGTGATTTTGCTGTAGGCGCTGTTCTTGGACAGCGAGTAGATAAAAAATTGAATGTTATTCATTATGCTAGTAAAACTCTTGATGCTGCTCAAAGAAATTATGCTACTACTGAAAAGGAATTGTTAGCTGTAGTCTTTGCTTGTGATAAGTTTAGATCTTATATTGTTGATTCAAAAGTTACTATTCATACTGATCATGCTGCAATTAGATACCTTATGCAAAAGAAAGATGCTAAGCCAAGGCTTATTAGATGGGTACTTCTGTTGCAAGAATTTGATTTACATATTGTAGATAGGAAAGGTGCTGATAATCCTGTTGCTGATAATTTATCTAGATTGGAAAATATTGCTTATGATCCTGTTCCTGTTAATGATAGTTTTCCAAATGAACAATTGGCTGTAATAAAGGTGAGCTCGCGAGATAGCCCTTGGTATGCTGATTATGCTAACTTTATTGTTTCCAAGTACTTGCCTCCAACCTTTTCAGCTCAGCAAAGGAGAAAATTCTTTTATGACTTGAGGCATTATTTTTGGGATGACCCACACTTATATAAAGAAGGAGTGGATGGTATTCTGCGAAGATGTGTTCCCGAATATGAACAACAGGAGATATTGAGTAAATGTCATGGTAGTGCTTATGGAGGACATCACGTGGAAAGAACCGCGCAAAAGGTTCTACAATCAGGTTTTTATTGGCCGACTCTCTTCAAAGATGCAAGAAAGTTTATTTTATCTTGTGATGAATGCCAAAGGGTTGGTAATATCTCCAGACGCAATGAAATGCCTATGAATTATACTCTTGTTATTGAACCATTCGATTGTTGGGGATTTGACTTCATGGGACCTTTTCCCTCTTCAGAAGGTAACACTCATATACTTGTTGCTGTTGATTATGTTACTAAATGGGTGGAAGCCATACCTACAAAAAGTGCTGATGGTGAGACTTCTTTAAGAATGCTTTTAGATATTATTTTTCCTCGATTTGGAGTTCCTAGATATATTATGACTGATGGAGGTTCTCATTTTATTCATGGTGGTTTTAGAAAAACTCTTGCTAAATATGGTATTAATCATAGAATTGCTTCCGCTTATCATCCTCAAACTAGTGGGCAAGTAGAATTATCAAATAGAGAGATTAAATCTATCTTGGAAAAGACCGTTAATAAAACTAGAAAGAATTGGGCTAGTAAATTGAAGGAAGCACTATGGGCTTATAGAACTGCTTATAAAAATCTCATGGGAATGTCACCTTATAAAATGGTTTATGGAAAAGCTTGTCATTTACCTTTAGAACTAGAGCACAAGGCTTATTGGGTTGTTAGAGAATTAAATAAAGATCCTAAACTTGCCGGTAATAAGAGGTTGTTGCAATTGAGTTCTCTAGATGAATGGAGAAGTGAAGCTTACAAAAATGCTAAACTCTTTAAAGAGAAAGTTAAGAAATGGCATGATAGAAGGATTATCAAAAGAGAATTTAATATTGGGGATAAAGTCCTATTGTATCGGTCTCGTCTCAGATTCTTTGCAGGGAAATTACTCTCGAAATGGGAAGGACCATATGTTGTTGAGGAGGTGTATCGTTCAGGAGCAATTAAAATTAGCTCTCTCCAAGGCAATGCCACACAAGTGGTGAATGGACAAAGACTCAAGCATTATATCTCAGGTGATTCTTATAATGTAGATGTTGATATTATTCGAGTGGAAACACCGGAGGCTTTCATCAAAGGTCAAATTGACAGTCCGCCAGAACTCGACTTTGAATAGGTAATACAGGTAATAAAAAGTTCGCGATTTACTTTCCGAACAATATTTTTGCTGTTTTTGGAAAATATGAAAAATTACGAGATCGAAACGGAGTGGAGGAGACGCACGAGGGCGTGCCCCCATAGGCCGGCGCGGCCGCCTTGGCCCGCGCCGCCCTATGAGCTGGCCGCCTCGTCGCCTCTCCGACTCTGGTTCGACCTGGTACTTTCCTTATGACATAAAAATTCCTGCTATATAATCCCCCGGACCCCTGGAGGTCCGTATATCATTTTCTCGACGTGTTTTGTTTCGAGCTGTTTCTGCCAGGATCTGTTTTCAATCTAGAAGCACCATGGTCTCCAAGAACAAGGGCAAGGGGCTTTCGGATGAAGATATTCAAGATCCCGAGTGGAAAGAGGTGGACGAGAGCGTCAAGGAAGAAGATGAAGAAGAAGTGGAGGAAGACTCGCGCGCATACCCGCGTGCTACCATCGCAAGCATCGAGGTGGTGGATAACCCTTTTAGTGCAAACAAGAGCGCAAGAATTCGCACCGGAGGAAGGGTTCCACGTCATTACCTAGCTCCAAAGACATCTTCTTCAGGCACTTACCACCCCTTCCGCAATCTAATTTACAATAGTCAAATTGAAAGGACTCCCAAGGCAGCATTGCCTAGCAATTGGGATATAGATCGTTCTAACACTGCAGGAAGGATGAAGCCTGAAGCTGAAGGGTGGGGAAATAACTCCAAGAATTGGGACTCGCCGTCGGACATACTTCTTAATCGCGTCGAGCACAATTCGGAGATGATCCGCAACCTCATGTACAAGATTGATGAGCTTCAGGAGCTTGTTGAGAAGCTTGTCAAGAATTCATCACCACCATCGCCGAAGGAGTAATTCATCATCGGTATTGGCATCCCCTTGGTTTGTTCCAAGCTTGGGGGAGTGCCGCGGTATCACATCATCACTATCTTTTACTTTTTACTATTAAGTAGTGTCATATCATGAGTAGGGAAGTTATCATATAAGATGGGTTGCAGTGTGGAAGTGTCTCTCCTTTAGTTGGTGATACGTCCAATTTGCATCACTATTTTATATCATAATTTGCTGTTATTCATTGATATATTTCATATTTGGACATAATACTTATGTTATTTCATCTATTTTGCATGTTTCATGATTATTGGAGGATCGAGCACCGGAGCCAGGATTCTGCTGGAAAAAGCGCCGTCAGAATGCAATATTTTGGAAGATCAACAGTTGATGGAAATTATATCAAAAATCCTATTTTTCCAGATGACGAAGTGAGCCAGAAGGGGAGCTGAGGGGACCCGAGGTGGGCCCACCCCATAGGCCGGCGCGGCCCAAGGCCCGCCGCCTGTGAGGAGGGGGTCCACCCCCTCTCGCCTCCTTTTCTTCGCGAACTCCTTCGTCCCGAAAACCTAAGCTCCAGGGTACCTCGCGAAGAGTTACTGCCTCTGGGCGGAGAACACCGGAGAGAAAAGAGCTCTCCGGCGGGCTGAGATCCGGAAATTCCGGGAGGGGGAAATCGACGCCATCGTCACCGCCATCAAGTTGGACATCATCTCCATCACCATCATCATCATCTTCATCATCATCACCGCCGTCTCCACCGCTGGACATCGTCACCGCCGTAGCAATTTGGGTTTGATCTTGATTGTTTGATAGGGGAAACTCTCCCGGTATTGATTTCTACTTGTTATTGATGCTATTGAGTGAAACCGTTGAACCAAGGTTTATGTTCAGATTGTTATTCATCATCATATCACCTCTGATCATGTTCCATATGATGTCTCGTGAGTAGTTCGTTTAGTTCTTGAGGACATGGGTGAAGTCTAAATGCTAGTAGTGAAGTATGGTTGAGTAATATTCAATGTTATGATATTTAAGTTGTGGTGTTATTCTTCTAGTGGTGTCGTGTGAACATCGACTACACGACACTTCACCTTTATGGGCCTAGGGGAATGCATCTTGTACTCGTTTGCCAATTGCGGGGTTGCCGGAGTGACAGAAACCTAAGCCCCCGTTGGTATATCGATGCAGGAGGGATAGCAGGATCTCAGAGTTTAAGGCTGTGGTTAGATTTATCTTAATTACTTTCTTGTAGTTGCGGATGCTTGCAAGGGGTATAATCACAAGTATGTATTAGTCCTAGGAAGGGCGGTACATTAGCACAGGTTCACCCACACAACACTTATCAAAACAATGAAGATTAATTAGCCGTATGTAGCGAAAGCACTAGACTAAAATCCCGTGTGTCCTCAAGAACGTTTGGTCATTATAAGTAAACAAACCGGCTTGTCCTTTGTGCTAAAAAGGATTGGGCCACTCACTGCAATTGTTACTCTCGCACTTTATTTACTCGTACTTTATTCGATCTACATCAAAACCCCCGAATACTTGTCTGTGAGCATTTATGAATCCTTCATCGAAACTGCTTGTCAACACCTTCTGCTCCTCGTTGGGTTCGACACTCTTACTTATCGAAGATACTACGATACACCCCCTATACTTGTGGGTCATCAAGAATATTTTCTGGCGCCGTTGCCGGGGAGTGAAGCGCTATTGGTAAGTGGAATTGGTAAGGGAAACTTCTACTGTTTGTGCTGATTTTATTTCTGCCTGCTGCCATAATTCATTATGGAGAGATCTCCTTTTGAATGTTTATTTGGGAAATCTGCTACTACTGCAAAGGTAGTGGATGAGGCGCCAGGTGAGGAAGAGATACCATTCAAAATACCTATGAAAATTATTGAATGTGTAGTGGATAACCGTTATACAGGGGATGGAACTGTCCACCCTGGAGATCATTTACGTTCTTGCATGAATTATGCGGTTTATTCAAGTGTGCAGGTATTGCTATGGATGAAGTGAGGAAGAAACTATTCTCTATATCGCTGTCTGGTAAAGCGGCGCATTGGTATAAATTACTGGATAATGGGGATTCTCTTGAATGGAATGATATTGTGCCCCGGTTTTATTCTAAGTTCTATCCTCCAAGTGAAATTCATAAGGATCGGAACCGCATATATAATTTTTGGCCTCATGATGGAGAGAGTATTGCCCAAGCGTGGGGGAGATTGAAGTCTTTAATGCTCAAATGCCCCATTCATGAGCTTCCTGGTAATGTTATTATTGATAATTTCTATGCAAGACTTTCTTTTGAAGACAAGACCTTGCTGGATACTTCTTGTTCTGGATCATTCACGCGCAACAAAGAAGAGTTTAAAAGGGACCTTCTCAATCGGATCCAGGAAAATACTGAAGGATGGGAGAACGACAAAGATAGAGAATCAGGTATAAATTATGATTATAAATGCATTGAAGCTTTTATGGATACTGATAAATTTCGTAATATGAGTGCTACTTATGGTCTTGATTCTCAAGTTGCTGCAAATCTTTATAAAGCTTTTGCCTCTCATTATGAATTGCCTAAGAAGAACTTTGATAAGTATCATGAACCGTATAAAGATAAAATTGATTCATCTATTAATAAATGCGTTGTAGTTGAAACTGTTGATCATGTTATTCCTGAAGCTTATATTGAAAAAACTCCTTTCCCTGCTAAAATGAAGGAGTACTCTGTTATAAATAGTGCGGTTCATAAAAGTGAAAAGAAACCTATAGAACCTGAAGAACAAATAAAAGTTGAACCTGCTGTTGCAATAGTTAAAGATCTTGTGACTGAAAATGTGGAGGATGGTCATATTATTTTCTGTGAAGATGCTTCTAATATTGTTTCACATCCTAATAAGTCTAAGAAAGCTAGTGTTCCTATGCTATCTGTTAGAATTGGAGATCATTGTTATTATGGTTTATGTGATATTGGTGCAAGTATTAGTGCTATTCCTTATGAGCTTTACACGGAGATTATGCACGAAATTGGTTCTTGTGAACTTGAAGATATTGATGTGGTTATTCAGCTGGCTAATAGAGAAACTATTTCTCCAATTGGTATTGTTCGAGATGTGGAAGTTCTATGCGGTAAGATTAAATATCCTGCTGACTTTTTGGTACTTGGTTCTGCTGCTAGTGAATATTGTCCTATCATTTTTGGTAGACCTTTTCTAAATACTTGTGGAGCTATTATAGATTGCAAGAAAGAGAAAATTTTGACTAAATTTGCTGGTGAATCTTATGAGTTTAACTTCTCTAAATTTACCAAAACTCCTTATAAAATTGATTCGCCTAATAATGATTTTAAAGTTGAACAGTGTGCATCTATTGCTCTTGCTCCTAATAATCCTTTGCAGCAACATTTGGAGAATAGCGAGAGTGAAGTTTTTAGGAAAGAAAGAGATGAGCTTGATGAAATTTTCCTTCGTCAACCTATTCTTAAGCATGATTTACCGGTAGAAGATCTGGGTACAACACCGCCACCAAAGGAAGATCATGTCTTTGATTTAAAACCATTGCCTGATAATCTTAAATATGCTCATATTGATGATAAGAAAATATATCCTGTTATTATTAGTTCTAAGCTTTCAGAGTTTGAAGAAGAAAGATTATTGGAAATACTGAAGAAGCACCGAGGAGCTATTGGCTACACTCTTGATGACTTGAAGGGGATTTCTCCCTCTATTTGCCAACACGCCATTAATATGGAAGATGATGCGAAGCCTGTTGTTGAACCTCAGCGTCGTCTAATTCCTAAGATGAAGGATGTGGTAAGAAATGAGGTATTAAGACTTCTTGAAGCTGGTATTATATATCCTATTGCTGATAGTAGATGGGTTAGTCCTGTGCATTGTGTTCCTAAGAAAGGAGGAATGACTGTTGTTCCTAATGATAATGATGAGCTCATACCTCAAAGAGTAGTTGTAGGGTATAGAATGTGCATTGATTATCGAAAAGTTAATAAAGTTACTAAGAAAGATCATTACCCTTTGCCTTTTATTGATCAAATGTTAGAAAGGTTATCTAAAAATACTCATTTTTGCTTTCTTGATGGTTATTCTGGGTTTTCACAAATTGCTGTTAAAACTAAGGATCAAGAGAAAACCACTTTCACTTGTCCCTATGGAACTTATGCTTATAGACGTATGCCTTTTGGTTTATGTAATGCTCCTGCTACTTTTCAAAGATGCATGTCTGCTATTTTTCATGGCTTTTGCGAGAGTATTGTAGAGGTATTCATGGATGATTTTTCTGTCTATGGGAATTCTTTTGATAATTGCTTGCGGAACCTTGATAAAGTTTTGCAGAGATGTGAAGAAACTAACCTTGTTCTTAATTGGGAGAAATGCCACTTTATGGTTAATGAAGGAATTGTATTGGGACATAAAATTTCCGAGAGAGGTATTGAAGTTGATAGAGCTAAAGTTGAAGCAATTGAGAAGATGCCCTATCCTAGGGATGTTAAAGGTATTCGTAGTGTTCTTGGTCATGCTGGGTTTTATAGGAGGTTTATTAAAGATTTCTCCAAGATTTCAAAGCCTCTTACTAATCTTCTTCAAAAAGATGTACCTTTTGTTTTTGATGATGATTGTAAGGAAGCTTTTGAAACTCTAAAGAAAGCCTTAACAACTGCCCCTATAGTTGAACCTCCTGATTGGAACTTACCATTTGAAATTATGTGTGATGCTAGTGATTTTGCTGTAGGCGCTGTTCTTGGACAGCGAGTAAATAAAAAATTGAATGTTATTCATTATGCTAGTAAAACTCTTGATGCTGCTCAAAGAAATTATGCTACTACTGAAAAAGAATTGTTAGCTGTAGTCTTTGCTTGTGATAAGTTTAGATCTTATATTGTTGATTCAAAAGTTACTATTCATACTGATCATGCTGCAATTAGATACCTTATGCAAAAGAAAGATGCTAAGCCAAGGCTTATTAGATGGGTACTTTTGTTGCAAGAATTTGATTTACATATTGTAGACAGGAAAGGTGTTGATAATCCTGTTGCTGATAATTTGTCTAGATTGGAAAATATTGCTTATGATCCTGTTCCTGTTAATGATAGTTTTCCAAATGAACAATTGGCTGTAATAAAGGTGAGCTCGCGAGACAGTCCTTGGTATGCTGATTATGCTAACTTTATTGTTTCCAAGTACTTGCCTCCAACCTTTTCAGCTCAGCAAAGGAGGAAATTCTTTTATGACTTGAGGCATTATTTCTGGGATGACCCACACTTATATAAAGAAGGAGTGGATGGTATTCTGCGAAGATGTGTTCCCGAATATGAACAACAAGAGATATTGAGTAAATGTCATGGTAGTGCTTATGGAGGACATCACGCTGGAGATAGAACCGCGCAAAAGGTTCTACAATCAGGTTTTTATTGGCCAACTCTCTTCAAAGATGCAAGAAAGTTTATTTTATCTTGTGATGAATGTCAAAGGGTTGGTAATATCTCTAGACGCAATGAAATGCCTATGAATTATACTCTTGTTATTGAACCGTTCGATTGTTGGGGATTTGACTTCATGGGACCTTTTCCCTCTTCAGAAGGTAACACTCATATACTTGTTGCTGTTGATTATGTTACTAAATGGGTGGAAGCCATACCTACAAAAAGTGCTGATGGTGAGACCTCTTTAAGAATGCTTTTAGATATTATTTTTCCTAGATTTGGAGTTCCTAGATATATTATGACTGATGGAGGTTCTCATTTTATTCATGGTGGTTTTAGAAAAACTCTTGCTAAATATGGTATTAATCATAGAATTGCTTCCGCTTATCATCCTCAAACTAGTGGGCAAGTAGAATTATCAAATAGAGAGATTAAATCTATCTTGGAAAAGACTGTTAATAAAACTAGAAAGAATTGGGCTAGTAAATTGAAGGATGCACTATGGGCTTATAGAACTGCTTATAAAAATCCCATGGGAATGTCACCTTATAAAATGGTTTATGGAAAAGCTTGTCATTTACCTTTAGAACTAGAGCACAAAGCTTATTGGGCTGTTAGAGAATTAAATAAAGATCCTAAACTTGCCGGTAATAAGAGGTTGCTACAATTGAGTTCTCTAGATGAATGGAGAAGTGAAGCTTATGAAAATGCTAAACTCTTTAAAGAGAAAGTTAAAAAATGGCATGATAGAAGGATTATCAAAAGAGAATTTAATATTGGGGATAAAGTCCTATTGTATCGGTCTCGTCTCAGATTCTTTGCAGGGAAATTACTCTCGAAATGGGAAGGACCATATGTTGTCGAGGAGGTGTATCGTTCAGGAGCAATTAAAATTAGCTCTCTCCAAGGCAATGCTACACAAGTGGTGAATGGACAAAGACTCAAGCATTATATCTCAGGTGATTCTTATAATGTAGATGTTGATATTATTCGAGTGGAAACACCGGAGGCTTTCATCAAAGGACAAATTGACAGTCCGCCAGAACTCGACTTTGAATAGGTAACAGTACTGGTAATGAAAAGTTCGCGATTTACTTTCCGAACAATGTTTTTGCTGTTTTTGGAAAATATGAAAAATTACGAGATCGAAACGGAGTGGAGGAGACGCACGAGGGCGTGCCCTCATAGGCCGGCGCGGCCCCAGCCAGGCCGCGCCGCCCTATGAGCTGGCCGCCTCGTCGCCTCTTTCCGACTCTGGTTCGACCTGGTACTTTCCTTTTGTCGTGAAAATTTTTGCTATATAATCCCCCGGACCCCTGGAGGTCCGTATATCGTTTTCTCGACGTGTTTTGTTTCGAGCTGTTTCTGCCAGGATTTGCTTCGGATCTAGAGCCATCATGTCTTCGTCGGAAACTCCGAAGGACAGCTCCTGCAAGGACGTTGACAACTTGTACATGGAGGAGCTGAGGATGCACCCCAAGGAGTTGCTGCTCGTTGAGGGAGAACTGCAGATCAAGGATGTCCAGGGTCCTAAAGGAGAAGGAAGCTTGGAAGACAGGATGGAGAAGCTAGAACAAGAGGTCTTCAAATACAAGAAGATGGCTGAGCGTGAGGTGGATATCTTCCACAAGATTGTGTCTGAACTCATTGCTGAACACGAGAAGGAAACTGCAAAGCTATGGGGCGACATCCTCTCACTTCATGACACCACCAACAAACTCCAAGCTCAACTCTATGACGTTCAGAATCAGAACTGTGAGTATGAAAACAGGTTTAAACACATAAGCTATGCTGCTAGTTTCAGGATTCCCGAGACCAAGATGTCGTTTGTTGATGGAGAGCCTCTTCCTTGGAAGTCTGATGACGGGAATTCATCACCACCATCACGAAGGAGTAATTCATCATCGGTATTGGCATCCCCTTGGTTTGTTCCAAGCTTGGGGGAGTGCCGCGGTATCACATCATCACTACCTTTTACTTTTTACTATCAAGTAGTGTCATATCATGAGTAGGGAAGTTATCATATAAGATGGGTTGCAGTATGGAAGTATCTCTCCTTTAGTTGGTTGTCTATGTATCCCTTGGTGTGAGTTATCGTTATGGAATATTAATGAGAAGTCTTATCATTTACATATTGCACATCTTATTTTAGTTTGCAATCTCTATTATATGATTTATCTTGTTGTTAGTATTGGTATCACTTTGGGAGCATTGAATAAATCTATTTGGTTTTGGCAAACTTAGCATTGGTCAATAGCAACAACACTTTGAGGTTTAAGTAGAAAAGAGGAATACATGTAGTTGTTTCATTGTCTTCCTTTCTTGTTAGCTCATAGCTTATTATTCTGAAGTTAAAATTGTTTGTGCTTACGAGGAAGATGCATGATTATTTCTATCACATGTATATTGGTTTGCTTCCTTCAACTCTTATGCTTGCTAATTAACCTTGCTAGCTGATACGTCTCCGACGTATCGATAATTTCTTATGTTCCATGCCACATTATTGATGATTTCTACATGTTATATGCACATTTTATGTCATATTTATGCGTTTTCGGAACTAACCTATTAACAAGATGCCGAAGTGCCGCTGTTTTCTGTTTTTGGTTTCAGAAATCCTAGTAAGGAAATATTCTCGGAATTGGACGAAATCAACGCCTGTTCCTATTTTGCCCGGAAGCATCCGAACACACGAGAACCGCCAGGAGGGGCACAGCCCACCAAACCCTAGGCCGGTGCGCCAAGGGGACCGCGCCCCCTATAGTGTCGTCGCCCGTTGACCTTCCGACGCCGCCTCTTCGCCTATAAGGTCCTCGACCTAAAACCTCGATACGGAAAAGCCACGGAGAAACCATCCAGCCGCCGCCATCGCGAAGCCAAGATCGGGGGACAGGAGTCTCTGTTCCGGCACGCCGCCGGACGGGGAAGTGCCCCCGAAGGCTTCTCCATCGACACCGCTGCCATCTCCACCGCCATCTTCATCACCGCTGCTGCTCCCATGAGGAGGGAGTAGTTCTCCATCGAGGCTCGGGGCTGTACCGGTAGCTATGTGGTTAATCTCTCTCCTATGTACTTCAATACAATAATCTCATGAGCTGCCTTACATGATTGAGATTCATATGATGATGCTTGTAATCTAGATGTCGTTATGCTAGTCAAGTGAATTTTACTTATGTGATCTCCGGAGACTCCTTGTCCCACGTGTGTAAAGGTGACAGTGTGTGCACCGTGTGGGTCTCTTAGGCTATATTTCACAGAATACTTATTCACTGTTATGAATGGCATAGTGAAGTGCTTATTTATATCTCTTTATGATTGCAATGTGTTTTGTATCACAATTTATCTATGTGCTACTCTAGTGATGTTATTAAAGTAGTTTATTCCTCCTGCACGGTGTAATGGTGACAGTGTGTGCATCCGTGTTAGTACTTGGCGTAGGCTATGATTATGATCTCTTGTAGATTGTGAAGTTAACTATTGCTATGATAGTATTGATGTGATCTATTCCTCCTACATAGTGTGAAGGTGACAGTGTGCATGCTATGTTAGTACTTGGTTTAGTCGTGTTGATCTTTCATGCACTCTAAGGTTATTTAAATATGAACATTGAATTGTGGAGCTTGTTAACTCCGGCATTGAGGGTTCGTGTAATCCTATGCAATGGTGTTCATCATCCAACAAGAGTGTAGAGTATGCATTTATTTATTCTGTTATGTGATCAATGTTGAGAGTGTCCACTAGTGAAAGTATGATCCCTAGGCCTTGTTCCTAAATACTGCTATCGCTGCTTGTTTACTGTTTTACTGCTACTGCGTTACTACTGCTTGTTTATCGTCCTGGGCAAAGCACTTTTCTGGTGCCGTTGCTACTACTTATTCATACCACCTGTATTTCACTATCTCTTCGCCGAACTAGTGCACCTACTAGGTGTGTTGGGGACACAAGAGACTTCTTGCTTTGTGGTTGCAGGGTTGCATGAGAGGGATATCTTTGACCTCTTCCTCCCTGAGTTCGATAAACCTTGGGTGATCCACTTAAGGGAAACTTGATGCTGTTCTACAAACCTCTGCTCTTGGAGGCCCAACACTGTCTACAGGAAAAGGAGGGGGCGTAGACATCAAGCTATTTTCTGGCGCCGTTGGGAGGAAAGGTAAAAGGCACTCATACTTCGGTTCCAGGTAAAGTACTTTTCTGGCGCCATTGTGTTTGTGCTCGAAGCTATTTCCTTTAGATCCTGCAATTGCATCTTTTTGTTTCTTGTTTACACTAGTTAGGCATAATGGAAAACAACAAAAATATGAGAGATCTTTATGAACTTTATCTTGAATTAGGACATGATGTGTTTGAAGAGAGAATTAAAAAACCCATGGAACTTTATATGCATGCTAATGGGAATGTTATTAATATGAATGCTTTGAACACTATTGTTGCTAATGCTATGGAAAATTCTAAGCTTGGGGAAGCTGGTTTTGATGAGCATGATCTTTTTAGTCCCCCGGGCATGGAGGAGAAAATTTACTTTGATGATACTTTGCCTCCTATTTATGATGATTATAATGATAGTAGTCTTTTGTTGCCACCTGTTATGGAGGATAAATTTGATTATGATTACAATATGCCTCCTATATTTGATGATAGCCACTTTGTTGAATTTGCTCCCACTATTACTAATAAAATTGATTATGCTCGTGTGGGTAGTAATAATTTTATGCATGAGACTCATGATAAGAATGCTTTATGTGATAGTTACATTGTTGAGTTTGCTCATGTTGCTACTGAAAGTTATTATGAGAGAGGAAAATATGGTTGTAGAAATTTTCATGTTACTAAAATGCCTCTCTATGTGCTGAAATTTTTGAAGCTATACTTGTTTTATCTTCCTATGCTTGTCACTTTGCTCTTCATGAACTTGTTTATTTACAAGATTCCTTTTCATAGGAAGCATGTTAGACTTAAATGTGTTTTGTATTTGCTTCTTGATGCTCTCTTTTGCTTCAAATACTATTTCTTGCGAGTGCATCATTAAAACTGCTGAGCCCATCTTAATGGCTATAAAGAAAGAATTTCTTGGGAGATAACCCATGTGTTATTTTGCTACAGTATTTTATTTTATATTTGTGTCTTGGAAGTTGTTTACTACTGTAGCAACCTCTCCTTATCTTAGTTTAGTGTTTTGTTGTGCCAAGTAAAGTCGTTGATAGAAAAGTTCATACTAGATTTGGATTACTGCGCAGAAACAGATTTCTTTGCTGTCACGAATCTGGGCAAAATTCTCTGTAGGTAACTCATAAAATTATGCCAATTTACGTGAGTGATCCTCAGATATGTACGCAACTTTCATTCAATTTGAGCATTTTCATTTGAGCAAGTCTGGTGCCTCAATAAAATTCGTCTTTACGGACTGTTCTGTTTTGATAGATTCTGCCTTTTATTTCGCATTGCTTCTTTTGCTATGTGGGATGGATTTCTTTGTTCCATTGACTTCCAGTAGCTTTGAGCAATGTCCAGAAGTGTTAAGAATGATTGTGTCACCTCTGAACATGTGAGTTTTTGATTATGCACTAACCCTCTAATGAGTTTGTTTCGAGTTTGGCGTGAAGGAAGTTTTCAAGTGTCAAGAGAGGAGGATGATATACTACGATCAAGGAGAGTGAAAGCTCTAAGATTGGGGATGCCCCGGTGGTTTATCCCTGTGTATTTCAAGATGACTCAAGCGTCTAAGATTGGGGATGCCCAAGGCATCCCCTTCTTCATCGACAACATTATCAGGTTCCTCCCCTGAAACTATATTTTTATTCGGTCACATCTTATGTACTTTACTTGGAGCGTCTGTGTGATTTTTGTTTTTGTTTTTGTTTAAATAAATGCTTGTGTGGGAGAGAGACACGCTCTGCTGGTTCATATGAACACATGTGTTCTTAGCTTTTAGTATTCATGGCGAAGGTTGAAACTGCTTCGTTAATTGTTATATGGTTGGAAACGGAAAATGCTACATGTAGTAATTGGTATGATGTCTTGAATAACTTGATACTTGGCAATTGTTGTGCTCATGTTTAAGCTCTTGCATCATATACTTTGCACCTATTAATGAAGAAATACATAGAGCTTGCTAAAATTTGGTTTGCATAATTGGTCTCTCTAAGGTCTAGATAATTTCTAGTATTGAGTTTGAACAACAAGGAAGACGGTGTAGAGTCTTATAATGTTTACAATATGTCTTTTATGTGAGTTTTGCTGCACCGGTTCATCCTTGTGTTTGTTTCAAATAACCTTGCTAGCCTAAACCTTGTATCGAGATGGAATACTTCTCATGCATCCAAATACTTGAGCCAACCACTATGCCATTTGTGTCCACCATACCTACCTACTACATGGTATTTCTCCGCCATTCCAAAGTAAATTGCTTGAGTGCTACCTTTAAACAATTCAAAATTTATCACCTCTGATTTGTGTCAATGTTTTATAGCTCATGAGGAAGTATGTGGTGTTTATCTTTCAATCTTGTTGGGCAACTTTCACCAATGGACTAGTGGCTTCATCCGCTTATCCAATAATTTTGCAAAAAGAGCTGGCAATGGGATTCCCAGTCCCAAATTAATTAACAAAAATAGACACTCCTCCATGGTATGTGATTGTTGGACGGCACCCGAAGGATTCGGTTAGCCATGGCTTGAGAAAGCAAAGGTGGGGAGGAGTGTCATCATAATAAAACTAAAATAAAAAAAGGCACTCCTTCATGGTATGAGATTGTTGGCAGGCACCCGAGGATTCGGTTAGCCATGGTTTGTGAAAGAAAGGTTGGAAGGAGTGCCACACAAAAATAAAATAAAATGGGAGCCGCTCTTTGAAGGTTTGTCTGGCAAGGGGGTTAGAGTGCCCACTACCATTCGTTGACAACAACAAACACCTCTCAAAACTTTACTTTTATACTCTCTTTATGTTTTCAAAATCAAAGCTCTAGCACAAATATAGCAATCGATGCTTTCCTCTTTGAAGGACCCTTTCTTTTACTTTTATGTTGAGTCAGTTCACCTATCTCTCTCCACCTCAAGAAGCAAACACTTGTGTGAACTGTGCATTGATTCTTACATACTTGCATATTGCACTTGTTATATTGCTTTGCATTGACAACTATCCATGAGATATACATGTTACAAGTTGAAAGCAACCGCTGAAACTTAATCTTCCATTGTGTTGCTTCAATACCTTTACTATGAATTTATTGCTTTATGAGTTAACTCTTATACAAGACTTATTGATGCTTGTCTTGAAGTACTATTCATGAAAAGTCTTTGCTTTATGATTCATTTGTTTACTCATGTCATTTACCATTGTTTTGATCGCTGCATTCATTACATATGCTTACAATAGTATGATCAAGTTTATGATGGCATGTCACCAGAAATTATCTTTGTTATCGTTTACCTGCCGGGACGAGCAGAAACTAAGCTTGGGGATTGATACGTCTCCGACGTATCGATAATTTCTTATGTTCCATGCCACATTATTGATGATTTCTACATGTTATATGCACATTTTATGTCATATTTATGCGTTTTTTGGAACTAACCTATTAACAAGATGCCGAAGTGCCATTCTCTGTTTTTGGTTTCAGAAATCCTAGTAAGGAAATATTCTCGGAATTGGACGAAATCAACGCCCAGGTTCCTATTTTGCCCGGAAGCATCCAGAACACACGAGAACCGCCAGAGGAGGGGCACAGGCCCACCAAACCCTAGGCCGGCGCGGCCAAGGGGGGCCCGCGCCCCCCTATAGTGTCGTCGCCCCGTTGACCTTCTGACGCCGCCTCTTCGCCTATATAAAGGTCCTCGACCTAAAACCTCGATACGGAAAAGCCACGGTACGAGAAACCATCCAGAGCCGCCGACATCGCGAAGCCAAGATCTGGGGGACAGGAGTCTCTGTTCCGGCACGCCGCCGGACGGGGAAGTGCCCCGAAGGCTTCTCCATCGACACCGCTGCCATCTCCACCGCCATCTTCATCACCGCTGCTGCTCCCATGAGGAGGGAGTAGTTCTCCATCGAGGCTCGGGGCTGTACCGGTAGCTATGTGGTTAATCTCTCCCTATGTACTTCAATACAATAATCTCATGAGCTGCCTTACATGATTGAGATTCATATGATGATGCTTGTAATCTAGATGTCGTTATGCTAGTCAAGTGAATTTTACTTATGTGATCTCCGGAGACTCCTTGTCCCACATGTGTAAAGGTGACAGTGTGTGCACCGTGTGGGTCTCTTAGGCTATATTTCACAGAATACTTATTCACTGTTATGAATGACATAGTGAAGTGCTTATTTATATCTCTTTATGATTGCAATGTGTTTTGTATCACAATTTATCTATGTGCTACTCTAGTGATGTTATTAAAGTAGTTTATTCCTCCTGCACGGTGTAATGGTGACAGTGTGTGCATCCGTGTTAGTACTTGGCGTAGGCTATGATTATGATCTCTTGTAGATTGTGAAGTTAACTATTGCTATGATAGTATTGATGTGATCTATTCCTCCTACATAGTGTGAAGGTGACAGTGTGCATGCTATGTTAGTACTTGGTTTAGTCGTGTTGATCTTTCATGCACTCTAAGGTTATTTAAATATGAACATTGAATTGTGGAGCTTGTTAACTCCGGCATTGAGGGTTCGTGTAATCCTACGCAATGGTGTTCATCATCCAACAAGAGTGTAGAGTATGCATTTATTTATTCTGTTATGTGATCAATGTTGAGAGTGTCCACTAGTGAAAGTATGATCCCTAGGCCTTGTTCCTAAATATCGCTATCGCTGCTTGTTTACTGTTTTACTGCGTTACTACTGCTGCATTACTACTGCTTGTTTACGTCCCGGCAAAGCACTTTTCGGTGCCGTTGTTACTACTTATTCATACCACCGTATTTCACTATCTCTTCGCCGAACTAGTGCACCTACTAGGTGTGTTGGGGACACAAGAGACTTCTTGCTTTGCAGGGTTGCATGAGAGGGATATCTTTGACCTCTTCCTCCTGAGTTCGATAAACCTTGGGTGATCCACTTAAGGGAAACTTGTTGCTGTTCTACAAACCTCTGCTCTTGGAGGCCCAACACTGTCTACAGGAAAAGGAGGGGGGCGTAGACATCACTAGCCAAAGACCTGTACTGAGAGGGAATACTTCTCGTGCATCCAAACCTTAACCCAAACCTATGGCATTTGTGTCCACCATATCTACCTACTACATGGTATTTCCTGCCATTCCAAGTAAATACTTCGTGTGCTACCTTTAAACAATTCAAAATTTACTATCTCTTATTTGTGTCAATGTTTTATAGCTCATGAGGAAGTATGTGGTGTTTTATCTTTCAACCTTGTTGGGCAACTTTCACCAATGGACTAGTGGCTTCATCCGCTTATCCAATAATTTTGCAAAAAGAGCTGGCAATGGGATTCCCAGTCCCAAATTAAACTAAATAGACACTCCTCCATGGTATGTGATTGATGGACGGCACCCGAAGGATTCGGTTAGCCATGGCTTGTGTAAGCAAAGGTTGGGGGAGTGTCATCATAATAAAACTAAAATAAAAAGGCACTCCTTCATGGTATGAGATTGTTGGCAGGCACCCGAGGATTCGGTTAGCCATGGTTTGTGAAAGAAAGGTTGGAAGGAGTTGATGGGGTTCGTAGCATAGAAAACAAAAATTTTCCTACCGCAAGACGAATAAATCCAAGATCTAATCTATGGAACACCCAAGATCTAATCTACAAGATCGAAGCAACGAGATTGATATGAGACTAACCCTCGAAGATTTCCAAAGCCTACGAGATTAGATCTCGTTGTTGGTGTAGACGATCATCCCAGTGCTGCAATCCGGCAGCACTTCCGTACTCGGTCGCGCGTACGGTGTCGATGAAGCCCGTCCCTCCCCGTTCCAGCGGGCAGCGGAGGTGTGGTAGATCTCCTCCAAGTTCCAGCAGACGACGTCGTGGTGGTGGTGGTGGAGGAAGAAAAGCTGCAGGGCTTCGCCTAAGCGCAGCGTATGGAGGAGGAGGGGCGGCTAGAGGAGGAGGCAAGGGGGATGGCCGCCACCCCCTCCTCTTTATATAGGGGGCCAGGTCGGCGGGTGGCCCCCTTTCCCATCTAGGGTTAGGGGGCGGCCAAGTGGGGGGAAGAGGGATTTCTTCCCCCCAAGTTGATCCCCCCTAGGCCTTGTTCGGTACTCGCGGTTCTGCTGGGTTTGGAGTGTATTTCACCGGGCTAATCCAATAATACACCTAGGAAATCTACAAACACCGTTCGCAGTCGGGATGAAACGGAATTAGCATGGTAATCCCCCAAAAACTCGTCGGGCCGAGGAATTAGAAACGCGAGGGGTACTCGTTTGTCTCTTTCTCACGCGCGGTCACTCGCCTACTTCATTTTGCTACGCGGCTGCCGGCGGTCGCACGAGAAGAGCATGCATGCATAGCTAGGTGGTGTGTGTCGATCGCGCTCTCAATACGCACGTGCCGAGCTGTTTGCCGGTAGTGTCGATCGTGGCGGTGACCCAAAAGGTCAGTTATTTCCACCAAATACACATCTGAACCACTACCAAACCCTGCGTAGTGTAGTATTTCCACCCGATACACGCGAGACAATACTCACCAAAACACCCCAGCCGAACAAGCCCCTAGGGTTTTGGGGAAACCCTAGGGGTTTGGCCGGCTGGGCCTTGAGGGGCATGTGCCCCTGGCCCATTAGGCTAGGGAGCACCCCCTCGGCCCATGCTAGGCCTCCTAGGGTCGTGGGCCCACTGGTGGGACCCCGGAACCTTCTAGAACCTTCCCGGTCATCCACCGGAAAAATCCCGAACTTTTCCGAAACCTAGAAATCAACTTCCCTTATATGAATCTTATTCTCCGGACCATTTCGGACCTCCTCGTGATGTCCTGGATCCCATCCGAGACTCCGAACAAACTTCGTCTCCATACCATATTCAAATCTACTATGCGACATCGAACCTTAAGCGCGTCACCCTACGGTTCGTGAACTATGCAGACATGGTCGAGACTCCTCTCCGAGCAATAACCAATAGCGGGATCTGGAGATCCATAATGGCTCCCACATATTCAACGATGACTTAGTGATCGATTGAACCATTTACATACGATGCCAATTCCCTTTGTCACGCGATATTTTACTTGTCCGAGGTTCGATCATCGGTATCTCCATACCTTGTTCAACCTCGTTACCGACAAGTACTCTTTACTCGTACCGTGGTATGTCATCTCTTATGATCCAATCATATGCTTGCAAGCTAATCAGATGACATTCCACCGAGAGGGCCCAGAGTATATCTATCCGTCATCAGGATGGACAAATCCCACTATTGATCCATATGCCTCAACTCACACTTTCCAAATACTTAATCCCATCTTTATAACCACCCATTTACGCAATGGCGTTTGATGTAATCAAAGTACCCTTCCGGTGTAAGTGATTTACATGATCTCATGGTCGAAGGACTTAGGCAACTATGTATCGAAAGCTTATAGCAAATTGAACTTAATGACTTGATCTTATGCTATGCTTATTTGGGTGTGTGTCCATTATATCATTCACCTAATGACATAACCTTGTTATTAATAACATCCAATGTTCATGATCACGAAACCATGATCATCCATTAATCAACAAGCTAGTTATACAAGAGGCTTACTAGGGACTCCTTGTTGTTTACATAACACACATGTATCAATGTTTCGGTTAATACAATTATAGCATGGTATGCAAACATTATCATAAACACAAAGATATACTATAATAACCATTTTATTATTGCCTCTTGGGCATATCTCCAACAGTCTCCCACTTGCACTAGAGTCAATAATCTAGTTTACATTTGTAAAGATATAACACCTTGGCCTTCTGGTGCTTTATCATGTTTTGCTCACGGGAGAGGTTTTAGTCAACGGTTCTGACACACTCAGAAACGTATGTATTTTGCAATTCATTTGCGTCTCAACGCATCACTCATTTTCCAAATGAGTCGGCATTAATTGTATATGCTTAGTCCTCTGGTGGAACCTTAATTCCGCGGTCTGAAATAAGTCACTAATATTGTCATACACAATATAGCTTCAAAGTTCTGACACTATCGGAACTACACCAAGTTCTCAAGAACTCCTCGACTTAACATCCTTAGTCATTGTCAAAACAACGACATACTCTGCCTTCGTTTGTAGAATCCGTCACAATATTTAGAACTCATTTAAATCTAGCATAGACAACTTCTAGCTCATTGTGCTACCTCAACACTTATCCTAATTGAGATTGAAATTTCATTTTCATATGTGACCAAACTAATATCGGTGTAACACCTTACAGCGATTTGTTTGTCATTACCCCATACAAAACTATATATATCCTTGGTTCTTCTAAAGTACTCAAGGATATTCTTACTGTTGTCCAATAAACATCACATGAATCATTCTGGTATATGCTCGTAACAATTTAGAGCACAGGACATCTGACTTTGTACATATTGTTCGTGATCGAAAGTCACTCATGTGTTTTTACTCATTGAGTGTCAAATACACTCAAGTCTTGTTAAACCTTTACATGAAAAGAACACCTTCTTAATATTGAACCACTTCAATATTCATTCTATGTACTTTGACTTAAACTTATTATGTGTTTCAATCTATCTTCATAGATCTTGACACTAAATATGTTTCAGTCCATATCTTTTCATTGAAGTTAATTCTCAATGAAACCTTTTAATCAATTATATAATTACACTATTTATAATCAACGATATGTCATCTACATAAAGTATTACAAATATGTCTCAGCGCTCCCACTTAATTTCTTGCAAATGCAAGCATCTTCATCATTTCTGATGAAATCAAAAACTCTTTGACTATTTCATCCGGTGAAGATTCCAACTCCGCGATACTCACTTCATCCAATTGAAGTTCGTATACCTATCTAGTATTCCACGGACTAGCAAAAACTCTTGGTTGTATCTAGTATACATCCTTCATACACACTTCTGGTAAGGAATGTATTTCTGCCATCCTACTATCATATCTCATAAAAGAAATATGTAGCGATTACTAGAATAATCCACATAGACTACAAGCATTGCCACGGAAGATCTAATCTTATCGTAGTCAACTCTTTGAACTTTGTCGTAAACAACTTTTCGATAAGTCAAGCTTCTTTAAGGATATTCCATCCAAGTCCATCTATTTTATAGATCCATTTACTTTCAAAAAGTATTCATCTATCTTGGATTTCATGGCGCATAGCCATTTTAACGGAGTCAGGGCCCATCATAACTTCTTTGTTTGTAGTTGGTTTATCATTGTTCAAAATCAATCCTTTGTCCACAAATCATTTATTTGATCACAAAGTAAACCATACCTACAAGGTTCAATATGTACTTCGATCTCCATGGCTAAAACACTTTGTAGTCATGGGAGCCATGATTGTCGTAGCCGCTTCCGGAACCATTTCCGATGCTGCGCTACTCTGATCATTATGCTCAGGTTCATAAACCTTATCAAGTTCTATTGTCCTCCCACTCAAATACTTCGCTAGAAAACAATTTCTTGGAAATAAGCAAGTAACATTAACAAACACTTTTGTCTTTTACTTCATAGTGGGAAGAATTCCCAATCCATTCTCTTGGGATAACCAACAAAGATATTCATCCGGTTTTGGTTGTAAACTCATTTACTTATACCAAAATTTTAAGAAAGGACTATTAGGGTTTATACCCATGCCATAACTTGTATGGTGTCATTTCAACGGATCATGATGATGCTCTATTCAGTGTAAAAGCGGTAGTCTCTAAAGCATAATCCACAAAAATATAATGGCTTCATTTTATCTCATCATTGATCCAACAAGGTTTGGATACGTCTCTCGGACACTTTATCATCACTATGATACTCCAAGAAACGTGAGTTGTAGAACAACTTCATAACTCTCTTAGATGTTCGCTAAAACTCGTAATTCAAATATTTCCACTATGATCCAATCATAGATATTTGACTTTTCTATTACGATGATTTCCACTTCATGCTGAAATTTATTTGAATCCATTCAAATGTTTCAAACCCTCTTCCTTATCGAATATATCCACATATATATACTCAATTCATTGTTGGAAGTTTTCATGAAGTAGAAGAATCTCCCGCACACAACTATGCCCAGTGAACCACATATATCATCATGTATGTTTCCACTAAGTTAGTTGCCCGTTCAACTCTTGGCCTATGAACGGTATTTAAGTCATTTCCTTTTAGAAGAGATTTGCAAGTGCCAAATGATTCAAAAATCATATGACTCCAAAATTCCATTCAAATGGAGTTCCTTCATGCGTTCCTTTCTAACATGACCTAAATGGCGGTTCCACTAATGAGTGGAATTCAAATCATTTGCCTTATGGCATTTTAGCGTCAGTGTTATGTATGTGTGTTTCACCATTAAGATTTATAATAACTTATCCATCGTATATGGAGCAATGTCATAATTTGAACAACTCGTTGTTTTCATTTGACCAGAGCAAAATAACAATTTATTAAGTTCTTTATTATAAACTCTAAGGGCTAGGTAGAATGCCAACGACAAACATAATAACACTTTATTATGTTCCAGACGTGCATTATTACCATATTCCTTATCAGTCACTTAGGCCATCGTATTCTTGTATTGCGTTGTATTGTATGACATCTCATACCAACCAATCTGGTACAAATACCCAAGAATTTTATTATGTGACCAAGCAAGGAATACATCCATAACATGTATATCATCTATATACACCTGAGCTAGACTTTCTAGTCTTTTCCTTTCTTTCTGCCAAAATATCTTTGTGGTTTCTCTTTTAGCTTTCCCCATTCTCAGAAAACACTTCACCTTCAATAACTTCTAGGTCCATTGGTCAAATACCAATAACCTTGAGGTTCTTACCTTGAAGTTGATCATCATATGACAAGTGTTCCAGACTTCACTATTAGTAACTTTGTAATATGATGAACAATTTCACTCATAATTTTATCCATCATATTATGACGACTTTCCGAGACCATGTCTGCACATGCTAGGCTCGTAAAGTTTAACCTCAGTATTCACATGTGCAAATCTGGCTTGCACCCGTTGTATGCACACGTAGAATCTATCACACCCGATCATCACGTGATGCTTCGAAACGACGAGTCTTAGCAACGGTGCATACTAAGGACGATCATTTCATGGATATGCGAATATCGTTAGTGCCCAACTTAGTTGGAGGATTGGGACGCCTGGCGTCTTCAACCTTCGTACATTCCCATAAAACTTATGAGTTTATGTAGTCTCACTAGATTATATTCTATCATCTTGCAATAAGGTCTTAGATATCACATATATCTCATACCTCGCTTATTTCTGAAAACAAAATTTTCAGCTCCTTACTTTTCAAACGGATTTGAACTTCAAGTTTCACGGAGACAAGATGATTGGGTACTAATTGAAACCATTGCTCTTTGAATCATCAATGTGAGGTTTACTAAAAGTTTGCATTAGGACTTAATCATATCTTGATTCTTTAACAATACGGTACCAGTCCGTAAAGTTACTTGTCAGACTTAACAATATTTCTATCTCAATTACAAGACTAGCGCATGGTAGAAAACGGATGCCAATTCTACAAACTTTAATTCAAAATACTATTCAGACTATGTTCATGATAATTAGTTCATGTTTTAATCTAATTACTAATGAACTCCCACTTAATACAACATCCCTCATGGTTGTTAAGTGGCACACGATCCATATCCACTACACCAAAACCGATCATCACGTGAGATGATGTAGCTTCAATGGTGAACATCAACATGTTGATCATATCATCCATATGACTCGTGTTCAACCTTTCGGTTTCCTTGTCCCGAGGCCATGTCTGTACATGCTAGGCTCGCCAAGCAAACCCAAGTATTCCGCGTGTGCAAACATGGCTTACACCCGTTGTATGTGAACGTAGAATCTATCACATCCGATCATCACGAGATGCTTCAAAACGACGAACTGTAGCAACGGTGCATACGAGGGGAGAACACTTTATTATCTTGATATTAATGTGAGGGATCATCTTATAATGCTACCGTCGCGATCTAAGCAAGATAAGATGCATAAAGGATTAACATCACATGCAATTCATAATATGTGATATGATATGGCCTTTCTTCTTGTGCTTTTGATCTCCATCTCCAAAGCACACGAGCATGATCTCCATCATCACCAGCATTGCACCAAGGTCCATGGCACCGCTTCATGGTTGTCCATCACTTATAGCTACTATAACAACTACTTGAAATAAAGCTATTACATGATGAATAGACACGCAGGTCTTAACAAATTTAAAGACAACCATTAGGCTCCTGCCGGTTGCCATAATACAATAATGAACATCTCATACATCAAATATAATCATCATCACATCATGGCCATATCACATCACCAAACCCTGCAAAAACAAGTTAGACGCCTCTAATTTGGTTTGCATATTTTACGTGGTTTAGGGTTTTCGAGTAAGATCCAATCTACCTACGAACATGAACCACAACGGTGATACTAGTGTTGTCAATAGAAAGAGTAAATTGCAATCTTCACTATGGTGGGAGAGACAGACACCCGCAAAGCCACTTATGCAATACAAGTTGCATGTCAAGCGTGGAGCAAGTCTCATGAGACGCGGTCATGTAAAGTTAGCCCGGGCCGCTTCATCCCACCATCCCGCAAGATGCAAAGTACACAAACTAAAGCAACAAGAGCATCACCGCCCACAAAACCATTGTGTTCTACTCGTGCAACAGATCTATGCATAGACATGGCTCTGATACCACTGATGGGGTTCGTAGCATAGAAAACAAAAATTTTCCTACCGCAAGACGAATAAATCCAAGATCTAATCTATGGAACACCCAAGATCTAATCTACAAGATTGAAGCAACGAGATTGATATGAGACTAACCCTCGAAGATTTCCAAAGCCTACGAGATTAGATCTCGTTGTTGGTGTAGACGATCATCCCCAGTGCTGCAATCCGCAGCACTTCCGTACTCGGCCGCGCGTACGGTGTCGATGAAGCCCGTCCTCTCCGTTCCAGCGGGCAGCGGAGGTGTGGTAGATCTCCTCCAAGTTCCAGCACGACGGCGTGGTGGTGGTGGTGGAGGAAGAAAGCGCAGGGCTTCGCCTGGCGCAGCGAGGAGGAGGAGAGGCGGCCAGAGGAGGAGGCAAGGGGGGATGGGTTGGCCGGCCACCCCCTCCCCTCTTTATATAGGGGGCCAGGTCGGCTGGGGTGGCCCCCTTTCCCATCTAGGGTTAGGGGGCGGCGGCCAAGTGGGGGGAAGAGGGATTTCTTCCCCCCAAGTTGATCCCCCTAGGGTTTTGGGGAAACCCTAGGGGTTTGGCCGGCTGGGCCTTGAGGGGCATGTGCCCCTGGCCCATTAGGCTAGGGAGCACCCCCTTGGCCCATGCTAGGCCTCCTAGGGTCGTGGGCCCACTGGTGGGACCCCCGGAACCTTCTAGAACCTTCCCGGTCATCCACCGGAAAAATCCCGAACTTTTCCGAAACCTAGAAATCAACTTCCCTTATATGAATCTTATTCTCCCACCATTCCGGACCTCCTCGTGATGTCCTGGATCCCATCCGAGACTCCGAACAAACTTCGTCTCCATACCATATTCAAATCTACTCATGCGACATCGAACCTTAAGCGCGTCACCCTACGGTTCGTGAACTATGCAGACATGGTCGAGACTCCTCTCCGAGCAATAACCAATAGCGGGATCTGGAGATCCATAATGGCTCCCACATATTCAACGATGACTTAGTGATCGATTGAACCATTTACATACGATGCCAATTCCCTTTGTCACGCGATATTTTACTTGTCCGAGGTTCGATCATCGGTATCTCCATACCTTGTTCAACCTCGACCGACAAGTACTCTTTACTCGTACCGTGGTATGTCATCTCTTATGATCCAATCATATGCTTGCAAGCTAATCAGATGACATTCCACCGAGAGGGCCCAGAGTATATCTATCCGTCATCAGGATGGACAAATCCCACTATTGATCCATATGCCTCAACTCACACTTTCCAAATACTTAATCCCATCTTTATAACCACCCATTTACGCAATGGCGTTTGATGTAATCAAAGTACCCTTCCGGTGTAAGTGATTTACATGATCTCATGGTCGAAGGACTTAGGCAACTATGTATCGAAAGCTTATAGCAAATTGAACTTAATGACTTGATCTTATGCTATGCTTATTTGGGTGTGTGTCCATTATATCATTCACCTAATGACATAACCTTGTTATTAATAACATCCAATGTTCATGATCAAGAAACCATGATCATCCATTAATCAACAAGCTAGTTATACAAGAGGCTTACTAGGGACTCCTTGTTGTTTACATAACACACATGTATCAATGTTTCGGTTAATACAATTATAGCATGGTATGCAAACATTATCATAAACACAAAGATATACTATAATAACCATTTTATTATTGCCTCTTGGGCATATCTCCAACAGGAGTGCCACACAAAATAAAATAAAATGGGAGCCGCTCTTTGAAGGTTTGTCTGGCAAGGGGGTTAGAGTACCCGCTACCAGTCGTTGACAACAACAAACACCTCTCAAAATATTACTTTTATTCTCTTTATATGATTTCAAAACTGAAAAAGCTCTAGCACATGATTTAATCCCTGCTCAATGAGATAAGTATAATCTGTTAATTGTTCTCTGACCAAGAACGAAGTTTGCCATCACCAACTATGATTTCTTATGCACCTTTATTTGTGATTACCTTATACTTGTTTCAAGTTGAGTTATATGAGGAAGTTGTTTACTAGAATGTCTTGTGTGAATGAATATGATGCTTCTTGTCCGTATTTTATTGATCGACTCTTCACTCCATAAACATGTGGTCTTGTTTACCGAGTTCAGTTTCGCTTGGGGACAAGCGAGGTCTAAGCTTGGGGGAGTTGATACGTCCAATTTGCATCACTATTTTATATCATAATTTGCTGTTATTCATTGATATATTTCATATTTGGACATAATACTTATGTTATTTCATCTATTTTGCATGTTTCATGATTATTGGAGGATCGAGCACCGGAGCCAGGATTCTGCTGGAAAAAGCGCCGTCAGAATGCAATATTTCGGAAGATCAACAGTTGATGGAAATTATATCAAAAATCCTATTTTTCCAGATGACGAAGTGAGCCAGAAGGGGGAGCTGAGGGGACCCGAGGTGGGCCCACCCCATAGGCCGCGCCCAAGGCCCGACCGCGCCCTCGTGAGGAGGGGGTCCACACCTCTCGCCTCCTTTTCTTCGCGAACTCCTTCGTCCCGAAGACCTAAGCTCCAGAGGGTACCTCGAAGAGTTACAGCCGCTCTGCGGGGCGGAGAACACCAGAGAGAAAAGAGCTCTCCGGCGGGCTGAGATCCGCCGGGGAAACCTCCGGGAGGGGGAAATCGACGCCATCGCCACCGCCATCATCATATCCATCACCATCATCATCATCTTCATCATCATCAACGCCGTCTCCACCGCTGGACATCGTCACCACCGTAGCAATTTGGGTTCGATCTTGATTGTTTGATAGGGGAAACTCTCCCGGTATTGATTTCTACTTGTTATTGATGCTATTGAGTGAAACCGTTGAACCAAGGTTTATGTTCAGATTGTTATTCATCATCATATCACCTCTGATCATGTTCCATATGATGTCTCGTGAGTAGTTCGTTTAGTTCTTGAGGACATGGGTGAAGTCTAAATGCTAGTAGTGAAGTATGGTTGAGTAATATTCAATGTTATGATATTTAAGTTGTGGTGTTATTCTTCTAGTGGTGTCGTGTGAACATCGACTACACGACACTTCACCTTTATGGGCCTAGGGGAATGTATCTTGTACTCGTTTGCCAATTGCGGGGTTGCCGGAGTGACAGAAACCTAAGCCCCCGTTGGTATATCGATGCAGGAGGGATAGCAGGATCTCAGAGTTTAAGGCTGTGGTTAGATTTATCTTAATTACTTTCTTGTAGTTGCGGATGCTTGCAAAGGGTATAATCACAAGTATGTATTAGTCCTAGGAAGGGCGGTACATTAGCACAGGTTCACCCACACAACACTTATCAAAACAATGAAGATTAATTAGCCGTATGTAGCGAAAGCACTAGACTAAAATCCCGTGTGTCCTGAGAACGTTTGGTCATTATAAGTAAACAAACCGGCTTGTCCTTTGTGCTAAAAAGGTTTGGGCCACTCGCTGCAATTGTTACTCTCGCACTTTATTTACTCGTACTTTATTCGACTGTTACATCAAAACCCCCTGAATACTTGTCTGTGAGCATTTACAGTGAATCCTTCATCGAAACTGCTTGTCAACACCTTCTGCTCCTCGTTGGGTTCGACACTCTTACTTATCAAAGATACTACGATACACCCCCTATACTTGTGGGTCATCAGTTGGTTGTTTATGTATCCCTTGGTGTGAGTTATCGTTATGAAATATTAATGAGAAGTCTTATCATTTACATATTGCACACCTTATTTTAGTTTGCAATCTCTATTATATGATTGATCTTGATTTTAGTATTGGTATCACTTTGGGAGCATTGAATAAATCTATTTGGTTTTGGCAAACTTAGCATTGGTCAATAGCAACAACACTTTGAGGTTTAAGTAGAAAAGAGAAATACATGTAGTTGTTTCATTGTCTTTCTTTCTTGTTAGCTCATAGCTTATTATTCTGAAGTTAAAATTGTTTGTGCTTACAAGAAAGATGCATGATTGTTTCTATCACATGTATATTTGTTTGTTTCCCTCAACTTTTATGCTTGCTAATTAACCTTGCTAGCCAGAAACCCGCATTGAGAGGGAATACTTCTCGTGCATCCAAACCTCAACCCAAACCTATGCCATTTGTGTCCACCATAACTACCTACTACATGGTATTTCCTGCCATTCCAAGTAAATACTTCGTGTGCTACCTTTAAATAATTCAAAATTTACTATCTCTTATTTGTGTCAATGTTTTATAGCTCATGAGGAAATATGTGGTGTTTTATCTTTCAATCTTGTTGGGCAACTTTCACCAATGGACTAGTGGCTTCATCCACTTATCCAATAATTTTGCAAAAAGAGCTGGCAATGGGATTCCCAGTCCCAAATTAATTAACCTAAATAGACACTCCTCCATGGTATGTGATTGTTGGAAGGCACCCGAGGATTCGGTTAGCCATGGCTTGAGAAAGCAAAGGAGGGGAGGAGTGTCATCATAATAAAACTAATAAAAAAGGCACTCCTTCATGGTATGAGATTGTTGGTAGGCACCCGAGGATTCGGTTAGCCATGGTTTGTGAAAGCAAGGTTGGAAGAAGTGCCAAAATAAAACTTTATGGGAGCCGCTCTTCGAGAGTTTGTCTGGCAAGGGAGTTAGAGTACCCGCTATTCGTTGACAACAACAAACACCTCTCAAAATGTTACTTTTATTCTCTTTATATGATTTCAAAACTGAAAAAGCTCTAGCACATGATTTAATCCCTGCTTCCCTCTGCGAAGGGCCTGTCTTTACTTTATGTTGAGTCAGTAAACCTATTTCCCTCCATCTTAAGCAAGCATTTGAGTTGTTGTGATCAAACCATTATATTGTGATTTGCTTCGTCATGTCTTTTACTCTTCCTTGTTTAGTACAAGTTTTATCTGAATGAATATAGCTTTGCAAGTTATCAATGATCATTAGGAAACTATTATGATTGAGTATGCAAGTTGTGCCATATAAACTTTAACATGAGAGCGCTGCTCGGTAGATAAATATAACCGTTAATTGTTCTCTGACTAAGAACAAAGTTTGCCATCACCAATTATGATTTCTTATGCACCTTCATTTGTGATTACCTTATACTTGTTTCAAGTTGAATTATATGAGGAAGATGTTTACTAGAATGTCTTGTGTGAATGAATATGATGCTTCTTGTCCGTATTTGATTTATCGACTCTTCACTCCATAAACATGTGGTCCTGTTTACCGAGTTCAGTTTCGCTTGGGGACAAGCGAAGTCTAAGCTTAGGGGGAGTTGATACTTCCAATTTGCATCACTATTTTATATCATAATTTGCTGTTATTCATTGATATATTTCACATTTGGAGAAAATACTTATGTTATTTCATCTATTTTTGCGTGTTTCATGATTATTGGAGGATCCCGCACCGAGCTGGATTCTCAGAAAAAGCGCCGTGCAATATTTCGAAGATCAACAGCTGATTTGAAATTATACGAAAATCCTATTTTTCCAGAAGACAAGTGAGCCGAAGGGGAGCCGACCCGAGGTGGCCCACCCCATAGGCCGGCGCGCCCAAGCCGCGCCGCCGCCCTATGAGGAGGGGGCCCACAGCCCCTCTCGCCTCCTTTTCTTCGCGTACGCCTTCGTCTCCAAAAATCTAAGCTCAGAGGGTACTGCGAAGAGACACAGCCGCCTCGCGGGGCGGAGAACACCAAGAAAAGAGCTCTCCAAGCAGCTGAGATCCGGGGGAAATTCCCTCCCGAGGGGGAAATCGACGCCATCGTCACCGGCACCGAGCTGGACATCATCTCCATCACCATCATCATCATCTTCATCATCATCACCACCGTCTCCACCGCTGTACATCGTCACCGCTGTAGCAATTTGGGTTTGATCTTGATTGTTTAATAGGGGAAACTCTCCCGGTGTTGATTTCTACTAGTTATTGATGCTATTGAGTGAAACCGTTGAACCAAGGTTTATGTTCAGATTGTTATTCATCATCATATCACCTCTGATCATGTTCCATATGATGTCTCGTGAGTAGTTCGTTTAGTTCTTGAGGACATGGGTGAAGTCTAAATGTTAGTAGTGAAGTATGGTTGAGTAATATTCAATGTTATGATATTTAAGTTGTGGTGTTATTCTTCTAGTGGTGTCGTGTGAACGTCGACTACACGACACTTCACCTTTATGGGCCTAGGGGAATGCATCTTGTACTCGTTTGCCAATTGCGGGGTGCCGGAGTGACAGAAACCTAAACCCCCGTTGGTATATCGATGCAGGAGGGATAGCAGGATCTCAGAGTTTAAGGCTGTGGTTAGATTTATCTTAATTACTTTTGTAGTTGCGGATGCTTGAAAGGGGTATAATCACAAGTATGTATTAGTCCTAGGAAGGGCGGTACATTAGCATAGGTTCACCCACACAACACTTATCAAAACAATGAAGATTAATTAGCCATATGTAGCGAAAGCACTAGACTAAAATCCCGTGTGTCCTCGAGAACGTTTGGTCATTATAAGTAAACAAACCAGCTTGTCCTTTGTGCTAAAAAGGATTGGGCCACTCGCTGCAATTGTTACTCTCGCACTTTACTTACTCGTACTTTATTCATCTGTTATATCAAAACTCCCTGAATACTTGTCTTGTGAGCATTTACAGTGAATCCTTCATCGAAACTTCTTGTCAACACCTTCTGCTCCTCGTTGGGATCGACATTCTTACTTATCGAAGATACTACGATACACCCCCTATACTTGTGGGTCATCAGCGAGACAACCGGAGGGCGCGGAGGCGAGGCGAGGTTTGTTTACCGCAGTTCCTTCCACAACAGGAAGTACGTCTGCGTTGAGGAGGTGCTAGTCTCACACAAGAGACTAGACGGCCACACCACGAAGGAAGGCCTCACCTTCTTCCTCGAGAGAGCTCCACGGAGGTGCTCTCCCTCTTCCACTAAGGCACCGGTCGAGGCGGTGATTCCTTCACAAGGTTGGGGCGAGCTCCACACACAAGGATGCTCCCAACACCCTATGGAGCTAGTACATCACCAAGCTAGACTCCATAGCTGCACATCTCCAATGCTCCACCATAGGAACCCATCTCCAATGCTCCACCAAGAAGCTCTTCCAGTGCTCCACCAAGAAGCTCTTCCACCAAGGAACCCTAACTCCAAGATCCACTAAGGACTCCCACGAATTGGTGAACTTTCTCTCGGTAGAATGATAGATCGGGGTCTCCTCTACCACCTCTCAAAGTATGAACAAGATTGGTTGGGTGGATGAGGAGATCCCCTCAATTTTGAGCTCAACAACAATGGAGGAGAGAGAGAGAGAAGAGCTAAAGCTGGCTGGAGAAGAAGGGGCCTTTATATAGGTCCCTCCAAATCCAACCGTTGTTTTTGCCTAAGCGGTACTACCGCTTCGGAAGCGGTACTACCGCTCGAGTTCGAATCCCCACAAATTGTCCACGTGGACACAGAGCGGTACTACTGCTCGCGGTACCGCTCGAGGTACCGCAACAGGGTCCAGAGCTTACTGGACTCGAAGCGGTACCACAACGGTACGACAGAACGCGTTACGGCACTTGAGCGTACCGTGGCGGTACTACCGCTCTCAAGCGGTACTACCGCTCATGGTACCGTAAAGGTACCGTAACGGTTCTGTGGGACATTTCCATATGCAATCCTCAGAGCGGTATCTCGGGCCAAAGGGGTAGCGGTACTACCGTCCTGGTACCGGTAGTACCGCAAAGACTAAAACAACTTTTTCCTCTTTTCCTCTCCTACCATGTTACCTCGCGACACACACACAAAACCAGAAACCCTAAGAACTACGCTTCGGTCTTCTGATCATAATGTGTTCGGCGAGGGTACCGTGCATCTTGCAAACCTATCAATGACAAACTTTGTGCACGGTTAGAATTGTTCGAGTGTTGTTATCAAACACACAAAACACGGGAAATGGATCTTGCTCTTACAGCGTGCTTTAATTAATGATTTTGTGTATGGAGGTAGTGTGGCAATTCGGGTTAATGATGACACCGGCCATTATTTCCAAACACGAAAAGGGTTACGCCAAGGGGATCCGTTATCACCGATGTTATTTAACATTGTGGCGGATATGCTGGCTATACTCATAGAGCGGGCCAAGTCTGATGGTCAAATTGAAGGGGTGATTCCACATCTGGTTGATGGTGGTTTATCTATCCTTCAATATGCCGATGATACAATTCTGTTTATGGATCATGATCTCGAAAAAGCTCAAAACCTGAAATTAATTTTGGTGGCTTTTGAGCAGTTGTCGGGATTGAAAATCAATTTCCATAAAAGTGAATTGTTCTGTTTCGGTGATGCCCAAGATGATACAGCTCTCTATACAGAGTTGTTCGGTTGTGGGCAAGGCCAATTTCCTATTCGTTATTTGGGTATTCCGATTCATTATCGGAGACTCACCATCGCTGAATGGAAAATAGTAGAAGAAAGATTACAGAAGCGCCTTAGTAGTTGGAAAGGCAAATTGCTGTCCCTGGGAGGAAGATTGGTACTCATTAATTCGGTACTGACAAATATGGTACTGTATATGTTATCATTCTTCCTTTTACCAAAAGGAATTCTGCATAAACTCGATTATTATCGATCCAGATTCTTTTGGCAAGGGGATAACGAGAAAAAGAAATATCGACTGGTTAAATGGAGTGTAGTTTGTAGTCCCAAAGATCAAGGCGGGCTTGGTGTTCATGACCTGGAAGTCAAGAATACAGCCCTGCTGGGTAAATGGCTTTTTAAGCTCCTTACCGAGGATGGGATTTGGCAAACTATCCTCCGGAGAAAGTATATCGGCTCCAAGACGTTATCTCAGGTTGTTTGGAAACCTGGAGATTCACACTTCTGGGCTGGTCTAATGGCGTCAAAAAATGTCTTTTTTCGTCATGGTACTTTCTCAATTAAGAATGGAGCACAGATACGGTTCTGGGAAGATGCTTGGTTAGACAATGCACCTCTAAGTGAACAGTATCCTGCGTTGTATAGTATCGTTCGTCGCAAAGGAGATACCATTGCCACAGTAATGGCTACCTCTCCACCGAATGTGACGTTCCGACGTGTTTTGCTAGGATAAAGGCTAGTGACATGGAACGCTTTAATTCATAGGTTGGGGGATGTTAACCTATCGCCTGAACCAGATGAATTTAGGTGGAATTTACATGTAGATGGCTCTTTCTCGGTCAAATCTTTATACAACGCCATACTTCATTCTGATTTACCAGTTGATAATAATAAGAAAATTTGGAAGATGAAGATACCATTAAAAATAAAAATATTTGGATGGTACCTTCGTCGAGGAGTCATCCTCACCAAAGACAATCTTGTTAAGCGGAATTGGCAAGGAAGTCTCGATGTGTTTTTTGTCATCATGATGAAACTATTAAACACCTCTTCTTCCAGGTGCCGAGATCTATTTGGTCTGTCATCCAAGTAGCGTCTACCTTGTATCCTCCCACTAGTGTGGCCAATGTCTTTGGTAATTGGCTTCATGGTATAGATTCAAGGTTCAAGTTGCTTCTTAGGGTGGGGGCGCTAGCAGTTATCTGGGCGCTATGGCTGGGTAGAAATGACAAGATTTTTAATGACATTAACTCCTCCTTGTTGCAGGTCATCTACAGATGTACAGGAATTCTTCGTTCATGGTTACCTCTTCAGCGTATGGAGAACCGAGACCTATTTACGAAGGTCTGTACACGATTGGAGGCTACGGCGAGGATACTTTTTCCTCACATGGGTGGCAGCATAGTCTACGGATTGAAGCTCCACCCACACCTTAGGCGTTTATGATTCATCGTTTCGATATGTATTTCGCCTAGTTTTTCAGTTTGACATCTTTTTTGGACTTGACATTCATAAACGGCTATGTGCATCCTGGTTATGCAGAGGCTGGATATAATTGCTTTCTCAAAAGTAATAAAGCATCCTTTATCGAAAAAAGAACGAACGACGCAACTATTCTGGAAGCGGATGGGAATATAACAGATTGGCCGGCACCCTCTCTATCAGTATCACTATCAGTCCTGCCGATGCAGCTTGCATGCCATTTGATACCGGCAGCTCCATTATGCATCTGCAGGCCAGTTAATTTGCAAAGTGAAGATCGACTCGGTCTAGTAATCAACCACCGAATTTTCAGGAGATAATATTTCCAAATGCTACATTCCCATATGCAATGTACGGTTGGTGGTCCATGGAGGGCATTATTAATATCGTATTAGTTAAGGTTAACATCTGTGCATTAGCTGGTCAATCGATCATGGTCTCTTCTCACAGATACTGTGGGGAATATAATAGTCTAAACGTACAAACCAATGGCGCCATGGATGCTCTTCGAGCCAGCTCCCCGGACGAGCCACGAGCTAGCAAACTCTGCAAACAAATGATCGAACAAGGTGCAGGGCTGGACTACAGAAGATTCTGTCGGTGAACCAACGAGCAATAATGTTCGTGGAGAGAGCAACTTAATCTGTCTGACAGCTACGGAATAACTAGCTAGCGTCGCCGTCGGTCTAAAATTCAGATAATCGTGCGAACACGACACGCTTCCAGACTCGCTGCCCTTCCTTCGCCGTGCCGGGAGCGCAACGTCGTTTATTCCCAACAGAATGACGAGGGGAGTACTCACTTCTCACCTGCTAGAGACTTTCGAACCCCCGGGAGCAAAATACTTCTTTTGTTCTTTGTTTCTCTGGATTTGTTTTTAGGGGAAACATGACTCTGCTGTGCACTTTATTACCAATCAAACATACTTACGTCCTTTATAAAAAAAAGCAAAATAAAAGTAGAGGGATCATCGTCCCAGGTACAAGAGCTGGAGGACTGAAAACTAAATTTAGCAAGTTCATGCGCCACCTCATTTACCTCTCTTGGGAAGTACTCGTAACTAACTTTTGCAAAACTAGAAGCTAGGATATTCGTAACCAATTTGCACGCTGCTGCAGTAGCCGAGAATCCTCCCTCTCTTTCATCGTCTCCACCACTTCCGAGTTATCTGATTGCATCCTAAAACGGTTGCATCCCAAGTGTTGAAGAAGCCGATAATCCTCCCTCTTTCTTTTGTTTCTTTGTTTCTCTGGAACTAAGGGTGTGTTTGGTTGCTCATAGCATTTTTAGCACATGAAATCATGGATCCACGGAGCCATGATTTATTGGGCTAAGTTATAGTTATATTGTGCATCTTGTTTGGATGCCAACATTTATTATAAAGCTCATTTGTGGACTTTGCTTGGTTGCCAACTAAGGCTAATTACGGCTGAAAGGATGCACAAAAAATTCGTGTTTGGTTGCCGACGAACTAGTTCTGTGGTCACATCTTCTTACCAGGTGATCTTAGCATGCACTACTCTGAGCTAACAAACATCATATAAAACTAACAAGCAACAAATTGACATTGTTCTGGCTCTACCTACTAGCAAATACCCGTTCTTCGGGAAGTTACCTAGCTACTACCAAATAGTTATTCACTACGATGTTACCTAGCTACTACACATAACAATTATACACACAAATAGGGAATAGTTTATAGGACAAGACAACATCACTTATTTTCCATTTCTTCACTTCCAAGCATAGATGATAAGTATTATTATCATGTAGAGGGAAACCATGGCCAACATCAATGTCGCCAGACTTCATATCACTCTACTCGGAGGAAAAAACACCAGGGCCAAAACCAAACATCCTAGTATGGAGAAGGAAATATGCAAGAACAAGCTTAATTTGGGTGGGGAAAGGATGAAACGGTTTCTGGTCAAGGATCTTGAATCTATTTTTCAGAGAAATGACTCTCTCAATCGGGGACTCTAAGGCTAGAGTGTCCGAGATTGAAAAGTTCGTGGGCGTCCCTTGGACAGTGCCTTGTAGAAATCTCATTGAGATTGTACCTAGTTGACCTGAACAGTAAAAGAATATCAAGACGACAAGCATATCCGGCATCATGGATTGATCCTTCCCATCCAGCTAACACACATGTGAACTTTATATTGAAATCAATAGCGACAAGCACATTTTCACTGGTAGTGCTTTCTCCCCTGTATGCATGAGATTGAGTTTTGGGCACTCTAGCAAAGATACGAGTACCAACAATTTCCCCAATGCAATCCTGACATGAACAAATTATTATGCCTCAATATAATACAATCATGTCAAGAAACTACAAGCTATAGGTTCTCACATTGAAATATGGAAACCATCGGTAGCTTTCTTGTATCTTCGTTGGATTTTGAGCAGATGTTGGCTTGATCATTGATACGTCTCCGACGTATCGATAATTTCTTATGTTCCATGCCACATTATTGATGATACCTACATGTTTTATACATACTTTATGTCATATTCATGCATTTTCCGGCACTAACCTATTAACGAGATGCCGAAGAGCCAGCTTGTCGCTGTTTTTGGTTTGAAATCCTAGTAAGGAAATATTCTCGGAATTGACGAAATCAACGCCAGGGGCCTATTTTCACACGAAGCTTCCAAAAGACCGAAGGAGAGACGAAGTGGGGCCACGGGGCGCCGCCACACTAGGGCGGCGCGGCCCTAGCGTGTGGGGCCCCCCGTGACGCCCCCGACCCGCCCTTCCGCCACAAATAGCCTCGCCGCGAAACCCCGCACCGAGAGCCACGATACGGAAAACCTTCCAGACGCCGCCGCCGCCAATCCCATCGGGGGATTCAGGAGATCGCCTCCGGCACCCTGCCGGAGAGGGAATCATCTCCCGGAGGACCCTTCACCGCCATGGTCGCCTCCGGAGTGATGAGTGAGTAGTTCACCCCCGGACTATGGGTCCAGCAGTAGCTAGATGGTCGTCTTCTCCAAATTATGCTTCATTGTCCTTCTTGTGAGCTGCCTAACATGATCAAGATCATCTATCTCGTAATGCTATATGTTGTGTTTGTTGGGATCCGATGGATAGAGAATACTATGTTATGTTGATTATCAATCTATTATCTATGTGTTGTTTATGATCTTGCATGCTCTCCGTTATTAGTAGAGGCTCTGGCCAAGTTTTTACTCTTAACTCCAAGAGGGAGTATTTATGCTCGATAGTGGGTTCATGCCTCCATTAAATCTGGGACAAGTGACAGAAAGTTCTAAGGTTGTGGATGTGCTGCTGCCACTAGGGATAAAACATCGATCCTATGTTCGAGGATGTAGTTATTGATTAAATTACGCACCATACTTAATGCAATTGTCTCTTGTTTGCAACTTAATACTGGAAGGGGTTCTGATGATAACCGAAGGTGGACTTTTTAGGCATAGATGCATGGATAGCGGTCTATGTACTTTGTCGTAATGCCCAATTAAATCTCACTATACTCATCATATCATGTATGTGCATGGTCATGCCCTCTATTTGTCAATTCCCAACTGTAATTTGTTCACCCAACATGCTATTTATCTTATGGGAGAGACACCTCTAGTGAACTGTGGACCCCGGTCCATTCTTTTACATCGAATACAATCTACTGCAATACTTGTTCTACTGTTTTCTGGAAACAATCATCATCCACACTATACATCTAATCCTTTGTTACAGCAAGCCGGTGAGATTGACAACCTCACTGTTTCGTTGGGGCAAAGTACTTTGGTTGTGTTGTGCAGGTTCCACGTTGGCGCCGGAATCCCGGTGTTGCGCCGCACTACATCTCGCCGCCATCAACCTTCAACGTGCTTCTTGGCTCCTACCGGTTCGATAAACCTTGGTTTTTACCGAGGGAAAACTTGCTGTACGCATCACACCTTCCTCTTGGGGTTCCCGGACGCGTGCTGTACGCGTATCAAGCTCTTTTTCTGGCGCCGTTGCCGGGGATCTGAAGAAAAGTTACATCACAAAGATCTATGACTCCCACGTCAACTACACGCCATCAAAGATTTTCTGGCGCCGTTGCCGGGGAGATCAAGACACGCTGCAAGGGGAGTCTCCACAATCCAATCTCTTTACTTTGTTTTTGTCTTGCTTTATTTTATTTACTATTTTGTTTGCTGCATTAAATCAAACACAAAAAAATTAGTTGCTAGCTTTACTTTATTTATTGTCTTGTTTGCACTCTATATCAAAAGCACAAAAAATTAGTTACTTGCATTTACTTTATCTAGTTTGGTTTATTTACTATTGCTAAAATGGGTACTCCTGAAAATACTAAGTTGTGTGACTTCACAACAACAAATAATAATGATTTCTTATGCACACCTATTGCTCCACCTGCTACTACAGCAGAATTCTTTGAAATTAAACCTGCTTTACTTAATCTTGTTATGAGAGAGCAATTTTCTGGTGTTAGTTCTGATGATGATGCTGCCCATCTCAATAATTTTGTTGAATTGTGTGAAATGCAAAAGTATAAGGATGTAGATGGTGACATTATAAAATTAAAATTGTTCCCTTTCTCATTGAGAGGAAGAGCTAAAGATTGGTTGCTATCTTCGCCTAAGAATAGTATTGATTCATGGACTAAATGCAAGGATGCTTTTATTGGTAGATATTATCCCCCTGCTAAAACTATATCTTTGAGGAGTAGAATAATGAATTTTAAACAATTGGATAATGAGCATGTTGCACAAGCTTGGGAAAGAATGAAATCTTTGGTTAAAAATTGCCCAACCCATGGACTGACTACTTGGATGATCATCCAAACCTTTTATGCAGGACTGAATTTTTCTTCGCGGAACCTATTGGATTCAGCTGCTGGAGGTACCTTTATGTCCATCACTCTTGGCGAGGCAACAAAGCTTCTTGATAATACGATGATTAATTACTTTGAATGGCACACGGAAAGAGCTCCACAAGGTAAGAAGGTAAATTCTATCGAAGAAACCTCCTCCTTGAGTGATAAGATTGATGCTATTATGTCTATGCTTGTGAATGGTAGGACAAATGTTGATCCTAATAATGTTCCGTTAGCTTCATTGGTAGCCCAAGAAGAACATGTTGATGTAAACTTCATTAAAAATAATAATTTCAACAACAATGCTTATCGGAACAATTCTAGTAACAACTATAGGCCATATCCTTATAATAATGGCAACGGCTATGGTAATTCTTATGGGAATTCTTACAACAATAATAGGAACACACCCCCTGGACTTGAAGCCATGCTTAAAGAATTTATTAGTACACAAACTGCTTTTAACAAATCTTGAAGAAAAGCTTGGGAAAATTGATATACTTGCTTCTAAAGTCGATAGTCTTGCTGCTGATGTTGATCTTTTGAAATCGAAAGTTATGCCTAATGAAAATCATAATAATAAAATTGTTACTACAGCAAAGCCATCCAAGTTAGAATTAATGAGAATATAAGATTGATGGCCGAATTGCGTGCTAGGTGGGAAAAAGAAGAAAATGCTAAAGAAGATAATATAGCTAAAGTTTGGACTATTACCACCACTAGTAATGTTAATGCTCCATATGTTGCTGCACCTCCTACTATTAATGGTAAAAGAATTGGTGTTGGCAATGTTTCCACTTCTAATGCAAAGCATGAAAAACTGCCTGAAACTGCTAAAACTGCTGAAACTGCCTGTGATAAAACTGCTGAAATTTTTTCCAACATTGGGGATAATGATCCCATTGCTTTAGATTATAATGGTTTGGATTTTGATGATTGTCACATCTCTGAAGTTATAAAGTTCTTACAAAAACTTGCTAAGAGTCCTAATGCTAGTGCTATAAATTTGGCTTTCACGAAACATATTACAAATGCTCTCATAAAAGCTAGAGAAGAGAAATTAGAACGCGAAGCTTCTATTCCTAGGAGGCTAGAGGATGGTTGGGAGCCCATCATTAAGATGAAGGTCAATGACTTTGATTGTAATGCTTTATGTGATCTTGGTGCAAGTATTTTCGTTATGCCTAAGAAAATTTATAATATGCTTGACTTGCCACCATTGAAAAATTGTTATTTGGATGTTAATCTTGCTGATCATTCAAAAAAGAAACCTTTGGGGAGAGTTGATAATGTTCGCATTACCGTTAACAATAACCTTGTCCCCGTTGATTTTGTTGTCTTGGATATTGAATGCAATGCATCTTGTCCCATTATATTGGGAAGACCTTTTCTTCGAACTATTGGTGCTGTTATTGACATGAAGGAAGGTAATATTAAATATCAATTTCCTCCCAAGAAAGGTATGGAACACTTCCCTAGAAAGAGAATGAAGTTACATTTTGATTCTATTATTAGAACAAATTATGATGTTGATACTTCATCTCTTGATAATACTTGATATACACTTTCTGCGCCTAGCTGAAAGGCGTTAAAGAAAAGCGCTTATGGGAGACAACCCATGTTTTTACTACAGTACCTTTATTTTATATTTGAGTCTTGAAAGTTGTTACTACTGTAGCAACCTCTCCTTATCTTAGTTTTGTGCATTGTTGTGCCAAGTAAAGTCTTTGATAGTAAGGTTCATACTAGATTTGGATTATTGCGCAGAAACAGATTTCTTTTCTGTCACGAATTTGGGCAGAATTCTCTGTAGGTAACTCAGAAAATTATGCCAATTTACGTGAGTGATCCTCAGATATGTACGCAACTTTCATTCAATTTGAGCATTTTCATTTGAGCAAGTCTGGTGCCTCAATAAAATTCTTCTTTACGAACTGTTCTGTTTTGACAGATTCTGCCTTTTATTTCGCATTGTCTGTTTTGATATGCTTGATGGATTTTTCTATTCCATTGACTTTCAGTAGCTTTGTGCAATGTCCAGAAGTGTTAAGAATGATTATGTCACCTCTGAACATGTAAATTTTAATTGTGCACTAACCCTCTAATGAGTTGTTTTGAGTTTGTGTGTGGTTTTCAAGGATCAAGAGAGGAGGATGATACAATATGATCAAGGAGAGTGAAAGTTCTAAGCTTGGGGATGCCGGTGGTTCACCCCATATTTTAAGAAGACTCAAGCGTCTAAGCTTGGGATGCCCAAGGCATCCCTCTTCATCGACAACATTATCAGTTCCTCTAGTGAAACTATATTTTTATTCCATCACATCTTATGTGCTTTGCTTGGAGCGTCCGTTTGTTTTTGTTTTTGTTTTGTTTGAATAAAATGGATCCTAGCATTCATTGTGTGGGAGAGAGACACGCTCCTGTTGCATATGGACAAATATGTCCTTAGGCTTTACTCATAGTATTCATGGCGAAGGTTGAATCTTCTTCGTTAAATTGTTATATGGTTGGAATCAGGAAATGCTACATGTAGTAATTCTAAAATGTCTTGGATAATGTGATACTTGGCAATTGTTGTGCTCATGTTTAAGCTCTTGCATCATATGCTTTGCACCTATTAATGAAGAAATACATAGAGCTTGCTAAAATTTGGTTTGCATAATTGGTCTCTCTAAGGTTTAGATAATTTCTAGTAAGGATTGAACAACAAGGAAGACGGTGTAGAGTCTTATAATGTTTACAATATGTCTTTTATGTGAGTTTTGCTGCACCGGTTCATCCTTATGTTTGTTTCAAATAACCTTGCTAGCCTAAAACCTTGTATCGAGAGGGAATACTTCTCATGCATCCAAAATCCTTGAGCCAACCACTATGCCATTTGTGTCCACCATACCTACCTACTACATGGTATTTCTCGCCATTCCAAAGTAAATTTCTTGAGTGCTACCTCTAAATTTCTATCCTCTACCTTTGCAATATATAGCTCATGGGACAAATAGCCTAAAAACTATTGTGGTATTGAATATGTACTTATGCACTTTATCTCTTATTAAGTTGCTGGTTGTGCGATAACCATGTTCCTGGGGACACCATCAACTACTCTTTGTTGAATATCATGTGAGTTGCTATGCATGTCCGTCTTGTCTCAAGTAAGGGAGATTTACCACTTATTTAATGGTTAGAGCATGCATAATGTTAGAGAAGAACATTGGGCCGCTAACTAAAGCCATGATTCATGGTGGAAGTTTTAGTTTTGGACAAATATCCTCAATCTCATATGAGAAAATTAATAATTTTGAATGCTTATGCATAAAAGAGGAGTCCATTATCTGTTGTCTATGTTGTCCCGTATGGATGTCTAAGTTGAGAATAATCAAAAGCGAGAAATCCAATGCGAGCTTTCTCCTTAGACCTTTGTACAGCGGCATAGAGGTACCCCTTTGGGACACTTGGTTAAAACATATGTATTGCGATGATAATCCAGGTAATCCGAGCTAATTAGGACAAGGTGCGGGCACTATTAGTATACTATGCATGAGGCTTGCAACTTGTAAGATATAATTTACATGATACATATGCTTTATTACTACCGTTGACAAAATTGTTTCTTGTTTTCAAAACCAAAGCTCTAGCACAAATATAGCAATCAATGCTTCCCTCTGCGAAGGGCCATTCTTTTACTTTTATGTTGAGTCAGTTCACCTATTTCTCTCCATCTCAAGAAGCAAACACTTGTGTGAACTGTGCATTGATTCCTACATACTTGCATATTGCACTTGTTATATTACTTTACATTGACAACTATCCATGAGATATACATGTTATGAGTTGAAAGCAACCGCTGAAACTTCATCTTCCTTTGTGTTGCTTCAATACCTCTACTTTGAATTATTGCTTTATGAGTTAACTCTTATGCAAGATTTATTGATGCTTGTCTTGAAAGTACTATTTATGAAAAGTCTTTGCTATATGATTCATTTGTTTACTCATGTCATTACCATTGTTTTGATCGCTGCATTCATTACATATGCTTACAATAGTATGATCAAGGTTATGATGGCATGTCACTCCAGAAATTATCTGTTATCGTTTACCGCTCGGGACGAGCAGGAACTAAGCTTGGGATGCTGATACGTCTCCGACGTATCGATAATTTCTTATGTTCCATGCCACATTATTGATGATACCTACATGTTTTATGCATACTTTATGTCATATTCACGCATTTTTTGGCACTAACCTATTAACGAGATGCCGAAGAGCCAGTTGTTGTTTTCTGCTGTTTTTGGTTTCAGAAATCCTAGTAAGGAAATATTCTCGGAATTGGACGAAATCAACGCCCAGGGGCCTATTTTTACACGAAGCTTCCGAAGACCGAAGGAGAGACGAAGTGGGGCCGGGGCGCCGCACACTAGGCGGCGCTGCCTGGGGGGCCCGTGGCCCTAGCGTGTGGGGCCCCGTGACGCTCCTGACCTGCCCTTCCGCCTACATATAGTCTTCATCGCGAAACCCCCAGTACCGAGAGCCACGATACGGAAACCTTCCAGAGACGCCGCCGCCAATCCCATCTCGGGGATTCAGGAGATCGCCTCCGGCACCCGGGAGGGGAATCATCTCCCGGAGGACTTCACCGCCATGGTCGCCTCCGGAGTGATGATTGAGTAGTTCACCCCTGGACTATGGGTCCATAGCAGTAGCTAGATGGGTTCCAATTATGCTTCATTGTCGGGTCTTGTGAGCTGCCTAACATGATCAAGATCATCTATCTGTAATGCTATATGTTGTGTTTGTTGGGATCCGATGGATAGAGAATACTATGTTATGTTGATTATCAATCTATTATCTATGTGTTGCTTATGATCTTGCATGCTCTCCGTTATTAGTAGAGGCTCTGGCCAAGTTTTTACTCTTAACTCCAAGAGGGAGTATTTATGCTCGATAGTGGGTTCATGCCTCCATTAAATCTGGGACAAGGACAGAAAGTTCTAAGGTTGTGGATGTGTGTTGCCACTAGGATAAAACATCATGCTATGTCCGAGGATGTAGTTATTGATTACATTACGCACCATACTTAATGCAATTGTCTCTTGTTTGCAACTTAATACCGGAAGGGGTTCGGATGATAACTGAAGGTGGACTTTTTAGGCATAGATGCATGCCGGATAGCGGTCTATGTACTTTGTCGTAATGCCCAATTAAATCTCACTATACTCATCATATCATGTATGTGCATGGTCATGCCCTCTCTATTTGTTAATTGCCCAACTGTAATTTGTTCACCCAACATGCTATTTATCTTATGGGAGAGACACCTCTAGTGAACTATGGACCTCGGTCCATTCTTTTACATCGAATACAATCTACTGCAATACTTGTTCTACTGTTCTCTGCAAACAATCATCATCCACACTATACATCTAATCCTTTGTTACAGCAAGCGGTGAGATTGACAACCTCACTGCTTGGGGCAAAGTACTTTGTGTTGTGCAGGTTCCACGTTGGCGCGGAATCCCTTGCGCCGCACTACATCTCGCTGCCATCAACCTTCAACGTGCTTCTTGGCTCCTACGGTTCGATAAACCTTGGTTTCTTACTGAGGGAAAACTTGCCGCTGTACGCATCACACCTTCCTCTTGGGGTTCCCAACGGACGCGTGCTATACGCGTATCAATCATCTATCCTCTGAGCTCTCTAAGAGCATACAAGACTTCTTTGACGTATTGTGGTATTGTCTCACTGGATATATCTCCTCTGAAGGGATTCGTAGCATAGAAAACAAAAAATTTCCTACCGCAAGAACGAATAACAAGCCAAGATCTAATCTAGTATATGGTAGCAACGAGATGTATGTGAGACTAACCCTCGAAGATTCCAAAGCCTACGAGATTAGATCTCGTGGTTGATGTAGTCGATCACTTGCCGCTTTCAAAAGCGCGTAGAAGATCTTGACGGTGCCACAATCGGGCAGCACCTCCGTACTCGGTCACACGTTCGGTGTTGATGACGACATCCTTCTCCCTGTTCCAGCGGGAAGCGGATGTAGTAGATCCTCCTCGGAATCCCGCTAGCATGACGGCGGGACGGTGGTGAGATCCCGCAGGGCTTCGCCGAAGCTGCGGAGAAGAAGGAGGAGGGAGTAGCTAGGGTTTGGGAGAGGGAGGCTCTGGGCGCCGGCCTTGGTGCCCTTGCGCCAAGTAATGGCCAGCCCCTCCCTCTCCCCCTCATTATATAGGTGGAACCCCCTAGGGTTTGCCCAAAATTCGAATAAGAGTCCAACTCAAAAACTTCCATATTGGTGAAACCTAGGTCAAGTGGGATTGCTCCCTTTCCTTGCTTCATGGCCGGCCAACTAGGTGGAGTCCACCATGGACTCCACCTTCCCACTTGGTGGGTTGGCTAGGGTTGGTGGAGTCCCTCCGGGACTCCTCCTTCCATAGTGATTTATTTCGGATGATTCTAGAAACTTCTACAACCTTCCATAAATTCACCGGACCATTCCCAAACTTGGAATGTGACTTCCTATATATGAATCTTATTCTCCGGACCATTCCGGAACTCCTCGTGATGTCCCGGATCCCATCCGAGACTCGAACAACATTCGAACTCCATTCCATATTCCATATCTACTTAAAACGATATCAAACCTTATGTGTGTCACCCTACGGTTCGAGAACTATGTGGACATGATCGAGACTCCTCTCCGATCAATAACTAATAGCGGGACCCGGAGATCCATAATAGCTCCCACATATTCAACGATGACTTCGTGATCGAAAGAACCATTTACATACGATGCCGTTTCCTTTTGTCACGTGATACTTTACTTGTCCGAGGTTCGATCATCGGTATCTCCATACCTAGTTCAACCTCGTTACCGACAAGTACTGTTTACTCGTACCGTGGTATGTCATCTCTTATGACCTAGTCACATGCTTGCAAGCTAATCAGACGACATTGCACCGAGAGGGCCCAAAGTATATCTATCCGTCATCGGGATGAACAAATCCCACTCTTGATCCATATGCCTAAACTCACACTTTCCGAATACTTTATCCCATCTTTATAACCACCCATTTACGCAATGGAGTTTGATGTTATCAAAGCACATCCTTCCGGTGTAAGTGATTTACATGATCTCATGGTCGAGGGACTAGGTAACTATGTATCGAAAGCTTATAGCAAGTTGAACTTAATGACTTGATCTCATGCTATGCTTACTATGGGTGTGTCCATCACATCATTCACCTAATGATATGATCTTGTTATTAATAACATCCTATGTTCATGATCAGGAAACCATGATCATCTATTAATCAACAAGCTAGTTAAATGAGAGGCTTACTAGGGACTCTGGTTGTTTACACAACACACATGTATCAATGTTTCCGGTTAATACAATTATAGCATGGAGTGTAAACATTTATCATGAACACTAAGATATAACAATAACTATTTTATTATTGCCTCTCGGGCATATCTCCAACATCCTCCATCTATTGTGCATCTTTTAGAAATCTATGGTTATGTCCAGCAACATGAGGGAACATTGCCAATTGCTATTTGATACATGTGTGGATGCTACCTTGAAGTAACCTCTCACCCTATATGTGTTCACAAGGTGGTTAAGAGGGGCTCTTCTCATCTAAAGCATGATGATGGCCTCTACATCGATATTGTTGTAGATGTAGTTCACATTTGTCATCCTCTCTCTATCACGTTCAGAAGTGGGAGTATATGTGACAACGGGCCTGTAATTGTGATGAAATGCTCTCTTGTGGATTAGAAACATCCACGCTTGAAACAAACACTTGAATGATGAACTTCATTTGTTCTTCCAAATTAAATTGATGTCGCATAAGTAACTATGAAAATTGCTTTAAGCTAAAACTAACTAGGTAAGGAGCTAACAATGGGGTGGAGGGGGTTATAAGTATTTACATACATGGTTGAAGAAGGCGGCGACCTGCTGGAGATGGAGGCGACGGGGATGAGATGGTTACGGAGAAGAAGAGGACAAGCTAGTGTCCCATATCCGCGAGTCCACCCGTTGTTGGTGCCTGAGACGACGGAAGGACGGAGCTGGTGCCGGAGATCTTCCAAGTCAGAGCAGCCGGTGATGTAGATCTAAATCACTACCGCCTGGAAAACAGATGAATGATTTGTTCTTCCGCAAGTGGTGATAGACTAACAAGAAGGTGAGGCTACATTCCACACCAGACCGCCCAATCATTTTTTTTCCCTCCCGACATCTCCGCGGTTGCTCCCTCACGCACGCCTTTCCTCTCTTTGTGCGTGCCAGGTCTGCTGACTAGATACGCTCGATTCATGTGTTTCCCTCGAACCTGGTTTCATGCTACTTTGAGGTTCGCACGAGCCCAGAACGCGGCCTACCTCGAACAACCAAACAAGTATTTTTTGTCCCATCGAAATCGGGAAAATGCTTCGCAAGCAACCAAACACGTCCTAGAACTTGAGTTTCGAAGACCGTAGTGCAGCGAGCTACCAACCATCAGAATCCGAAATTAACGGCAAATTGTCAAAGTTGCCAGCTTGGCAAGCCACTCGACAACTCCTTGTTGGGTCGCGCCATGATACCGCCACGCGCTATGAGGGTCCTTGTTTTTATTTACTTCGTGTTCTGAGTTTAGTCAAGGTAAACTTGTAAAGTGTGACCAAATATTTAGAAAATGTATGAACATCAACATCAATAATATAAATATGTGGTATTAGAATCTTCATAAAATATATTTTCATATTATGGATCGTGATATTTTTTTATGTATTTTCAGTTAAAGTTTACAAAGTTCAACCTTAAGTAAACCTAGAAATCAATGTAAAAATAAATGGAAGAGTACTAGCCCTCTCGAGCTTTTAATCCAACTTTTAATGAAAGGTGTGCGCTTAGCACGGCAGCATTTCCTCACTGCCGTTGGCTGCGCCGACTTCTCGTGAGCAATATCCATTCGCTTGACCTCACACTCTCACACAGCGCATGGCGGCTGTTGTTTCATTGCGTCGCAGAGCATCGCATCGCATGTTTCCCTTTATTATTCCACGGGCACATCATAGCCTCTCCGTCTCCGGCAACCACCGCTCGGTACGCACCGTCACACCAGCTCACCTCCAGCCGTGACCCTTGCCCCACCCCACGTCCACCTCCCTATATCAGCCACACGGCCACCCCTGGTACCCATCACTGCACTACCGCCCTCTCCTGCAGCCTAGCTCCATTGTGAAACCCACACAGAGCACCCACGGTTAAAGAAACAATGGCGGCGATGAGGAGCGGCATTGCCGTGGTGGCGGCGGCGTTCCTGGCTATCGCGGCGGTGTCGCATGCGCAGGCACCGGCGCCGGCGGTGACCCCGAGCGGGCCGCAGAACGTGACGGCGATCCTGGAGAAGGGCGGGCAGTACACGACCTTCATCCGCCTCCTCAAGACGACGCAGCAGGACACGCAGCTCAACAGCCAGCTCAACAACTCCTTCAACGGCAACGGCTACACCATGTTCGCCCCCACCGACAACGCCTTCAACAGCCTCAAGTCCGGCACCCTCAACAGCCTCACCCAGCAGCAGCAGGTGGCGCTGGTCCAGGGCCACATCCTGCCCCAGTTCTACACCATGGAGTCCTTCCAGACCGCCAGCAACCCCATCCGCACCCAGGCCTCCGGCGCCGACGGCCCCTTCACGCTCAACATCACCACCACCGCCAGCAACAGCCAGATGAACGTCTCCACCGGCGTCGTCGTCGTCTCCGTCAACAACGCGCTCAGCGTCGCCAAGCCGCTCGCCGTCTACACCGTTGACAAGGTGCTCCTGCCCCAGGAGCTCTTCGGGGCCAAGGCGCCCGCCGCCGCGCCCACCGCCGCCAAGGGTGATAAGGCAAAGAAGGGTGACGCCGCCGCCGGGCCTGCCGGGTCGGATGACGACGTCACGCCCGCGGGGAACGCCGCCGGCGCAAGGACCATCGGGTGGGGCGTGGCTGCCATCGCCGCCCTTGTTGGCTACCTCTTGTGAGAGTGAGATCCCCCGGTACTAGTACCCACGGATGCGACCACGAGGCCATCATGGCCATCAATGTGCATAGAGTTTCTCTATCGTTGGTTGCCGCCGCCAGCCTGCCGGCGGCGGTGTTTCTTTCCCTCTCTGTTCGAAATCTTTCCTTCCATTCCTGTCCTTGCCTTCTTGCATGGTTGTCTGTAAGATTTGCGTTATCTTATTGAATTTATTATGTGTTTGAGGCCAGGATGTCAATAATGCGCTACATTTTGGCTACTGTAGTAACTAGACCCTTGGTAGTGCGATTGTGGTGCCCGGCACGGCAAGAGACGACTGTCGGTGCTTTACTCGCGTTAGGTGAGCTGATAACGACCTGACCTACTAAATCAAGCTGAGATTTAGCTACCACATGCTGATTAGGACGAATTCTGCTCAAAATGGGATAATAGTACATGTCGTAGAGTTTTCGATTTTGGATTTATCAAAGCGATGGGGCCTAAGCTAGGCCATAATCATGGAGTTGGTGGAAGTGCCAAACAGAGTACCAAGCAAAAGCAGGGTCCATTCTTTTACACGACCACGTGCTGCCTAGTTCGTTCGGTAACGAGTCGAATTCATCGCAAATTCGCAAATAGTACAAGTACTATATCTGCTTGCATGGAGAGCAACACCAATGCAACAGACTCAAATTTGCTCACAAATGTTCAGGACGCACCAGAAGCTTTATCGCCCGGCCGCTGTCGCGCGCATAAGACAATTTTAGATGGGTATCGGAAGTAAGTCATTTAATCTTATCTAGATACATCTGTATTTGAGCATCCTAAATAAACTTAGAAATTCATTCGGCTCTTAAGTCACCTATTTTCCAAACAAACATAATATAAATAAAGGGTATCTCTAGCCAAACCCCTATAATAGGTAGGGGTGTAAACGGATCGGATCCAATCGAATATTGCTATTTTCATATCGTTTATCATATTTTCTAATGGATTCGGATTGGAACTAATAATGGTCGGATGCACATTAGAATGCGAATTATATTGGATTGTGGATATGGAGCGGATTGGGAGTGAACTCGGATCGGAAACAGATATTCGATAAAATACAAACAAAAAATAAGAAATACGATTCTTTTATTATATTAAAAAGTACGCAAAAATGTGTAACATTGAACTATATCCAAAGTTGCAAACTTGTTTGTACAACAAACCAACTTGTGTACGAAATAATACCCGTAGTTGGATCCGTAGACTAACTATGTTTTTTAGGTATTTGGGGTTGGACAATTTTTGTCGGACTATCCTCTTTGGGATATCAGATTAACTGCAAAAGTGTCAGATAATCCGCATCCGTCAAATATTATCAATACCATATCCTATGGATATCCTCTTGACCAATATCAACATCCCCATCCATATCCGGTGGATTCCTAAAAATGCATACCATATCATTAAAAAGGATGATGCGAATATAGAACATAAATTATCCGTATCATTTACATCCCTAATAATAGGTTAAAGAATACTTTTTTTGTTTTTCTTCTATTCTCTAAACTACACCTAGTCGAACTCCTATAGTAGAGAGCCAAATTAATGTTTAGGAGTCCGCCTCCGCGAATTCTATGGATTTACTCGGCCGTGACCATGCGGAGGAAATTTCACCGCCTCCACCTGTGCACGCACCTTCCCTGCAGCACCGCCCATCCCTGCCAGCGTTCACTCCGGCAAACACATGTTGCCTACCCCGATAGCCCGTACCCTACTTCGCCCACCTCCCACACTCGGTTTCGCTCGCTGGTGGTTGTCGTTGGCGGAATCGGGTTGCAGATCGAACTGCCGCGGCCGTTTCAATCCCGCTGCAGATTTGTTCGAAAACGAGGCCACCAGATGATGATACTTCATAGATCAGCTGTTGTGGAGCTAGGCGTCGCCAGAACCAAGGCCCCCAGCCTATTTTCCGACGAGGGGTATCCGGCGTGGAAACTATGTTAATCGATCGGCGACCGGCTAGACTACTATTCCGTGGCTTCTACGTCGGCTTTCACTAGCCGCGCAGCCCCGGACCAGAGGCCTTCTCACCCCTCCACGTCATCTCAACTCTGTCAGTCGTGGTTCTCACCTCCTTGGTCCATGAGATGTTTGATCAAAAAACAAGGCGAGTATTCTTTTTGTGTTTTTCAATTTCTTTTCGACAGGCTTCAAAACAAATCTTTGGTTGTAGATGAAGAGGTTGAGGGAGGTGATAATCGATGACTCTTCGTCAGAGGAGGAGGAAAAACATGAAGATTTGTACATGGCTATGACCATGATTTTTAACAAGGATTTTCGTCAGCCAAGGCTACTATCACATTTCGGTGGTTTGTACATCAACCGAGGTAGATCGAAGGGGCATGCCAAGTTTATGAGAGATTGTGACGGGGGAAACCCTAAAAAATCCTCCGCTGCCAGGCCCCCACCCCAACCCTCCTTCCTCCTCGCGCCGTCGCTAGAGGGCACGACCAGCCTCAGCTTGGTCGTTGCCGGTGGCGGCGGAGTCTGCTCATCCCCTTGCGTGGAGGATCGGCGCGGGAAAGCTCCTCCACGGTTTTGGGTGTGGTGCGCCCGCTGGTCACCACAACGCGGTGGCTACCCGATGCAGCGACGGCGCGACGGACAGCGACCAGGGTGCTGGCCTGGTGTTGGTGGTGGTGGCCTCCGGCGGCGGGACATGTCAGCGGTGGAGGTGCGGGGTGGGACGGGCCAGATGGGTGTAAGCCCTAGGTCAGTCTTCTCCTTATCCTCTCCGTGATCCTAGTTATCACCGGTGGAGGGTCGGTCGGCTGCAAGGCGTCTCACCGCGGTGCCTCGGCCGACCTAGGAGGGTCGGCGACGTTGGGCCTGACTTAGATAATGGTGGCAGTCTTAGGGTTTCTCTTATGCGAAGATGAAGACCTGCCTAAGGCATGTCTACCTTGATCTGGCCGGAGTGACGACTTCTGGAAAGCTCCACATGTGAATGTAACAGTGCACCTTATACCTGGAGTTCGCTGGATCGGGTGGTATTCGGTCATGTGCATCCATGCTTTTATTCCGACCGTTTGGTTCTGGAGGAAGCGGCGCGAAGCTCTGTTCTGTGTTGCCATGAGATGGCATTCTGGTCCATGATGAAATAAGAGGTGGGGAATATCATGAAGGCCAGATTGGAGGACTAGCAATGGAGGTTCGAGTCTCTGTATTATTGAGGGATGATACGTTGCAAACGTATCTATAACTTTTGATGCTCCAAGCTTTTTTTACACTAGTTTCTATATGTTTTGTTTACACTTCGTTGCACTTTTATACATTTTCCGAAACTAACCTATTGATAAGATGCCACAGTGCCAATTCCCTGTTTTCTGCTATTTTGTATTTCAGAAAAGTTGTACAGGAAATATTCTCGGAATTGGATGAAACAAAAGCCGAAGTTCCTATTTTACTGTAACGAAGATGGAGTCCGGAGGGGAGACGAAGAAGCGCCACGAGGCGGCCTCACCTGCCCTTGGCGCGGCCCTGGCCCTAGCCACGCCATGGGGTGGTGTGGGCCCCCCGGGCACCCACCGACCTCGCCCTTCCGCCTATTTATTCACATGTTCGGGAAAAACTTAAATATCCGAGCCTCCATCCATGAAAAGTTCTGCGGCCGCCATCACCGACCCTAGCTCGGGAGGGTTCAAGCCTTCCGGCACCCCTGCCGGAGAGGGAGATCATCACCGGAGGCCTCTTCATCGCATGCCCGCCTCCGAAGTGATGCGTGAGTAGTTCATCTCTAGACTACGTGTCCATAGCAGTAGCTAGATGATTGTCTTCGACAATTTATGCTTCATGTTTACATCTTGTGAACTGCCTATCATGATCAAGATCATCTTTATGTAATACTACATGTTGTGTTTGCTGGGATCCGATGAATGTTGAATACTATGTTGAGATTGATTATACTTGTCATATGTTATTTGTGATCTTGCATGCTCTCCGTTGCTAGTAGATGCTCTGGCCAAATATGTGCTTGTGACTCAAAGAGGGAGTATTTATGCTCGATTGTGGGTTCTTGCCTCTAGTAATCTGGAAGAGTGACAATAACTTCTAAGGTTGTAGATGTGATGTTGCTAATAGGGAGAAAACAACAATGCTTTGTCTAATGATAATTCTATTGTTTACTTTACACATATTGCTTAATGCGATAATATGTTGCTTACAATTAATACTGGAAAGGGTTCGGATGATAACCGAAAGGTGGATTATTAGTCATAGACGCAGTTGGATTACAGTCTATGTATTATGTTGTAATGCCCAAATGAATCTCATAGTAATCATCTCGTCATGTATGGTCTTTATTCTGTCAATTGCCCAGTTGTAATTTGTTCACCCAACATGTTATTTATCTTTATGGAGAGACACCTCTAGTGAACTGTGGACCCCGATCTTTCTTTTACACTAATAAAATCATCATGTTCTGTTTACTTACTGCAAGCACTATTCTCTTTATTTCGCTGCAAACAAACATCTCTTTCCACACTATACGGTTAATCCATGTTTTTAGCAAAACCGGTGAGATTGACAACCTCACTGTAAGTTGAGGCAAAGTATTTTGGGTGTGTTGTGTGCAGGTTCCATGTTGTTGCTGACGTCGGTAGTGCGCCCTGCTACAAGTCAGCTAGCAACACCTTCAGAAGTCACTCGTTTCTCCTACTGGTCGATTAAACCTTGGTTTCTTACTGAGGGAAAACTTGCTACTGTGATCATCATACCATCCTCTTTGGGCTCCCCAACGGTGCGCGACTGCACTCATCAAGCTCTTTTCTAGCGCCGTTGCCGGGGAGAAAGAGGATTTCTACAAGGGGAGTCTCTCATCTCCAATCTCTTTACTTTGTTATTGTTTTGCTTAGTTTATTTTACTTTGTCTTGTTTGCTTCATTATATCAAAAATACAAAAAAAAATAGTTTCTATTATAGCTTTTATTTCTGTTGTTCTATTATAATCTTGCTAAAATGGGTACTCCTGAAAACACTAAGTTGTGTGACATTACTAGCACAAACAACAATTATTTTATTTGTACACCTATTGCTCCACCTGGTCCTGAAGCAACTTTCTATGAACTTAAACCTGCTTTGTTAAATCTTGTTATGAAAGAGGAATTTTCTGGTGTTAGTACTGATCATGCTGCTTCACACCTTTATAATTTTGTTGAACTGTGAGATGCAATATAAGGATGTAGATGGTGACATTATTAAACTGAAATTCTTTCCTTTCTCTTTGAGAGGGCGAGCTAAATATTGATTGCTATCTTTGCCTAGAAATAGCATTGATTCTTGGGTTAAATGCAAAGATGGTTTCATTGAAAAATATTATCCTCCTGCTAAAATTATATCCTTGAGAAGTGACATAATGAAATTTAGACAATTTGATAACGAACATGTTGCTCGAGCTTGGGAAAGAATGAAATTTTTGGTAAAGAATTGTCCCACTCATAGACTGGCTACTTGGATGATCATCCAAAAAATTTATGCATGACTGATTTTTTCTTCAAGAAACTTTCTGGATTCAGCTGCTGGAGATACCTTTATGTCCATTATTTTGGGGGCTTCAACAAAACTCCTTGATGATAAATTATTCTAAATGGCACACCGAGAGGGCTCCACAAGGTAAGAGGTAAATTATGTTGAAGAAACCTCCTCCTCGAGTGATAAGATTGATATCATTATGTCTATGATTGTTAATGGTAAAGCACATGTTTTGATTCAAATAATATTCTGTTAGCTTCTTTGGTTGCTCAAGAAGAGCATGTTGATGTGAACTTCATTAAAAACGATAATTTTAACAACAATGCTTATAGGAATAATTTTGGTAGTAATAATTATACGCCATGTCCTTCTAATAATGTTAATGCTTATGGAAATTCTTATGGTAATTCATACAACAACAATATAAGTGCACCCTCTGATCTTGAAGTCACGCTTAAATTTTTTATTAGTAAACAAACTGCTTTTAATAAATCTGTTGAGGAAAAGTTTGGCAAAATTGATGTTCTTGCTTCTAAAGTAGATAGTCTTGCTCTTGATGTTGAACTTCTTAATTTAAATATTATGCCTCATGGTGTTAAAGAAAGCAAAATTTTGAATGCCATTCAAGTTAGAATTGATGACAATATTAGGATGTTGACCGAATTTTATGCTAGGTGGGAAAGAGAAGATGAAGTTGGTAGAAATAATAATATGACTAAAATTTGTACCATTACCACCACAAGTAATGCTGAAGTCTAAAATGCTAGCAAACATCCTACTATTAATGGAAAAATAATTGGTGTAGAAAAAGTCTCCACTCTTTCTACAAAATTTCCTAGAACCACTGAAACTGTTTCTGATAAGAGTGCTGAAATTTTTTGGAGTATGGGAGACAATAGTCCTTTTACCTTTGATAATAATGACTTTGATTTTGATGATTGCAATATCTCTGAAGTAATTAAGTTCTTACAAAAGCTTGCTAGAATTCCTAATGCTAGTGCTATAAATATGGCTTTTACGAAACATATTACAAATGTTCTCATGCAAATTAGAGAAGAGAAACTAAAACGTGAAGCTTCTATTCCTAGGAAGTTAGAAGATGGTTAGGAGCCCATCATTAAGATGAAAGTAGATGACGTTGATTGCAATGCTTTATGTGATCTTGGTGCGAGCAGTTATGTTATGTCTAGAAAAATCTATGATATGCTTGATTTGCCACCATTGGAACAATACTATTTGGATGTTCATCTTGCTGATATTGCTAAGAAAAAACCTTTGGGGAGAGTTAATAATGTTCTTATTATGGTCAATAATAACTTTGTCCATGTTGACTTTGTTGTTTTGGATATTGAATGCATTGCTTCTCATCCTATTATTTTGGGAAGACCTTTTCTTAGAACTATTGGCGTTGCTGTTAATATGAGAGATGACATTATTAAATATCAATTCCCACTCAAGAAAGGTATGGAACACTTCCCTATAAAAATAAGTAAGTCACCTTTTTATTCTATTATTGGAACAAGTTATGATGTTGATGCTTCTTCACTTGAAAATACTTGATGCGAGCTCTTTTTCTGCGCTTAGCTGAAAGGCGTTAAAGAAAAGCACTCTTGGGAGATAACTCATATTTTATTTCTGTAATTTTTATTTTGTTGAGTTTTGAAAGTTGTGATCTCTATAATAACCTCTTCTTATCATTTTTATTTCGTTTTTGTGCCAAGAATAGCCTCTAATAGAAAGAAAGTAAGCTTTGGAGAAGTTGATGTCCTGAAACAGGTTCTATGCCATCGCCATAAAAATTAGTATTCCCATGCATAACGTAATTTTGAGCTGCCAATTTTTTATCATATGCCCCAGGTTATTATATAACTTTCGTTAGTTGACCACTTTTCGATTTGAGCAACATAAGATTTTCAGAAAAAATGATCTTTACTTGTTGTTCTGTTTTGACAGATTTCTGCCACTATTTGCATTTGCCTCTTAATCTCTTTCCTTTTAAGTTCTTTTAAGAGAAATAGCTTTTTAAAAAAGTTTCTATAGTAGCTAATGTTTTAATTGATGTTTTATATATGTTAGAACTGATCCGAAGTAGATTTGTTATTTTGATTGCACTAATGCTGCTAATAAGAATTGTGTGAAATTTTGTATGACGGAAGTTTTCAAGTATAGGGAGAGAAGAATGATGTAATGAGATAAAGTGTGGACAAAATATCAAGCTTGTGGATGCCCATGTCACCCCAAGAAATATCCAAGAGGTACAAGCGCCAAAGCTTGGGGATGTCCAAGGCATCCCCTCTTCATCAACAAAGCATCATGTCATCTTTCTAGACGCTATATTTTTATTGCTTCATATGCTATGTGTTGTTCTTGGAGCGTCTTTATTTTGGTTTTTTAGTTTAGTTTAGTTTTATTTGTTGTAGCATATGTTTGGATCTCAGCATATTTGTTTTGGAGAATGACACACTCTGTTTTAATTGCATATAACACTCTAGTTTTCACTTCTATTGTTCTGCGAGTGTTCTCTTTTGCTAGTACTGCGTTTAGCTCTTGTTTTCCACTCGTATTTTGTTCAGAGCTTGTTAGTTTTCTTTAGTTAGGTATGATTATCTCTCTGGTCTTTATTGATTATTATCTATGAGAGTTGTTTCAAATAAATTGATTGGTGTTGGAGACGAGTAAAATGTTTCATGCTTATAGTGATGCAAAAGAAAGCTTGTTTACATCATGTTATGACTACAAACCAGTCAACTAAAGCCTTTATGATCATTTAGTTTTTGACTTGTAATATCAATTTATGCTTTGATTAATAATATTTTGTCGCTATGCATGATTATGGCCAGTATTGCTCTCTTAGTTGGTTGCTTTTAGTCTTTTGCTAGCCTTCGCCTGTACTGAGTATGAGCTCTACTCATGCATCCAACCACCAAACACCAAGTTTCCAATTGTGTCCACCATATATACCTGTAGGGATTCGTTGCATAGAAAGCAAAAAAATTCCTACCGCGAGAACGCAATCCAAGCCAAGATGCAATCTAGAAGACGGGAGCAACGAGGAGATGATAGAGACTCACCCTTGAAGATTTCCAAAGCCTACAAGATGAGTCTCTTGTTGCTGCGGTAGACGATCACTTGCCGCTTGCAAAAGCGCGTAGAAGATCTTGATCACAGTGCCACGATCGGGCAGCACCTCCGTACTCGGTCACACTTCGGTGTTGATGAAGACGACGTCCTTCTCCCCGTTCCCAGCAGCAGTAAGTAGTAGCCCTCCTGAATCCGCAGCACGACGGTGTGGTGGCGGTGGCGATGGAGAACTCCGGCGGAAGCTTCGCTAAGCGTTGCCGAGAGGTGGAGGAGAGGGGGGCGACAAGGGTTTGGGAGAGGGAGAGGTGGCCGGCCACTATGAGGGGTGCGGCCACAATGGCTTTGGTGTGGCCGGCCCCCTCCCCTTGCTCCTCATTATATAGGTGGAACACCCAAGAGTTGGTCTACAAGTCTTCGAATAAGACCCCAAACCAAAACCTTCCATATGACATGAAACCTACCCAAGGTGGGATTCCCACTTGAGGTGGAACTCCCACCTTTCCTTGGGAGGGTGGCCGGCCACCTTGGTGGACTCCACCTGGGACTCCACCCCTCTAGGGTTGGCCGGCCATGGGTGGTGGAGTCCCTCCGGGACTCCGCCTTCCAAAGTGATTTCCTTCCGACTTCTAGAACCTTCTAGAACCTTCCATAAATGCACGGCATCATTTCCAAACTTGGAATATGACTTCCTATATATGAATCTTATTCTCCACCATTCCGGAACTCCTCGTGATGTCCGGATCCCATCCGAGACTTCGAACAATACTTCGAACTCCATTCCATATTCAAGTTCTACTAATACAACATCAAACCTTAAGTGTGTCACCCTACGGTTCGTGAACTATGTGGACATGGGTGAGAACTCTCTCCGACCAATAACCAATAGCGGGATCTGGAGATCCATAATGGCTCCTACATATTCAACGATGACTTAGTGATCGAATGAACCATTCACATACGATACCAATTCCCTTTGTCACGCGATATTTTACTTGTCCGAGGTTTGATCATCGGTATCTCTCTATACCTTGTTCAACCTCGTCTCCTGACAAGTACTCTTTACTCGTACCGTGGTATGTGGTCTCTTATGAATTTATTCATATGCTTGCAAGACATTAGACGACATTCCACCGAGAGGGCCCAGAGTATATCTATCCGTCATCGGGATGGACAAATCCCACCGTTGATCCATATGCCTCAACTCATACTTTTCCGGATACTTAATCCCACCTTTATAACCACCCATTTACGCAGGGCGTTTGATGTAATCAAAGTACCTTTCGTATAAGTGATTTACATGATCTCATGGTCGAAAGGACTAGGTAACTATGTACCGAAAGCTTATAGCAAATAACTTAATGACGTGATCTTATGCTACGCTTTAATTGGGTGTGTCCATTACATCTTTCATATAATGATATAACCTTGTTATTAATAACATCCAATGTTCATGATTATGAAACTAATCATCTATTAATCAACAAGCTAGTTAAGATGCTTACTAGGGACTCATTGTTGTTTACATAACACACATGTATCAATGTTTCGTGTTAATACAATTATAGCATGGTATATAAACATTTATCATAAACATAAAGATATATAATAACCACTTTTATTATTGCCTCTTGGGCATATCTCCAACAGTCTCCCACTTGCACTAGAGTCAATAATCTAGATTACATTGTAAGGTACCTAACACCCATGGCATTCCGGTGTTGGTCATGCTTTGCCCTAGGGAGAGCTTTAGTCAACGGATCTGCTACATTCAGATTAGTGTGTACTTTGCAAATCTTTACTTCCATCTTCGATGTACTCGTGAATCGAATGATAACGCATCTTGATATGCTTCAGCCTCTTGTGTGACCTTGGTTCTTGTGCATTGGCGATGGCACCCATGTTGTCACAGTAGATGACTAGTGGGTCCAATGCACTAGGAACCACACCGAGCTCTACAATGAACCTCTTCATCCATACCGCTTCGATGAAGCCTCTGAAGCCGCTATGTACTCCGATTCTGTTGAAGACTTCGCCACCGTGCACTGCTTCGAGCTTGCCCAGCTTACTGCAGCACCATTCAATATAAACACGTACCTAGACTGTGACTTAGAGTCATCAGGATCAGTGTTCCAACTTGCATCGGTGTAACTTGTTACAACGAGCTCTTGGTCACCTCCATAACAAAGAAACATATCCTTAGTTCTTTTCAAGTACTTCAGATATTCTTGACCGCTGTCCGGTGTTCCATTCCTGGATCACTTTGATATCTCTGCTAGTCAAACTAACAACATGTGCTATATCCGGTCTAGTACATAGCATGGCATACATGATAGAGCCTATGCCGAGGCATAGGGGATCTGACTCATCCTTTCTTCTTTCTTCTACCGTAGTCGGACCTTGAGTCTTACTCAAGACCTTGCCTGGTAACATAGGTAAGAATCCTTTCTTACTTTCGTCCATTCTAAACTTCTTTAGGATCTTGTCCAGGTATGTACTTTGTGATAGCCCTATTAGACGTCTTGATCTATCTCTATAAATCTTGATACCTAATATATACGATGCTCCACCAAGGTCTTTCATTGAAAAACTATTATTCAAATAACCTTTTACACTGCTTAATAGTTCTATATCATTCCCAATCAATAATATGTCATCTACATATAATATCAGGAATGCTACAGAGCTCCCACTCACTTTCTTGTAAATACAGGCCTCTCCATGACACTGTATAAAACCAAAGTCTTTGATCACCTTATCAAATCATCGGTTCCAACTTTCGATCCTTGCTTCACCATAAATTGAAGCACTAAGTTTGCATACTTTGTTAGCATTTTTAGGATCGACAAAACCTTTGGGTTGTACCATATACAACTCTTCCTCAATGTCTCCATTAAGAAACGCCGTTTTGACATCCATTTTTAGAACATAACGATAACCACCGTGCGATGCTACACTCATTGGTCCGCACACATCGGTATGTATGATTTCCAATAAGTCAGTAGCTCGCTCCATCATACCAGAGAATGGAGTCTTAGTCATTTTTCCCATTAGACATGCTTCGCATCTATCAAGTGACTCAAAGTCAAGTGATTCAAGTAATCCATCTGTATGGAGTTTCTTCATGCGTTTCACTCCAATATGACCAAGACGACAGTGCCACATATAAGTAGAATTATCATTCAATTTAATTCGCCATGCATCAATGTTATGAATATGTATCACTACTTAGATCTAACAGAAATAAACCATTCTTTTCAGGTGCTCGACCATAAAAGATATTATTCATAAAAATAGAACAAACATTATTCTCAGACTTGAATGAATAACCGTCTTGCATTAAACAAGATCCAGATATAATGTTCATGCTCAACGCTGGTACAAAATAACAATTATTGAGGTTTAAAACTAATCCCGAAGGTAGATGTAGAGGAAGTGTGCCGACAGCGATCACATCGACTTTGATCCATTTCCAACGCGCATCGTCACTTCATCCTTCAATAGTCTTCATTTATTCTTTAGTTCCTGTTTCGAGTTACAAATATGAGCAATCAACTAACCAGTATCAAATACCCAGGTACTAGTACGAGAACCAGTAAGATAAACATCTATAACATGTATATCGGATATACCTTCTTTCTTCTCTTGACAAGGCCGCTCTTCAGATCCACCAAATACTTGAGCAATTACGCTTCCAAGGTCCCTTCTCCTTGCAATAATAACACTACATCGGGCTTAGGGCCGGCCTTAGGTTTCACAGAGGCGTGGCAGCCTTTCTTGCCACCCTTCTTGAATTTTCCCTTAGACTTGCCTCTGCTTTTGAAACCGGTGGTCTTGTTGACCATCAACACTTGGTGCTCTTTCTTGATCTCAATCTCAGCAGATTTAAGCATGGAGAAGAGTTCATGTAACTCTTTGTTCATGTTCGCATATTGTAGTTCATCACAAAGTTCTTGTAACTAGGTGGCAGTGATTGAAGGACACGATTAATCCCCAGTCCGTTAGGAATCACTATTCCCAAATCACTGAGTTTCTTCGCATGCCCGGTCATGGCGAGTATGTGCTCACTAACGGAGCTGCCTTCTTCCATCATGCAACTGAAGAAGTGTTTCGATGCTTGATACGTCCCAAACGTATCTATAATTTCTTATGTTCCATGCTACTTTTATGATGATACTCACATGTTTTATACACATTATATGTCATTATTATGCATTTTCCGGCACTAACCTATTGACGAGATGCCGAAGAGCCATTGTCAAGTTGTTTTTGGTTTCAGAAATCCTAGTAAGGAAATATTCTCGGAATTGACGAAATCAATGCCCTGGGTTTCTATTTTTCCACGAAGCCTGTAAGTCCGAAGAGGAAACGAAGTGGGGCCACGAGGTGGCGACACACTAGGCGGCACGGCCCAAGCCCTGCCGCGCCGGCCTGTTGTGGCCCTCGTGACGCCTCCCCGACCTGCCCTTCCGCCACATATAGTCTTCATCGCGAAACCCCCAGTATCGAGAGCCACGATACGGAAAACTTTCCAGAGACGCCGCCGCCAATCCCATCTCTGGGATTCAGGGAGATCGCCTCCGCCTGGCCAGGGGGGGAATCATCTCCCGGAGGTCTCTTCATCGCCATGATCGCCTCCGGATCGATGTGTGAGTAGTCCACCCCCGACTATGGGTCCATAGCAGTAGCTAGATGGTTGTCTTCCTCATTGTGCTATCATGTTAGATCTTGTGAGCTGCCTATCATGATCAAGATCATCTATTTGTAATGCTACATGTTGTGTTTGTTGGGATCCGATGAATATTGAATACTATGTCAAGTTGATTATCAATCTATCATATATGTTGTTTATGTTCTTGCATGCTCTCCGTTGCTAGTAGAGGCTCGACCAAGTTGATACTTGTGACTCCAAGAGGGAGTATTTATGCTCGATAGTGGGTTCACGCCTCCATTAAATCTGGGACAGTGACAGAAAGTTCTAAGGTTGTGGATGTGCTGTTGCCACTAGGGATAAAACATCGATGCTTTGTCTAAGGATATTTTTGTTGATTACATTACTGATGACCCACAAGTATAGGGGATCGCAACAGTCTTCGAGGGAAGTAAAACCCAATTTACTGATTCGACACAAGGGGAGACAAAGAACACTTGGAAGCCTTAACAGCGGAGTTGTCAATTCAGATGCACCTGAAACAGACTTGCTCGCAAGAGTTTATCGATAGTAACAGTTTTATAGCAAGAGTAGTGAAATAACAGCAAAGAGTAACAAAGAAAGCAGTAGTGATTTTAGTAAACAGCAGGATTAAAATACTGTAGGCATACGGATTAACGGGCGTTGCATGGATGAGAGAAACTCATGTAATAATCATAGGGCATTTGCAGATAATAATAAAATGGTGTCCAAGTACAAAGCAATCAATAGGCATGTGTTCCATATATAGTCGTGCGTGCTCGCAATGAGAAACTTGCACAACATCTTTTGTCCTACCAGCCGGTGGCAGCCGGGCCTCAAGGGAAACTACTGGATATTAAGGTACTCCTTTTAATAGAGTACCGGAGCAAAGCATTAACACTCCGTGAACACATGTGATCCTCACATCCCTACCATCCCCTCCGGTTGTCCCGATTCTTGTCACTTCGGGGCCATTGGTTCCGGACAGCGACATGTGTATACAACTTATAGGTAAGACCATAAACAATGATTATCTTGATGAAACAATAACATGTTCAGATCTGAGATCATGGCACTCGGGCCCCAGTGACAAGCATTAAGCATAACAAGTTGCAACAATATCATCAAAGTACCATTACGGACACTAGGCACTATGCCCTAACAATCTTATGCTATTACATGACCAATCTCATCCAATCCCTACCATCCCCCTCGGCCTACAGCGGGGGAATTACTCACACATGGATGGGGGAAACATGGCTGGTTGATGTAGAGGCGTTGGCGATGATGCGGCGATGATCTCCTCCAATTCCCCGTCTCCGGAGTGCCGAACGGAGACTTCCTCGGCTCCGCGACGGAGCTCGCGATGTGGCGGCGTTCCTCGAGGGTTTCCCGGCGACTTCGACTTCTCTCCGTGCGTTTAGGTCGAGGCCGATAAATAGTCCGAAGGAGGGCGTCGGAGGCCGGCCGAGGGGCCACCACCGGGCCGGCGGCCCCCCCGGGCCGCGCCGCTCCTATGGTGGGGCCCTCGGGCCTCCACCTTACTTGTCCTTCTGGCTCCGCGTATTCTGGGAAAATAGGGCCTTCGCATAAATTCCCGAGGATTTTCCCGAAAGTTGATTTCGCACAAAACGAGACACTAACGTCTGCTGAAAACAGCGTTAGTCCGTGTTAGTTGCATCCAAAATACACAAATTAGAGGCAAAACAATAGCAAAAGTGTTCGGGAAAGTAGATACGTTTTATTACATTAAGCACCATACTTAATGCAATTGTCTCTGTTTACAACTTAATACCTGAAGGGGTTCGGATGATAACCCGAAAGTAGACTTTTAGGCATAGATGCATGCCGGATAGCGGTCTATGTACTTTGTCGAATGCCTTGATTAAATCTCATAGTACTCATCATGACATATGTATGTGCATTGTTATGCCTTCTTTATTTGTCAATTGCCCAACTGTAATTTGTTCACCCAACATCTCTGTTTATCTTATGGGAGAGACACCACTAGTGAACCGTGGACCCCGGTCCTATTCTTTACATCTGAAATACAATCTACTGCAATTGTTCTTCGCAAACAAACATCATCATCCACACTATACATCTAAGCCTTTGTTACAGCAAGCGGGTGAGATTGACAACCTCACCGTTACGTTGGGACAAAGTACCGTGATTGTGTTGTGCAGTTCCACGTTGGCGCCGAATCCCGGTGTTGCGCCGCACTACACTCCGCCACCAACAACCTTCAACGTGCTTCTTGGCTCCTACCGGTTCGATAAACCTTGGTTTCTTTTCTCGAGGAAAACTTTATCGCTGTGCACATCACACCTTCCTCCTCGGGGTTCCTAACGGACGGTGTCTCACGCGCATCAAGACTGTTTTCCGGCGCCGTTGTCGGGGAGATCAAGACACGCGCTGCAAGGGGAGTCTTCCACTTCCAATCTCTTTACTTTGTTTTTGTCTTGTTTACTTTATTTACTACTTTGTTTGTTGCACTAAAACAAAACACAAAAAAATTAGTTGCTAGCTTTACTTTATTTACTGTCTTGTTCTCCATATTAAAAACACAAAAAAATTAGTTACTTGCATTTACTTTATCTAGTTTGCTTTATTTACTATTGCTAAAATGAATACTCCCGAAAACACTAAGTTGTGTGACTTCACAAACACTAATAATAATGATTTCCTATGCACACCTATTGACATAGGCACACCCAATGGGCCTGCCGAAAGTGGTACCCGGGGTTTAATGAAGGCCCACGACTCGAAGAATAAGAAGAATCGGAAGCCCAAGTTGTTATTAAGGAAAGCTAGAGTTGTTTTAGGAGATGATGTTTGTAATCTTGAGGGATGAGTTAGAAACCTTCCCGAACTCTGCAACTAGTACAATACGAATCCCTCGGCTCCACCTCCTATATAAGGGGGGGTCGAGGGACAAAGAAAGCATCGAATCTACTGTCAACACAACCCTAGTTTTTACATTGTCGAGCACTTTTCGGCTGAAACCTTCAAGATCTACTTGCCCTCTACATCCAACGAAACCCTAGTCTACAATCCGTAGGCATTGACAAGTTAATCCCTTGTCAATTGGCGCCGTCTGTGGGATTTAGAGGTTGCAAGGAGCTGATCTCGATGGCACGTCCAGAATCGTCAACTTCGTCGGTAGCAAGCAATACGATGGATCGAGGTAAACGGGAAAAAACTGATCTAGTCGATTTTATTCCTCACCCGCCCTCCCGTTTGGATGCATGTGCGTATCTGGAGGAGCCCATCGTCATGACGTTTGGAGAATTCCGATTTAGCGTCAACAAGGAAGGATCTTATCGTCTCGAAGTTCCGATCTTGTCGGAATTTTCAGCGATCGATTCTGACTTTTCATCGAGCAATGAAGAACTTTCGTCGCCACGCTTCATCAACACCAAGGCAGGCGGAAAGCTCGCCAAGATATTCAGCGACGCATCCTTCGGGTCGTCTGCGGACTCCTTTATAAGCAACGACTCCGACAGCGTCGACAGCTTCAACTTCATCGACAAATCTGCTTCCTTTGGAAAGGTCTTCACCAATCTTCATGATGGTGTCACCAATCCTGACAAAAACCAACACCCAAAATATCATCAAGTCTATGCAATCGAGGAGGCAAGCCGAGCAGACCAGAGACGTCAGAGGCTTTCGACGATTTGGGAAACCCATACGTCGATCCCGCTGATCTCAAGAGGCCTAGGCACTAAATATGCCTGCCTCACCTCGTGAAAGAATCCAACTCCCCGCAAGCAGCATGGGATAGAGCCGCAAGAGCCATGGACTCAGAACCAATGACCTCAATCTACTGAGAAGAATTACAAGCTATCAATATAGACTTGCTCGTGTGAGTAGGGAACTGGAAAACAAACAGCTTCCTTGAACAGGAGAAAGGAGGCAGCTTTCGCGTCAGGCGAAGAGTAGAACTAAGCCGACAATCAGAACCTCGGGAGATAGTTATAGAGAAGCTCGCAGAAGAGCAAGATCTCGACTGCAAAATATACCCGAAGCAGGGAGGGAGCATCTGGTTCAAAACCTCGACATGTCTTTCATGACGATCGACACCAGGGGAAATATTATCCCTAAAACACCAGAAGCTGGGTACATGGCAACGCAAGCTTATATCCTCGCGTCCAGACCACCCCCTGGGGATCCGAGAGAAGCGTTGTTCAACATGGCAATGGCAGGAGTTGGAGTCATGGGAACAACATTCACAACTACACCTCCCGAAGGAACTGCAAGGCAAAATAGTCCATGACCCATAGTAGTGCAAGATCCACCGAGAACAAGTGGAGCAAGAGATACAACGGCTCAAGTAAGAGTAGACAGAGCGCGGCAAGAAAGAAGAGAACATCGGCATTCACCAGAAGTAGCCGATGAAGATCTGTGCGGGCTCCCGTGCTTTACGAGACGAGTCCGAAAAACTCGAGTCCCGTTAGGGTTCAAGCTACCCGAAAACTTCAAGAAATTCGACGGTTTACAGGATCCTGAAGATTGGCTCGTTGACTATCTAGAGATGGTGAAGTTGATAGGAGGAACCAGGGCAACAGCTATGCAAAGCATCCAGGTACATCTGAGTGGAGCAGCACGATCCTGGATAAAGAAACTTCCCCCAGGTTCTATCGACAACTGGGATAGTTTCGAAGACATCTTTGTGAAAAATTTCCGGTCCACCTGCAAGAAACCAGCTTCATTGGAAGAGTTGAGGGCGTGTAGACAGAAACACGACGAATCTATGAGAAAATATATACAGAGGTGGAACATCATCAAAAACCTTTCAGAAGATATATCGACGAGAGGGCAATAGATGCGTTCGTGGCAGGAATTCGACGAGGAGATTTTGTCGAGGACCTAGAAGAACTAACACAAAAACAATATCAGCATTGATGGAAATAGCAAACAAGGCGATGGAGAAGATTCTATACATAACAAGCGACACATGTCGCCGCAGGAGGACCGTAATCGAAATTTTCAAAATAGAAGGCGATTTTCTCGCCGCTCTACAACAATGATGCTCCTGGCCACATATCGGCTGGGTTCCGAGGAAACTCTAGAGGAAGTAATCAAGGTAATTACCAAAGAAGTAACGAGCAACAAGGTGACAACAGAGGTGACTACCGTGGTAATAGGCAAAATAGTGGACCAAGGTTTCAGAGACCATATGTGTCTCCCGAGGAAATGATGAACGGACCATGTCAGATGCATTTTTACCTTGACAATGATGGGAAGAGGCAGTCAGGACATCTGCAGAAGGATTGTCGAAACTTTCAAGCAATGTTGCGAGCCGCAGGAATGGCCAACGCTCAAGCGATGAACAGAAACCCCCAGGGGCCAAGAAGCGAGATACATCTCCCACCCCCTCCCGCAATCACGGACGAAAATCGACACCAGCTCAGAATAGCGGCAGCACCACAACCACCTCCATATGTTGACCCTAACTCTAATGGCGTAGTCTTGATGATTCAGAAAGCAGTGCCATCTAACAGGGCAAAGAATTTCATGTGTAAGTATTCATGGCGTAAAAGATGCCTCCACCAGATCGAGTACCTAAATTGGTCGGGACGACATTGGCTTCACAATTGCGGATCACCCACAGCAGGTTCCTCGACCAGGGCAATCCGCACTTATCTTACCCGCAGTAATTGCTGGTTTTGACGTGTCGAGAGTCTTCATAGATGGCGGCAACAGCTTAAACCTTATGTACGCAGATACATTAAGGAAGATGAACATATCCTGGCAAATTTAGCACCAACTGATACACGTTTCCACGGGATCACGCCAGAGAAACCAAGTTATCCGTTGGGCAAGATCAATCTCGACGTTCAGTTTGGGACCCGAGAAAACTACAGGATAGAGAAATTGGAGTTTGAAGTCGTGGATTTCCCATCGCAATATCACGCTTTGTTGGGATGACCAGCATATGCCAGGTTTATGGCGGTACCTCACTACACGTACTTATTGTGGAGGTTGCCTGGACCCAAAGGACCAATCACAGTCAAAGGAAGCTTTGCGTTAGCTGACAAGTCGACGAGATTTTCATCAATTGTCGAAACTTTCGGGATGCCAGAATATATGGCCAAGATCACTCACGATGATGATGTGCTGCCACACGGGAGGCCACTCAGAGAACCAACCTTTAACACGACAAAGGATTCAAAAGAGGTGCAGATCCACCCGACGGACCCAAGAAAACGATCCCATTGAAGCATGGACCTCAGATAGAAAGCGTGCTTGTCGAGTTCCTCCGTGAGCAATGAAAATCTTCAGATGGTGTCCACTGACATGCCAGGAGTACCCAGGGAACTTGTCGAGCACCACCTAAACTTGGATCCTATTGCGCGACCAATAAAACAACCTTTGCGGCGTTTTTCGGAACCAAACCGCAAAGCTACGCTGTCAGAAATTGATCGACTCAAAGATGCTGGTTTTATTAAAGAGATATCTACAGAAGCCACGTGGGTAGCTAACCCGTGATGGTGCCGAAGAAAAACACGAAGTCTTCGCATGTGTGTCGACTTTACGTGCCTCAATAAACACTGTCCAAAGGATCACTTTCCCCTCCCAAGGATCGATCAAATTATCGACTCCACGGCAGATGCGAACGTCTTTCCTTCTGGACGATATTCGTTATAACCAGATCTAAGTAAAGGAAGACGAAGCCAAGACAGCGTTCATCACACCGTATGGCATGTTTTGTTACAAAACAATGCCTTTTGGTTTGAAAACGCGGAGCAACATATCACGGGAGCGATTAAATGCCTAGCAACACAGATTGGAAAACGTACAAGTCTACATCGACGATGTCGTCATAACTTCAAAAAAGGGGGAAACATTGATCGAGGATTTGAAAGAAACTTTCGCCAACCTCGACAAGTTCTGTCTCAAGTTGAATCCGACGAAATGTTCTTTCGGCGTTCCTGCGGGAGAACTTCTCGGTTCCTAGTTCTCAGCAAGAGGGATTGAAGCAAATCCCGAAAAAATCCAGGCTATCGTAATGAGGAAGCCAACAAAGTTGAAGGAAATAACAGTTAACCGGGCGAGTCACAGCTTTAAGCAGATTCGTCACCAGGCTGGGAGAAAAGGCGCTGCCGTTCCGCGCCTTAATCAAGCAAGGAGAAAAGTTCCAATGGAACGAAGAGGCAGACAGGGCTTTCGAGGATCTTAAACGGACAATTTCGACACCACCAATCTTGGTGGCGCCAAAAGAGAAGGAACCTCTCCTGCTGTTATACATTGCAGCTACACCTCAAGTGGTTAGCACAGCTAGTTGTCGAAAGAGAAGAAGAAGGAAAAGTCCACTGAGTGCAGAGACCGTATACTTCATCATGAAGTCCTATCGCTTCAAAACAGCTGTACGCAAAGGGAAGCTCGCATACGGAGTGTTTACAACCGCAAGACAATTGCGGCATTATTTTTCGGCGATCCGATAATAGTGGTTAACGAGGCTCCCCTATCCAATATACTAAACAATCCAGAGCTACGGGCGTGTCTCCCTTTGGGGAATAGAACTTTCCCCTCGGACATCACGTATGAAAAAAGAAAGGCAATAAAGTCGCAAATTTTGCCAGATTTCATCGCAGAGTGGATGGAGTTGCAAAATATAGGACCTCCAGATTTATCGAGAACTTGGACCATGAACTTCGATGGATCCAAGAGACTAGAGGGAGCTGGAGCAGGCGTGATCCTCATATCACCTGAAGGCGACAAGTTAAAGTATGTCTTACGGATGACGTTCCTAAACGCGTCCAACAACGAAGCAGAGTACGAAGCTCTTATACATGGGATGAAGATGGCGAAAGCTTGTGGTGCAACCCGACTGAAAATCTTTGGCGACTCACAATTGGTGGCACAACAAGTCATGAATCAATGTGATGCAGTCAACGAGAGTATGATAGCATACAAGGAGATGTATAATGAGCTAGAAAAGCTGTTTGATGGATGTGAGGTAAATCATATCAGCAGATTGAGCAATGATGAAGCCGATGTTCTTGCAAATATCGGGTCGTAATGTCTGGCGATTCCTCCAGGCGTGTTCTGGGAAGAAATAAGCGAGAGATCCACCAAGCCGATGAAAACAAAAAAGAAGGAGAAGGAAGCAAAACCCTCGGGTGTTGCAAAAGAATCACTGGACGAAGAAGAAGAGGAACAGGAGCTAGTCATGATGGTGCAAGTACCATGGATGCAAGCGTACATATCATATATCCTAAGAAAAACAATACCCGACGATCCAGTTGAAGCAAGGCGGATAATTAGACGTTCTAAAGCTTTTACTGTGGTCAAAGGGAGTTGTATAAGCGAAGTATTTCAGGTGTGCTACAAAGGTGCGTCACACCCGAAGAAGGAAGAGTAATCCTGAAGGAGGTACACGAAGGAGTATGCGGCCATCACGCAAGTAGTCGAGCCATCGCGGCCAAGGTTTTTCGAGCTGGATTTTACTAGTTAATGGCAATTGAGGATGCGAAGGAAATAGTGCGAACCTGCGATGCGTGCCAGAGATTTGCCGCAAAGCCTCACTCTCCAGCAGCGGAATTAATGCCAATACCCTTATCTTGGCCCTTTGCTCAATGGGGTCTCGACATGGTGAGAAAGTTGCACAAAGCCTCGGAGGATACGAGTATATGCTCGTCGTCGTCGACAAATTCACCAAGTGAGGAAGAAGCCAGATAAATTCACCTGATGCAGCGTCAGCAATAAATTTGTGAACAGCATTGTTTTTCGTTTGGAGTACCTCATAGCATCGTCACGGACAATGGCAGTAACTTCACATCCAAGGAATTCAAGGCATATTCAAGTAGGTATCAAATTGCACTTCGCGTCAGTCGCGCATCCTCAAACTAATGGTCAAGTCGAGAAAGCCAACGGTATCATCTGCAATGGCATCAAGAAGCGCCTGTTAGGGCCACTGGAAAAAGCTCGAGACACTTGGCTAGAGGAGCTGCCGAGCGTGTTATGGAGCATCTGAACAACGCCAAATACAACGACACGGAGACTCCGTTTTTCCTGGTCCATGGGGCAGAGGCAGTACTGCCGATAGAAATAGAGCACGACTCTCCGAGAGTCACGGAATACAATGAAGAAACTTTCGGAAGAGCATTGGAAGACGACGTTGATGCACTCGACGAAGCTCGAGACGAAGTACTATCAAGGGTCACTAAATATCAGCAAGACCTCAAAAATTACCACAGTCGACGTTTGCGACCAAGGTCCTTTCAGGTTGGAGACCTAGTTCTACGACTCAATCAAGATCGTACGGAAAAACTCGAGTCACCATGGCTCGGCCCTTACATCATCACAGAAGTCATCGAAGGAGGAGCATACATGATCAAGGATAAGAAGACAGGGGTTCCCGAAAAAACCCTGGAACGTAGCGCAGCTAAGGCGTTTCTACGCCTAGTATCAAAATATAGCTCTCCTTGTAAAAATACAATACCGAAACGCGCGAGTTTTCAGACGCACTCTTTTCCTTTTCTCGGCACCGAGTGGGGCCGGGAAAGGTTTTTAATGGATATGATCGCGTGCTGCAATATAATAAAGATAGTGGAATCATATCTTTTCCTTACGCCTTGAAGTTACAATATATATACAATATAGATGGGTTCAGCTGATAAAGCTATTTCGCATTGGTACCAAATACCTCGCCAGATAAAGCAAAGATACAAAATAGCAGTCAAAACAGAGCAAAACACTCGGGCTAGTACCCGCAAAAATAGTACAAAACCTTGGTTGCTTTGGTTTAAAACCTCGCACATACAACATAAGGATTCAATATCGAAACACTCGGGGGCTTGAACGAAGAAAAGTATATACAACTTACAATGTATACACAGCGAAGATATAGATCTTATCGACAAATACAAACTCAGTTACGACCCAACAAGTCGTCAATATTTACTCTGGCTTCTTCGGGAGCAGCACCCAAAAAAGTCGGCATAATGGCCGTCTGAAAAAAAGTCGGCGTCCATCCGAAGAAGATCATCAATTATTTCCTCAGCTACTGGGGTGATCCGTGCATTGATTTTATCAACACCTCTTCGCCGTTGCCTCAGCTTAGTATGCACAGTCTCCACCACCTTTGTCATATCAAGTTTGGGGTGGTAGATTTGAAGCATAATAAGGGTAACCTTGGCACCAGCTATCAGTTGAGCCCTTACAAAGCCATGGATCTTCTGCACATCCTTAAATTTCTCCATCAGTTCGAGAAGAGATTTTGGTTGAACATTCCGAGGAAACATAGCATTGAAAATCTTGGATAAAGTGCTGGAACAAAACTCGAGAAATCCCCGAACTTGGCACGAACGGTCTTGGAACCTGACAATCTGTCGGGTACGTTCTGGAGTGGCCCAGAAAAGAGAACCGTGTTCAAGAGAAAGGTTAACAAGGAGATTTGTCCTTGCATTTACCCTTTCGTCTTCTGTAGCGGCGTCGAGAAAGGAACCTATTCGACGACAGCATAAGAGTCTCGGAAAAGAAAATGGGAATTTCGGTTTGCAAAAGCATACCTGACATATCCGCACTGGCTTCAATCATCAAATCAAGCATAAAATTTTCTCGAGTAGTTGCTTTTTCAGCTTCCGAAATAGCAGCTTCCTTGGCAGTTATGGCTTCTTTAGCTTGTTGAAGGGCAATCCTTTCCCTTTCGGATGCTTTGCGAGATTGTTCCATCATCGCAAGAGTCTGCTTTTTCATGGACTGAAGTTGTTGGCGAAGTTCTTGCAAATCTTGTGGGGAGTGTTTACTTGAAGAACCTTCGACAAGGTCATCAGCAACAAGTGTTTTCTTCGAAAAGGAGGAAGTAGGAAAAATCGGCAGGATGAGGATTCACGGAGTAGTTATCAAATATCAACTGGAAAAGCACAATCTCAGTATCAATGATCAAGCAAAAAGAATTCCATTGATTTTCGAGACATTTACACAAATCTTACAAGAGGAGTCTTCAAAAGAGCTACTACGACAGTTGTAGCCAAAGCTACCATGGCGACAATTTCAGAAGAAACAAGAAAATAGGAAAAGATAAAGCATTCTACTAGACCTCCGCTTTGATGAGCTAGGCGCACCAGGCGTGAATCCAAGATAAGCGAGATCTTCTTTGTGTTGGGCCGCAGCTTTGATCACATCGTACTGTGGTCTCCATCTCCGTGTGTCGCCAACTTTGGTTCAGTCGATATTTTGTTATTTGCCACCACCATGCACACAGCAATAGCGACCTTCATATTTTCTTGGCGCAGCTTCAGTCCAAGATCTCCCGGTGGATTAAACACTTGGCAAGAGCAAGAAAAGCTGCGGGTTCCTCTTTCTTCTGGGAAGAAGTACGAAGAGCCGCGATAATCCTTCCTTCGATTAATGCCCTCGCGTGTTTCGTCCCATGAAACTCAAGGAACGCAAGTGCATCAAGAAGAGGATCATTGTCGGGATCTTCAAGTTCAAATTCCTGAGATGTTGTATCTGTCGAGACAGAAATTTATTGATCAACAAACGAGTAAAGAAAAGCAAGTCCAAAGAATACAAAATGGTTCAGGTACTCACTGACAAAGCGACGGTTTTGCGACTTCAGGCGTTTAATAATCGCCTCTTCACGAGCAGATTGTGCGGTTATATGCTCGCCAGTCAAGTCGGCGTCGTGAAGCCTCTTCCTAAGTTCTTCGACACCAGCAGTCAGCCTTTGGCCTTATCAGCCTCTGCCTTTAGCCTTACTAGCATCTTCGGCCTTCTTACGAGCCTCTTCACTTTGCCTAGTTTTTGAGCAAGGGTGTTGGCACGCTCGTTGGCCTCTGCCAGTTTTTCTGCCAAGATAGTTAAATCTAGTTAAAATCACGACAAGAAAGGAGTGAAAAGGCAAGGGTAAAGAGAAGCAGAAAGACATTACCTTCAGCTTTGCTAGCATAATCACGGTACCCAACGAATTGGGCACCGAAGCGGATGAATTCCTTAATCAAAGGCTATTAAAAGAAAGATGGAGATAGAAAGTGTTGGTAAGGGAAAAAGTGCGATAGCACAAAATCAAAAAGAAGCAAACAGAGAAAACATCGACAGCATCAGAAAGCAGTTGAGGACTTACGTCATCCAAAAGAGGAGTCGAGGAGCTACCCAATTGCAAGGTAGGCTCCATGATTGTTTCAACCCTTGCCCTTTTTGGAGAAGGGACGAGAGGGCTTGCAGGAGGAATAGGTGCGTCGATGTTTTGTTGAGGAGGCGAAGATTCTTCTCCTTCAACTGGCACTTCAGAAACAACTAGAGTATGTGACGTACTCGTTCGAGTAGGCGCATCAATAGCTGGCACTTCTTCCTCATCACCACTGCAATTACATTGCGGAAGTATAAGAAGGTATATAGACGAAAACTTTCAAGAATTAAAACAGCGAGAGCCACGGAATAACTTACGAACTAATGAGGGTGTCAAGGTATGGATCGAAAGGTGCCTTCTGACGTGAAGGAGCAGGTTCTTCGGCTTTGGAAGTGCCGGAATTTTTGACGTCTATCTTTTCTTCGACGTCTGCCCTTTTCCTTTTGTTCTTTGGAGAAACAGCAGGAGGAGGAGATTGTGCCGATGCGGTAGTTTCAGAGGCAGCCTCTTTTTCAGAGGATCCCGCAGATTTTCGAGAACCTGCGGGTTCATTCTCAAAGGAAGGAGCATCTTGGTTGTCATCGACAACGGCTCGTTCTTCGACTTCTCCGCCCTCAGGAAGGGGAGGAAGAGAGACAAGGTTTGGATGATTCTATAAAAAAATGAGATGTCAATAAAAGAGTTATGAAAAGGATGTCAAACAAATATGAGAAAGTCGGCAAAGGTTACCTTGGGAAGCGCATTGGTGGCGCTGTAAGGTTTTACGCGACAAGAAGAAGGGACAGGATCTTTCTTGCTGAGAGAAGAGATTTTTCGGACAAGTTTTTCTAAATCTTTAACCGATAAATCCACCGACAAACGATCCACATCATCGTCGCCAGTATACTTCCATAGGGGATTTTTGCGAGCCTGAAGAGGCTGCACTCTGATTCTAAGGAAATACGCGTGATCTGGATACCCGACAATTGCCACGGGTGTTTTGCAGATCGTGGATACGGGTCATCAATGCTTCTGTCGCCGTCTTTTCTTCGTCGATAGCCTCGGCATCCCAGGATCGGCGACGACAGATTTTTTTGGCACCATCAAAAGGAGGGATGTTATCTTCAACAGAGCCATGATTTTCCTCGTGGATGTACAGCCATTTTTTGCGCCACCCTTGAACTGAATCAGGGAATTTGACATCGAAGTATTCAACATCAGGGCAGACGCATATCACAACGCCGCCTATGTTATAGGCGACGCTGGAAGAGCCATTACGGCGACAAAGAAAGATACGTTTCCATAGGGACCAGTTAGGCTGGATCCCAAGGAAAGCTTCACACAATGTGATAAAGATAGGAAATGTGGAGAATGGAGTTGGGAGTAAGATGGTGAAGTTGCAGTCCATACATGAAAAGCAACCCACGAAGGAAATCATGGATGGGGGTGGAAAGACCACGGATAAGGTGGTCGACAAAACTAACCCGATATTGCATTGGCGGAGCTGGGTAGCTTTCTTCCTTGGGGAAGCGCAGCGCATCTTGTTTCCCGCTGATGCCAAGCTTCTTCAGCATATTGATATCCTGTTGAGAGATTTTGGATCTCTCCCACTCCAAGTTCCCCAGATCTTCCGTAGCCATCTGTGATTCTGGAATACTATGCCTGATGAGTTTGCACGGAGGCATCAACAAGCGTGAAGTAGAAGAGCGCAAGGGCGAAGGAGCACAAAGAGATCTGGGCGCAGCGGAGAATTTTCGTAAAGAAAGAACAGAGGTGCGGCGCGAGCGAAAGTGCCAGAGGAAGAAGAAGATGGACCTAAGTAGAGGTGCAGCGAATCGGCGCAACCGTTGGATGAAGGAAATTGTGGGTTACATGGACTACACGTGGACAAAGGGTAAAAGCGGACTTTTACTGAGAAATGAAGAGACAGGCGGCACAGTGCGTGTGCCGGAAAAAACGGACGACGTGTGTCCCCCACTTGCACAACGTGTCAATTGGATAGGAAAATTGGACCCACAAGGCAGAGAGAGAAGCAGTTCTCACATGTTCCCAATACAGTAATCGTGGCTATCATCAGCAATGATGTCACCGTAACAAGAGAAAATTTCGACAAAGACGCATGATAAAACATTTCGACAACAAAATATTATTGATTATTTCGGGAGCCTTTGATCAAATACAAGTTTTTGCCCAAATGCTCGGGGGCTACTTTAGAAAAAATGAAAAGTTTGAGAAAGAAAAAATAGAAATGGCAAGAGTCTATGATCAAATACAAGTATTTGTTCATAGCCTCGGGGGCTACTCCCATCGGGAGCGCTGGTCGCACCCGATAGATATGAGAAGCTCGAGAGAGAGTAACAATATATCGACAGAGGTATTAATTTTTGGAGCCTACAACCAAGCACAAGTCCTTGGCTGTAGCCTCGGGGGCTACTCCCATCGGAACGCTGTTCGCGTGCCCGATGACATTATAAAAAAAGATAGAAGAATAAGAGAGTATATTTCGAGTTAAAATAACTCTACATATACTCCCATCGGGAAAGCAATATAAGTCATCCATTGACTCAATAAAATGTGCTATTCCAACAGCCGAATAAGCACTCGACAATATATTCTCAGAGCGCTCGTTGCGAATAAATTCTCTAATGCCGCAAAATTTGCGAAGGTAAGACCCTGATCCGTTCGTGGCGCGGGCGCCGTCTCTGACGTTGGTTTGCTACTTTTTCCGTATCAACAGATATGAAGAAAAACCTAATGGACGTTAGGTACCCGATAACATGACTGAGACTCGACAGAACGGTAAGACCTTAAGCGGCACTGTCGAAGTTTACACCAGATCCGAAATCATGACCAGGGACATGATTTTGAAGTAGGTTTTTGCGGATTGCCACTAAAGCAGTTAACTAGTACCTGATCCGTCAGATGAACTAGCCCCAACTACCATTATCCCTGTACAATATAGAAATTTGTATGCAAAAATATGTGCGAAAATTCAGAGTTGTCGAATAAATATAAAAGTGGAGATTTTCCCTGACTCTGCGATTCAAGCAAAATCTCGGGGGCTACTGACATAGGCACACCCAATGGGCCTGCCAAAGTGGTACCCGGGGTTTAATGAAGGCCCACGACTCGAAGAATAAGAAGAATCGGAAGCCCAAGTTGTTATTAAGGAAAGCTAGAGTTGTTTTAGGAGATGATGTTTGTAATCTTGAGGGATGAGTTAGAAACCTTCCCGAACTTTGTAACTTGTACAATACGAATCCCTCGGCTCCACCTCCTATATAAGGGGGGGTCGAGGGACAAAGAAAGCATCGAATCTACTGTCAACACAACCCTAGTTTTTACATTGTCGAGCACTTTTCGGCTGAAACCTTCGAGATCTACTTGCCCTCTACATCCAACGAAACCCTAGTCTACAATCCGTAGGCATTGACAAGTTAATCCCTTGTCACCTATTGCTCCACCTGCTACTACAGCAGAATTCTTTGAAATTAAACCTGTTTTACTGAATCTTGTTATGAGAGAGCAATTTTCTGGTGTTAGTTCTGATGATGCTGTTGCCCATCTTAATAATTTTGTTGAACTATGTGAAATGCAAAAGTATAAGGATGTAGATGGTGACATTATAAAATTGAAATTGTTTCCTTTCTCCTTAAGAGGAAGAGCTAAAGATTGGTTGCTATCTTTGCCTAAGAATGGTATTGATTCATGGACTAAATGTAAAGATGCTTTTATTGGTAGATATTATCCTCCCGCTAAAATTATATCTTTGAGAAGTAGCATAATGAATTTTAAGCAATTAGATAATGAACATGTTGCTCAAGCATGGGAGAGAATGAAATCTTTGGTAAAGAATTGCCCAACCCATGGACTAACTACTTGGATGATCATCCAAACCTTCTATGCAGAACTAAATTTTTCTTCGCGGAACCTATTGGATTCAGCTGCTGGAGGTACCTTTATGTCCATTACTTTGGGGGCGGCAACAAAGCTTCTTGATAATATGATGATAAATTACTCTGAATGGCACACGGAAAGAGCTCCACAAGGTAAGAAGGTAAATTCTGTTGAAGAAACCTCCTCCTTGAGTGATAAGATTGATGCTATTATGTCTATGCTTGTGAATGGTAGATCTAATGTTGATCCAAATATTGTTCCTTTAGCTTCATTGGTTGCCCAAGAAGAACATGTTGATGTGAACTTCATTAAAATAATAATTTCAACAACAATGCTTATAGGAATAATTCGGTAACAACTATAGGCCATATCCTCTGCTAATGGTAATGGTTATGGTAATTCTTATGGGAATTCTTACAACAATAATAGGAGTGTACCCCTGGTCTTGAAGCCATGCTTAAAGAATTTATTAGTACACAAACTGCTTTTAACAAATCTGTTAAAGAAAAGCTTGATAAAATTGATATTCTTGCTTCTAAGGTTGATAGACTTGCCTCTGATGTTGATCTTTTAAAATTGAAAGTGATGCCTAATAAGGATATTGATAATAAAATTGTTACTACAGCAAATGCCATCCAAGTTAGAATTAATGAGAATATAAGATTGATGGCTGAATTGCATGTAGGTGGGAAAGAGAAGAAAATCAAAAACTAGCTAAAGAGAATAATGTAGCTAAAGTTTGGACTATTACCACCACTAGTAATGATAATGCTTCACATGTTGCTACACCTCCTACTATCAATGGTAAAATAATTGGTGTTGGCAATGTTTCTACTCCTAGTGCAAAGCGTGCAAAATTACCTGAAATTGCTAAAACTGCTGAAACTGCTTGTGATAAAACTGCTGAATTTTTTTCCAACATTGGGGACAATGATCCAATTGCTGTAGGTCATAATGATTTAGACTTTGATGATTGTCACATCTCTGAAGTTATAAAGTTCTTACAAAAACTTGCTAAAAGTCCCAATGCTAGTGCTATAAATTTGGCCTTTACAAAACATATTACAAATGCTCTCATAAAAGCTAGAGAAGATAAACTAAAACTTGAAACTTCTATTCCTAGGAAGTTAGAAGATGGTTGGGAGCCCATTATTAAGATGAGGGTCAATGATTTTGATTGTAATGCTTTATGTGATCTTGGTGCAAGTATTTCTGTTATGCCCAAGAAAATCTATGATATGCTTAACTTGCCACCATTGAAAAATTGTTATTTGGATGTTAATCTTGCTGATAATGCTATAAAGAAACCTTGGGGAGGATTGATAATGTTCGCATTATGGTTAACAATAACCTTGTCCCCGTTGATTTTGTTGTCTTGGATATTGAATGCAATGCATCTTGTTCCATTATATTGGGAAGACCTTTTCTTCGAACTGTTGGTGCTACCATTGATATGAAGGAAGGTAATATTAAATATCAATTTCCTCTCAAGAAAGGTATGGAACACTTCCCTAGAAAGAAGAATGACCTTATGATTCTATTATTAGAACAAATTATGATGTTGATGCTTCTCTCTTGATGTTACTTGATTCACACTTTCTGCGCCTAGCTGAAAGGCGTTAAAGAAAAGCGCAGACAACCCATCATTTTACTTCTGCACTTTGTTTTATATTTGAGTCTTGGAAGTTGTTACTACTGTAGCAACCTCTCCTTATCTTTATTTTATTGCATTGTTGTGCCAAGTAAAGTCTTTGATAGTAAAGTCAATACTAGATTTGGATTAATGCGCAGAAACAGATTTCTTGCTGTCACGAATTTGGGCATGGTTCTCTGTAGGTAACTCGCAAAATCTACCAATTTACGGCGTGATCCTCCGATATGTACGCAACTTTCATTCAATTTGGGCATTTTCATCTGAGCAAGTCTGGTGCTTCTAAAAATCGTCTTTACGGACTGTTCTGTTTGAGATTCTGCCTTTTATTTCGCATTGCCTCGTTTTGCTATGTTTGATGGATTTCTTTGTTCCATTAACTTTCAGTAGCTTTGTGCAATGTCCAGAAGTGTTAAGAATGATTATGTCACCTCTGAATATATGAATTATGCACTAACCCTCTAATGAGTTTGTTTTAAGTTTGGTGTGGAGGAAGTTTTCAAGGGTCAAGAGAGGAGGATGATACAATATGATCAAGAAGAGTGAAGAGTTTAAGCTTGGGGATGCCCCCGTGGTTCATCCCTGCATATTTTAAGAAGACCCAAGCGTCTAAGCTTGGGGATTATTGCCTCTTCTTCATAACTTATCAGTCACCTCTAGTGAAACTATATTTTTATTCCGTCACATCTTATGTACTTTACTTGGAGCGTCTGTTTGTTTTTATTTTTGTTTTGTTTGAATAAGATCGGATCCTAGCATTCTTTGTTTGGGAGAGAGACACGCTCCGCTGTTTTGTATGAACACATATGTTCTTAGCTTTATCTTTAATGTTCATTGCGAAAGTTGGACTATTTCATTCAATGTTATATGGTTGGAAAAAAATGCCGCATGTGGTAAATGGTATAATGTCTTGAATAATGTGATACTTGGCAATTGTTGTGCTCATATAGATCATGTTTAAGCTCTTGCATCATGTACTTTGTACCTATTAATGAATAACTACATAGAGCTTGTTAAAATGTGGTTTGCATGATTGGTCTCTAAGAGTCTAGATATTTTCTGGTTAAGGTGTTTGAACAACAAGGAGACAATGTAAAGTCTTATAATAGCTACAATATGTTCATATGTGAGCTTTGCTGCACCTTTTATACTTGAGTTTGCTTCAAACAACCTTGCTAGCCTAGCCTTGTATTGAGAGGAATTTCTCGTGCATCCAAAACCTTGAGCCAAAAACTATGCCATTTGTGTCCACCATACCTACCTACCACATGGTATTTCTCTGCCATTCCAAAGTACATTACTTGAGTGCTACCTTTAAAATTCTATTCTTTGCCTTTACAATACATAGCTCATGGGAAAATAGAATTAAAAACTATTGTGGTGAAGAATATGTACTTATGTGTTTTATTTCTTAATAAGTTGCTTGTTGAGCGGTAACCATGTTTCTGGGGACGCCATCAACTCTTTTACCTTTGTTGAATATCATGTGAGTTGCTATGCATGTTCGTCTTGTCTGAAGTAAGGGCGATTTTCATGATCAAATGGTTTGAGTATGTATACGTCTCCGACGTATCGATAATTTCTTATGTTCCATGCCATATTATTGATGTTATCTACATGTTTTATGCACACTTTATGTCATATTCGTGCATTTTTCTGGAACTAACCTATTAACAAGATGCCGAAGTGCCAGTTGCTGTTTTCTGCTGTTTTTGGTTTCAGAAATCCTAGTAACGAAATATTCTCGGAATTGGACGAAATCAACGCCCAGGGTCCTATTTTGCCACGAAGCTTCCAGAAGACCGAAGAGGAGAGATGTAAAGCCACGAGGTGGCTACACCTAGGGCGGCGTGGCTCCCTTGGTCGCGCGGCCCTGTGGTGTGGGCCCTCGTGCCGCCTCCCGACCTGCCCTTCCGCCTACTTAAAGCCTGCCGCGAAACCCCGCATCGAGAGCCACGATACGGAAACCTTCCAGAGCACGCCGCCGCCGATCCCATCTCGGGGATTCAGAGATTGCCTTCCCGACTCTCGCCGAGAGGGGATTCATCTCCGGGAGGACTCTACGCCACCATGGTCACCTCCGGAGTGATGTGTGAGTAGTCTACCCCTACGGGTCCATAGCAGTAGCTAGATGGTTGTCTTCCTCATTGTGCTTCATTGTTGGATCTTGTGAGCTGCCTAACATGATCAAGATCATCTATCTGTAATTCTATATGTTGCGTTTGTTGGGATCCGATGAATAGAGAATACTTGTTATGTTGATTATCAAAGTTATGTCTATGTGTTGTTTATGATCTTGCATGCTCTCCGTTACTATTAGATGCTCTAGCCAAGTAGATGCTTGTAACTCCAAGAGGGAGTATTTATGCTCGATAGTGGGTTCATGCCTCCATTGATATCTGGGACAGTGACAGAAAGTTCTAAGGTTGTGGATGTGCTGTTGCTACTAGGGATAAAACATTGGTGCTATGTTCAAGGATGTAGTTACCGATTACATTACGCGCAATACTTAATGCAATTGTCTCTGTTGTTAGCAACTTAATACTGAGGGGGTTCGGATGATAACCCGAAGGTGGACTTTTTGGCATAGATGCATGCGGATGGCGGCTATGTACTTTGTCGTAATGCCCAATTAAATCTCACTATACCCATCATAATATGTATGTGCATGGTCATGCCCTCTTTATTTGTCAATTGCCCAACCTAATTTGTTCACCCAACATGCGTTTATCTTATGGGAGAGACACCTCTAGTGAACGTGACCCCGGTCCCACCTCTATATCAAATACAATCTACTGCAATACTTGTTCTACTATTTTCTCGCAAACAATCATCTTCCACACAATACGGTTAATCCTTTGTTTAAGAAGCCGGTGAGATTGACAACCTCACTCAAGCTTCGGGGGCAAAGTACTTGTTGTGTTGTGCTGGTTCCACGTTACGCCAATCCCGGTGTTGCGCCGCACTACATCCCGCCGCCATCAACCTTCAACGTGCTTCTTGGCTCCTCCTGGTTCGATAAACCTTGGTTTCTTTCTGAGGGAAAACTTGCCGCCGTGCGCATCATACCTTCCTCTCTTGGGGTTCCCAACGAACATGTGAGTTACACGCCATCAAGCTCTTTTTCTGGCGCCGTTGTCGGGGAGATCAAGACACGCTGCAAGGGGAGTCTCCACATCCCAATCTCTTTACTTTGTTTTTGTCTTGCTTAGTTTTATTTACTACTTTGTTTGCTGCACTAAATCAAAATACAAAAATTAGTTGCTAGTTTTACTTTATTTGCTATCTTGTTTGCTATATTAAAACACAAAAAAATTAGTTACTTGCATTTACTTTATCTAGTTTGCTTTATTTACTACTGCTAAAATGAGTAATCCTGAAGTTGAAGTTCGTACGTTTAAGCAACGAGGGGGAGAATGTTTAAGAGATGCTTGGTATAGAATTAGTGATGCCCATAATAGGTGCACTAAGAAACACTCCACCACTATCTTACTCAGAATTTTTATGTTGGTATCTCTAGCTGGAATAGGTATGTTCTTGATAGTCTCGCGGGAGGTAACTTCCTAAGTACTCATTGCAGTTGCATTATTGAGAGTCTATTTGGAATACCCCTGATGAAGTTAAAACTGAAATCTCTCTTGAAGATGTTATGAAAAATTGAAACCATAGAGAAAAATTTCCAAGTATTGAAGCTAAATTGGAAATGTTACTTGATAAAACCGATGAACTTGATAAATCCTTAGGAGGAATTGATGAAAGAATTAGTGTCCTAGGAACTTGTGTTGTCCATGACGATCAAAGCAATAGGATTGACGAACTTGAAAAAGCTATGGGAACCTTGGGTTCAACATTTTCTTCTCTTAAATATAAGGAGAAAGCTTATGTGGGTAAGGAGCAAAAGTTTATGTATGTCTCTAAAGTGCCTAAACCAAAGAAGTATTATTATAGGCCTAAAATTGACAAAGCCCTTAGTGCCACTATGGATGGGGGAGCTCATAATAACGACACACCTTCTCTTGATAATACTTGATACACACTTTCTGCGCCTAGCTGAAAGGCGTTAAAGAAAAGCGCTTATGGGAGACAACCCATGTTTTTACCTACAGTACTTTGTTTTTATTTTGTGTCTTGGAAGTTGTTTACTACTGTAGCAACCTCTCCTTATCTTAGTTTAGTGTTTTGTTGTGCCAAGTAAAGTCGTTGATAGAAAAGTTCATACTAGATTTGATTATGCGCAGAAACAGATTTCTTGCTGTCACTAATCTGGGCTGTTTTCTCTGTAGGTAACTCAGAAAATTATGCTAATTTACGTGAGTGATTCTCAGATATGTACGCAACTTTCATTCAATTTGAGCATTTTCATTTGAGCAAGTCTGGTGCCTCGATAAAATTCGTCAATATGAACTGTTCTGTTTTGACAGATTCTGCCTTTTATTTCGCATTGCCTCTTTTGCTATGTTGGATGAATTTCTTTGATCCATTAATGTCCAGTAGCTTTATGCAATGTCCAGAAGTATTAAGAATGATTGTGTCACCTCTGAACATGTTAATTTTTATTGTCGCTAACCCTCTAATGAGTTGTTCTAAGTTTGGTGTGGAGGAAGTTTTCAAGGATCAAGAGAGGAGTATGATGCAACATGATCAAGGAGAGTGAAAGCTCTAAGCTTGGGATGCCCCGTGGTTCACCCCTGCATATTCTAAGAAGACTCAAGCAGCCTAAGCTTGGGGATGCCCAAGGCATCCCCTTCTTCATCGACAACAATCAGGTTCCTCCCCGAAACTATATTTTTATTCCATCACATCTATGTGCTTTGCTTGGAGCGTCGGTTTGTTTTTGTTTTTTGTTTTGTTTGAATAAAATGGATCCTAGCATTCACTTTATGGGAGAGAGACACGCTCCGCTGTAGCATATGGACAAGTATGTCCTTAGTTTCTACTCATAGTATTCATGGCGAAGTTTCTTCTTCGTTAAATTGTTATATGGTTGGAATTGGAAAATGATACATGTAGTAATTTGCTATAATGTCTTGGGTAATGTGATACTTGGCAATTGTTGTGCTCATGTTTAAGCTCTTGCATCGTATGCTTTGCACCCATTAATGAAGAAATACATAGAGCATGCTAAATTTGGTTTGCATATTTGGTTTCTCTAAGGTCTAGATAATTTCTAGTATTGAGTTTGAACAACAAGGAAGACGGTGTAGAGTCTTATAATGTTTACAATATGTCTTTATGTGAGTTTTGCTGCACCGGTTCATCCTTGTGTTTGTTTCAAATAAGCCTTGCTAGCCTAAACCTTGTATCGAGAGGGATTACCTCTCATGCATCCAAAATACTTGAGCCAACCACTATGCCATTTGTGTCCACCATACCTACCTACTTCATGGTATTTTCCGCCATTCCAAAGTAAATTGCTTGAGTGCTACCTTTAAATTCCATCATTCACCTTTGCAATATATAGCTCATGGGATAAATAGCTTAAAAACTATTGTGGTATTGAATATGTACTTATGCACTTTATCTCTTATTAAGGTGCTTGTTGTGCGATAACCATGTTCACTGGGGACGCCATCAACTACTCTTTGTTGAATTTCATGTGAGTTGCTATGCATGTTCGTCTTGTCTGAAGTAAGAGCGATCTACCACCTTATGGTTAAGCATGCATATTGTTAGAGAAGAACATTGGGCCGCTAACTAAAGCCATGATCCATGGTGGAAGTTTCAGCTTTGGACATATATCCTCAATCTCATATGAGAAAATTATTAATTGTTGTTACATGCTTATGCATAAAAGAGGAGTCCATTATCTGTTGTCTATGTTGTCCCGGTATGGATGTCTAAGTTGAGAATAATCAATAGCGAGAAATCCAATGCGAGCTTTCTCCTTAGACCTTTGTACAGGCGGCATAGAGGTACCCCTTTGTGACACTTGGTTAAAACATGTGCATTGTGATGATCCGGTAGTCCAAGTTAATTAGGACAAGGTGCGGGCACTATTAGTATACTATGCATGAGGCTTGCAACTTGTAAGATATAATTTACATGATACATATGCTTTATTACTACCGTTGACAAAATTGTTTCATGTTTTCAAAATCAAAGCTCTAGCACAAATATAGCAATCGATGCTTTTCCTCTATGGAGGACAATTCTTTTACTTTCATTGTTGAGTCAGTTCACCTATTTCTCTCCACCTCAAGAAGCAAACACTTGTGTGAACTCTGCATTGATTCCTACATACTTGCATATTGCACTTATTATGTTACTCTATGTTGACAATATCCATGAGATATACATGTTATAAGTTGAAAGCAACCGCTGAAACTTAATCTTCCTTTGTGTTGCTTCAATGCCTTTACTTTGAATTATTGCTTTATGAGTTAACTCTTATGCAAGACTTATTGATGCTTGTCTTGAAGTGCTATTCATGAAAAGTCTTTGCTTTATGATTCACTTGTTTACTCATGTCATATACATTGTTTTGATCACGCATTCACTACATATGCTTTACAAATAGTATGATCAAGGTTATGATGGCATGTCACTCCAGAAATTATCTTTGTTATCGTTTTACCTGCTCGGGACGAGCAGAACTAAGCTTGGGGATGCTGATACGTCTCCGACGTATCGATAATTTCTTATGTTCCATGCCATATTATTGATGTTATCTACATGTTTTATGCACACTTTATGTCATATTCGTGCATTTTCTGGAACTAACCTATTAACAAGATGCCGAAGTGCCAGTTCCTTTCATTTTGGTTTCAGAAATCCTAGTAACGAAATATTCTCGGAATTGGACGAAATCAACGCCTGTGTCCTATTTTGCAACGAAGCTTCTAAGACCGAAGAGGAGACGAAGCGGGGCCATTTAGGTGGCCACACCCCAGGCGGCGCGGCCCTTGCCGCGCGGCCCCGTGGTGTGGGGCCCTCGTGCCGCCTCCCGACCTGCCCTTCCGCGTACTTAAAGCCTCCGTCGCGAAACCCCCATCGAGAGCCACGATACGGAAAACCTTCCGCAGACGCCGCCGCCGCCGATCCCATCTCGGGGGATTCAGAGAGCTCCGCACCCGCCGAGAGGGGATTCATCTCCCGGAGGACTCTACACGCCATGGTCGCCTCCGGAGTGATGTGTGAGTTCACCCCTGACTATGGGTCCATAGCAAGTAGCTAGATGGTTGTCTTCTCCCCATTGTGCTTCATTGCTGATCTTGTGAGCTGCCTAACATGATCAAGATCATCTATCTGTAATTCTATATGTTGCGTTTGTTGGGATCCGATGAATAGAGAATACTTGTTGTGTTGATTATCAAAGTTATGTCTATGTGTTGTTTATGATCTTGCATGCTCTCCGTTACTAGTAGATGCTCTCGGCCAAGTAGATGCTTGTAACTCCAAGAGGGAGTATTTATGCTCGATGTGGTTCATGCCTCCATTGATATCTGGGACAAGTGACAGAAAGTTCTAAGGTTGTGATGTGCGTTGCCACTAGGGATAAAACATTGGTGCTATGTTCAAGGATGTAGTTACCGATTACATTACGCGCAATACTTAATGCAATTGTCTGTTGTTAGCAACTTAATACCGGAGGGGGTTCGGATGATAACCTGAAGGTGGACTTTTTAGGCATAGATGCATGTCGGATGGCGGTCTATGTACTTTGTCGTAATGCCCAATTAAATCTCACTATACTCATCATAATATGTATGTGCATGGTCATGCCCTTTATTTGTCAATTGCCCAACTGTAATTTGTTCACCCAACATGTTTTTATCTTATGGGACACCTCTAGTGAATCACCTCGGTCCAATTCTCTATACCAAATACACCCATCGCAATATCTGTTCTACTATTTTCTGCGCAAACAATCATCTTTCACACAATACGGTTAATCCTTTGTTACAACAAGCCGATGAGATTGACAACCTCACTGTTTCGTTGGGGCAAAGTACTTTGGTTGTGTTGTGCAGTTCCACGTTGGCGCCCGATCCCCGGTGTTGCGCCGCACTACATCCCGCCGCCATCAACCTTCAACGTGCTTCTTGGCTCCTCCTCGGTTGATAAACCTTGGTTTCTTTTTGAGGGAAAACTTGCTGCTGTGCGCATCATACCTTCCTCTTGGGGTTCCCAACGAACGTGTGAGTTACACGCCATCGCATGCATACCGTTAGAGAAGAACATTGGGCCGCTAACTAAAGCCATGATTCATGGTAGAAGTCAGTTTGGACACAAATCCTCAATCTCATATGAGAAAATTAAGCGTTGTTGAATGCTTATGCATTAAAGAGGAGTCCATTATCTGTTGTCTATGTTGTTCCGGTATGGATGTCTAAGTTGAGAATAATCAAAAGCGAGAAATCCAATGCGAGCTTTCTCCTTAGACCTTGTACGGCGGCATAGAGGTACCCCTTTGTGACACTTGGTTGAAACATATGCTATGCAATGATAATCCGTGTTAATCCAAGTTAATTAGGACAAGGTGCGAGCACTATTAGTATACTATGCATGAGGCTTGCAACTTATAAGATATCTTATACATAACACATATGATTTATTACTACCGTTGACAAAATTGTTTCTTGTTTTCAAAATGAAAAGCTCTAGCACAAATATAGTAATCCATGCTTCCCTCTGCGAAGGGCCTATCTTCTACTTTATTGTTGAGTCACCTATTCTTTCTATCCTAGAAGCAAACACTTGTATCAACTGTGTGCATTGATTCTTACATGTTTACCTATTGCACTTGTTATATTACTTTGTGTTGACAATTATCCGTGAGATAAATATGTTGAAGTTGAAAGCAACCACTGAAACTTATATCTTCCTTTGTGTTGCTTCAATGCCTATACTTTGAATTTATTGCTTTATGAGTAACTCTTATGCAAGTCTTATTGATGCTTGTCTTGAAAGTATTATTCATGAAAGTCTTTGCAATATGATTCATTTGTTTACTCATTATCTTCATCATTGCTTCGAATCGCTGCATTCATCTCATATGCTTACAATAGTATTGATCAAGATTATGATAGCATGTCACTTCAGAAATTATCTTTGTTATCGTTTACCTACTCGAGGACGAGTAGGAACTAAGCTTGGGGATGCGTGATACGTCCCAAACGTATCTATAATTTCTTATGTTCCATGCTACTTTTATGATGATACTCACATGTTTTATACACATTATATGTCATTATTATGCATTTTCCGGCACTAACCTATTGACGAGATGCCGAAGAGCCAGTTGCTGTTTTCTGCTATTTTTGGTTTTAGAAATCCTAGTAAGGAAATATTCTCGGAATTGGACGAAATCAACGCCCAGGGTTCTATTTTTCCACGAAGCTTCCAAAAGTCCGAAGAGGAACGGCGGGGGCCACGAGGTGGCAACACACTAGGGCGCGCCCAGCCCTGGCCGCGCCGGCCTGTGTGTGGGCCCCTCGTGACGCCCCTGACCTGCCCTTCCGCCTACATATAGTCTTTCTCGCTAAACCCCGCATCGAGAGCCACGATAAGGAAAATCCTCTCCGAGACGCGCCGCTAATCCCATCTCGGGGATTCAGAGATCACCCGGCCGGAGTGGGGAATCATCTCCCGGAGGTCTCTTCATCGCCATGATCGCCTCCGGATCGATGTGTGAGTAGTCCACCCCTGGACTATGGGTCCATAGCAGTAGCTAGATGGTTGTCTTCTCCTCATTGTGCTATCATGTTAGATCTTATGAGCTGCCTATCATGATCAAGATCATCTATTTGTAATGCTACATGTTGTGTTTGTTGGGATCCGATGAATATTGAATACTATGTCAAGTTGATTATCAATCTATCATATATGTTGTTTATGTTCTTGCATGCTCTCCGTTGCTAGTAGAGGCTCTGGCCAAGTTGATACTTGTGACTCCAAGAGGGAGTATTTATGCTCGGGTAGTGGGTTCATGCCTCCATTAAATCCGGGACAGTGACAAAAGTTCTAAGGTTGTGGATGTGTTGTTGCCACTAGGGATAAAACATCGATGCTTTGTCTAAGGATATTTGTGTTGATTACATTACGCACCATACTTAATGCAATTGTCTCTTGCTTGCAACTTAATACTGGAAGGGGTTCGGATGATAACCTGAAGTGGACTTTTTAGGCATAGATGCATGATGGATAGCGGTCTATGTACTTTGTCGTAATGCCCCGATTAAATCTCATAGTACTCATCATGATATATGTATGTGCATTGTTATGCCTTCTTTATTTGTCAATTGCCCAACCGTAATTTGTTCACCCAACATGCTATTTATCTTATGGGAGAGACACCACTAGTGAACTCTGGACCCCGATCCTATTCTTTACATCTGAAATACAATCTACTGCAATTGTTCTACTGTTCTTCGCAAACAATCATCATCATCCACACTATACATCTAATCCTTTGTTTACAAGCCGGTGAGATTGACAACTCACTGTTACGTTGGGGCAAAGTACTTTGATTGTGTTGTGCAGGTTCCACGTTGGCGCTGAAGTGTTGCGCCGCACTACACCCGCCACCAACAACCTTCAACGTGCTTCTTGGCTCCCATGTCTCGATAAACCGTGGGTTTTTCTCGAGGGAAAACATCGTTGTGCACATCACACCTTCCTCTTGGGGTTCCCAACGGACGTGTGTCTCACGTGCATCAATGCTTCATAGCATTCCACGGCCGCATGAGTTTCAAAGATAGTTTTCAACTCATTGACTAACTCATGAGGATCGTGGTGCTCAAAACGTTTTTAAGATCGGCTTAGACTGCATAGGATGGCACACTGAACTTGAGAGTACCGAGTTTTCCGAGTCGCGTAAACGTTCTTTACTTCATCGGTTTCAGTTTGCAGGAGGGTCACCTAGCGGTGCATCAAGCACATATTGCAGATTTCCGCCATTGAGGAAGATCCTCACATGACGGAACCAGTCGGTGAAGTTGCTACCGTTGCTCTTAAGCTTTTCTTTCTCTAGGAACTGGTTAAAATTGATTGGGGACGCCATATCTACAACATATATTTGCAATAGTTTAGACTAATGTTTATGACAAATTGAGTTCAAATTTTAATTGAACAAAATTAAAAACTAGGTGAACTCCCACTCAAAACAATATCCCTCGCATTGTCTTAGTGATTACACGAACCAAATCCACCACACCAAGTCCGATCATCACGAGACAAGATGTAACTTCAATGGCGAACACTCAAAGTGTTCATCATATCAATCATATGATTCATGCTCTACCTTTCGGTATCATGTGTTCTGAGACCATGTCTGTACATGCTAGGCTCGTCAAGGCCACCTTAGTATCCGCATGTGCAAAATCGCTTGCACCCGTTGTATGCACTTGTTGAGTCTATCACACCCGATCATCACGAGATGCTTCAAACGACAAGTCTTGGCAACGGTGCTACTAAGGATGAACACTTTATTATCTTGATATTTTAGTGAGAGGGATCATCTTATAATGCTACCGTTGCGATCTAAGCAAAATAAGATGCATAAAGGATTAACATCACATGCAGTTCATATGTGATATGATATGGCCCTTTGTCTTTGCGCCTTTGATCATCATCTCCAAAGCACGGACATGATCTCCATCATCAATGGGCATGATCTCCATCATCGTCGGCATAGCGTCAAGGTCAATGGCGCCGTCTTCATGATTGTTCTCCCATGTAGCAACTATTACAACTTCTTTGAAATACTACTCAACATGAAATTTAAAGACAACCATAAGGCTCCTGCCGGTTGCCACAATACAATAATGATCATCTCATACATATTCATCATCACATTATGGCCATATCACATCACCAAACCCTGCAAAAACAAGCTAGACGTCTCTAATTTGGTTTGCATATTTTACGTGGTTTAGGGTTTTCGAGTAAAGCAGCGACGGGCAACACAAGAGAGCCAGGCTCCCAGACTGCGGCTGGCCCCCGGTCCCTCCGAGCGACGGCCCGCAAAGACTCGGCACGCACGTCCGATGCCGGTGCAGGGCGTGCCACCCGACCTATACCTGGTCAGGAAGGTGATGGATGATGCCTCGCTTAGTTTCCTGCATGGCATACACGTAAACATTAAATACGAGCCTCGATCAGTTGTCCCGTGAATCGCTAAAGAGCCGATCCACCCATGATCCGTACGAGGTGTACGAATATATGGTGGTCCCGCTTGATCAAAATAAAGCTAAAACGACCTACTACGATTTAGGGTTTTCACCACATAATCGGAACATCCTACTCGTGATTGAGCCTGGCGCCACCACGTGATTGTAAACCGACCCTAGGCAAGGCCTAAAACCAACACGAAGTTGATCCCGGAACATCCTGTCCAGGGCTAGCAAACCACACCCTACGCGCCACTGGATCCTTCAAATCAGCTAAGGCCTAAGTATGAAGATATTAAACTAATCCTTGAAGAACAAGGAGCAATCATAACGGATCGGATCTACTAAATAATGAAGGTGTAAGGGCGGCTAGACGTCTAAGGGTTGCACGACGACAGCATATGATACGATGAACAATGCTAACCCTAACACATCTGAGATAACTACGTTGCTCGCCATCAACAAGGCTTCAGCACGAGCAACGCATGAACAGCGATAAACGTGTACGCCTAGATCGCAAGATGCGATCTAGGCAGCATGATGCTTACCCGGAAGAAACCCTCGAGACAAGGGAGTTGGCGATGCGCCTGGATTGGTTTGTGGTGAACGTGATTGTTGCTTATTTCATAAACCCTAGATACATATTTATAGTCCGTAGACTTTCTAACGGGGGAATAATCCCAACCGGGCACGAGCCAAACTCTATCTAATCGACACGTATCCTACTATATTACAGATACACGGGCAAACTAGCCCAAACTTTGCATATAAGGCCGATTCATGTATTTCTTCCATGTATATCCTTCAAGCCCATCTTTAATCGCGGCCCACCTCTGATCCGGTCAAATTCGGTGATAACACATGCCCCCTGGTTTTGGAAATGACAATTCCAAAATCACTCTGCTTTTTCTTCGTCGGGTCATGTCGTGGCAGAGCAGAACCGTCGCAGTATCCTTCATCATGATGCCTTGCCTCTTCCACTTCTCCGCGTGACCTGGCAATTTTTTTTTGTTGGGCACCACTTCCTCGGAAACGCTGTGGCATTGAATCTCCACTATATCCCCTTTTATTTAACCGCTCCAAACAGTTTGCTACTTCATCCCCTTCGCATTAGCACTCCAAAAGCCCTCCTGCGCCACCATGTCTTCTTCCTCTTCCTCATCGGGTCTTTCCACCCAATCCTCCTCCTCCCGCGAGCCGACGCCGGAGTGGAACCCGGAGGAGGCCCATGCGGCCAACATCCGCCGCGCCATCGGCCGGGAGGAGTCCAGCACGATTTCTCCGTCCTGGTCCGAGGACGACAAGTCCTCGACCGACGGGGAAAGTGACCTCCGCTTCCTTCAATGGGAAACGGAGGAGGAGAGCGATGACGATCGCTCTCCGGGATGACTTCACCTCCTCCTCCGAGGAGGAGGAGGATAAGGAGGAGGAGGACGACACCTCCTCCGACGAACCGCCGCTTCTGCTGGCCGGGGAACCTCAGCGACTTCGACAGCGACGACGACGACGCTGATGAGGAGGACGAGGACAATGAGGCCCCGCCGGCGGCCGCCGCAAAGAGCGACGACGAGCCCATGGGAGTAGCGCCCGACAGCGGCGATGACGGCGACGACGAGGGCAGCGACGGCCCGTAGATAGGGACCCTTAGCATAGGCTAGCAGTAGTAGATGGGGCAATGTATCCCCTAGTACTTCCTTTTGAGAGCAATCGGCTCTTTATGTAAGAAATCCCGTTTATCAATGAAGAATTTTCCCAATTTGATTTTGCCGATTTCCTTTAAGCCAATTTAGCCGATTCCCCCTCATACTGACTTTGCCGATTGTTCACTTAGCCAATGCTCAATGAGCCGATGGCAACGCATTGGTCCTTCACAATCTATCCTTCAACTCTTCGACTGATGACTTTGAGATCTGGTGGATAATGTGGAAGACCCTTGCCTTCAAGAGAGCCCTTAAATTCCTCCCACCAGCTCCAGTGATCCTCTTCTGCAAGAACTCACCATTTTTGAAGAAGGTTGCGACGCAGGACCAGCCGATGACACCCCAATCGGCTTCTAAAAACAGAGCATCTACCAGGCCAGCTGCCCCCCGAGCCTCAGTCAAGGCGAGAATAGTGAGGATGCACAGATCAGACCAAGGGCTTTGAACTCAGGTAATTCTGAGACAGCCACCATGCAGAGCCAGCCAAACTTGCCCCCATCGATCACCTTTTCTTCCGTTGAAAGCCGATATTGTAGACGAAACACCAACGGCTTAATGAGCAAAAGGCTGCCTTGCATGCCAAAACTGACGCTTCTGACAGTACTGCTGAACTGGCGCAAAGGGTTGGAAGTCCTCGAAGAGAAGGTTCGGGCACCAAAATCGGCTCATTGCAGCTGAGGAAGCTCTCATTGTTCACTCCCTCAAGGAAGCAGAAGGCCTCGAAGCTGAACTGAAGACCGACTTGGTGAAAATCCGCGTCTTGAACACGCAGCGGGTAGATCCTGTGTAATTGTACTAGAGTCGATGGCTGTGCATCGGCTTTGTTTCTTAGCTCTAAAATCGATGTCCGTGCATCGGCTGTATACCATGAGATTTTTTTTTACTGGCCGATTTTTCTCTATCGGCCCCCCAATACTGCACATGTATCGCACATGTTTATCTGATTAGGTGCCCCCCGAGCCGAATCTGCTGTGTAACGGATATCGGCTCAGAGTTAGCCAAGGCAATCGTATCTGAACGTCGGCTCCGTTAGGACTAATGTTGACCTTTTCCAGCTCATCAGCCGACGCCCATTAGATCGACGTTGAACACAGGCAGAACGTATGGCGAGGATAATTTTGGCCGATTGCTGGAATCGGCCTCCATGTTGATTGAATCGCTCAATGAAGGTTTTGCAATGTTCCTCCATAGATCTTTGGGGCCGATCCCAAGGATCGGCCTCGCCACGTTTGTCCATAGGTTTGTTCTTGCTATTGTCGGGCCGGTGGATAAGACCAGCTCTAACCCCATCCTTCGTCACGTCAATGCGCCGCAGTCGTCCAAATTGATGTGCCGAGAGTGGCTCTGGCCTCTGTCTCCCAAACGTTCATGCCAGCCGCTGAAATCTCGGCTGAGCCATCTGCATGGACGACCTCTACTTCATCTCCATCCCACCGTATTAAGCATTGGTGCATCGTGGATGGAATGCAACAACATGGATCCAATCTCTTCCTAACAGACAGCATAGGTTCTCTTGCTATCGACAATAAAGAACGTCAGGGATGGTTTTCCTTCCTACGGTCAGATCCACGTTCAGACCTTGTGCGTCGACGTCCGTTGAAATCGCTGTCACGTTGGTCTTGATCGATCCGAGCTGGAGCGTCCCAACCGACGTAGCATGGAGTATGGCATAATGTTGATTGCCGCTGTCCACCAGCATCTTGTTGATAGGCTGCCCATTGATATAACCTCAATAAGGGCCCATGTCGAGCTTTCTCGTGGCTTTCAAAGATAATCGTCAGGCCGCAGCCAAGCAGCCACAGTGCTTCGTCTAATCCTGAGCACTAAACTCCGCCTAAGAATGAACACCATGTTTGTGCAGCCGATGTTTCATCATCGGCTTTCTTTGTCTGGGGCGCCACTCTTTCCTTGTGGCCGACCTCTTCGGTCTGTGGTTCGCTGAATTTTAGCGGCCAGATGGGCCGCGCCTTCCTCAACGTGTGCGTATAACCTTTCGGCTTCCTCCAAACCACGTAGTCGCTGAACCCTACGCTTTTGGGAACGGCTGAGTCCATTAGGGCACCACCGGCCGGTGGTACTTATCTTCTTCTTCATCGTCTTCCAAATCCTCGAGATCTTCCACCCGAGAGGACTCAACGTGCTTGTTCCGAGGCGGGAGAGGCTCCTGACGTTTGAACATGGACATGCACGCATCCTTCTTCTTCTCGTCTACATTCGCGCCAATTGTAGGCAATCGGCTCATTCCCGAATCCCAGCAGTTTAAAGAAGGGACAGTCCCAGTGCTATTTGTCGTCTTGCTCTCTTGACTTTTCCTTGGCGTGGCGCTCATATCTCTCCTCGTCGCGATCATGCCGACGATGTCTCCTGGCGTCCCCAGCCGACGATCTCTTTCATCATAGTCGTTGGGTCGTCGCGTTGGTCATATTGACTCACATACTTGTTGAGGAGGTGATCAGAGAGAGGTCGCTGATATCTCACATTCCTCACTTCTCCCTCTGTGATGTAGCGCTTGCCATCGTGACGGAGCCGATCGCGTGGAACGGCTTCCTCTGTGTCCTTGCTATGAGAGCAGCTGCCCTCGTCTCCGTCCTTACCAGAGTGGTGTCCAGGTCCTACCATGTTGATGTTGAACAAGAATCCTGGCTGGCACCCTCCAGGGTAAGTGCACTCCCACCATGTTAACGGCGGGGAAGGGGTGTGTCGACTTTCATGGCGTACTGGCTGAAGATTAGACGCCTTGTTCTATCGCCATTTGGACCTGCCGCCACACCGCTGTTGGTATGGGTGAACGTGATGCCACTTGCAGTATGGCTTTCCGTTCAGCTCCTGCGCCGTGGGGATCTTGTGACCTTCGGGTACCTTTAGCGCTTCTCCTTGGCAAGAGGTCGAAAATCTGCTCGCCTGGTAACGTGGGTCAAACCCTCTGGAGGACCTTGTGGCTTAACCCACTTGCAGGACACGGGGCTTGCCCCCGAGTCCATTCAGCCACTCGCTACCTCTTGATCTCCCCAGAGCCTTCGTCTTCATCTGCCTCAACCAGACCACCGCACGCTTGAATTTATCTCGGTATACATCCTGGGTGGCGCTCGCCTATCGATGGGCCGCACTATGTGCGCCAGGAAGGGTAGTCTGCTTGGGAAGCGTCCTTGATCGGTGATGCGAGACCCACCACCGCCAACTCGATTCTTTTTCAGTCACACGAGCCGAATAGCACGGCTTCTAACGGCCCGGCGTTGGACGATTCGACACCGTCCGCGTCGTCGTACTTTGTGCTAAATCGCAATGCCGAAGCTCAGTCGAGATACCGCATGTGGAATGCTTCTTCCAACCGTTCCAAGTCTGATTGAGTCCGTGGCGCGATGTGTACCACCCGAAAGCCGATCCTGTGAGGGACTGTGCGAAGAACCTCACACGAGCTCATCTGATGCTGAGATCGTGCTCCTGTGCCAAATACGCTCACATGCTCGATGGAGCTGGAACCATCTGATCCATTAAACTTGGAGAAATCAGGGAGCCGATATTTGGGTGGTAGCGGGATCAACTCGTAATCGTTGGGGTACGGCTTGGAATAGCCGATTGTCCTCCTTTTCGGCACCATGCCGAACTGGTCTCTCAGGATCGTGCTGATCTGATCCGCGGTGCTGGCTGCAGAGTCGAACTCCGAAGATTCGCCGGATTGGCATACTTAGCCAGCCATGCTTGCTTTTCCAGCTCTGAGCCAACGCAGGAGCTGAGCTCTGGAGGTTTGTCGGAGTGGCATACTTAGCTAGCCACGTCTGCTTCTCAAGATCTGGTCCCGGGTTCCTCCCGCTGCCTCCAGAAACCGCAGGTGCAGCCTGGTTTGTGAGTGCCTGGCCATCGCAGCTGTCAACACCCGGATTTTTAAGTCCCGATGCCTATTATGCCATTTCGCAATCCCAGAATATTGTTTTTGCGAGACATAGTAGATTGATATCACAACACATCATTCATTACGTACCATAATCGTCTTACAAATAAAGGATCACATGATCCAGTCTCATTACAATAATAGAAGTTCTATTTATTCATTACATAACACATAGCGGAAGCGAAGTAGCGTAGTAGTAGTCCATCTATTCCACAGTGCAACTTGACGTCAGAGTGATCCTAGTTGTCGAGACGTCCCGCTGCCCTTCCGGTTCGGTAATTGCTTTCATAGTCTGCCATTTGAATAGCCAGGACACAGCCATGAGTACTTTAAAGTACTCGCAAACTAATACTAAGGTAAATACTATCAACTATAGTAAGGGGGTTCTAAGCTCTAGTTTTATTTGCATAAAGCCAGTTTTATTTCATAAGCACTTTAATAATCAAAGCTTCTTCATTTAACTAACTCAAGTGGGAACATTAGTGTCATTCCCACAACTCAGTTGTGATTCAAAGTCAAAGTCACCTTTCAATTCAAGTCACCATTCATATTTTTAGAAAAATTCTAATGACGGAACAGTATGGCCTTTCCAACTGTCCATAACCGCGGACGCGGCTATTCGAATAGGTTTAAACTCTGCAGAGGTTGTACACTTGTGCCACAACAATTGCAATAGTTCGTCAGGGGTAACTGGCCCTGATTTATCGTACGCAGTACGCAAACTACCAATCCTAACCTTTCATTTACATACTCTAGTATAGGCACTCTCCCCATGAGCTGGCCTCCCATGAAGACAGACAGTCAGCCTGGGAACTGCACAGGGCTTGGGCCGGACATTCACCTCATTTCACGTCATTTCACATTTCACGAAGGCAGCCTCGGCATAACCCCTATGACGCTTGTTTAGAGGGAACCCATACTAAAATACATAAGTTTCCAGCTAAGCCTTACCCAGATTGTATTGTGGGGGTACTTGTAAATTGGAATGGTATCGCATCCGAACCCAACCACCAGTTTTAGTAAAATTCACCAAGTCATTCACTAGTCATATTCACCTTCAAAATCTTTCAATAGAATGACTCATCATTCCAACAAAGTCCTTTCAATTCACAAGTTCCCAATGGAGTAGTCATTTTAATATGGAGCACTAGCCACTAGTTATGAGGGTGCTAAGTATCTTGGAGCTTGCTAGGCTAAGTGTGATTCTCTTGTACTACTCTATAATTCAACCAAGTGAATCATAACCAAAAAGTAACTTTGATAAATAAAATCAAGTAAAGCTTGTAAAGTAAAAAACTTGGGATAGGTTCATAAAGTAAAATGTAATGGTGCCTTGGTAGAGCTTTGCACTTTGCAAGAATATAAACTTGCAACCAAAATAGTTTGCATTAGTCTAACTTGCATTGGTAATAGCTTGCCTTGATTGGTGATGTGATCAAAGTTTTCTTGCTCTTCCTCTTGGTAGAAGACCTCTTCCTCTTGATAGTCTCCGGTACTAGCGTCTATAAATGAATACGAGGATACAATCACCAAACAACACTTAAGTAATCTTAATTAGCCTTATTGGCTCACACAATTGATCTAGTATCACTACTTAACATTTATTCTCAAATTATGCTAGGGTTTCTTTATTTAATCTTAGGAGAAATAATTTCCTCTCATTGAAGATTGGAATTAGGGTTTCTCTTTGGTTTGGAGAAATAATTTCCTCTCATTGAATCTTCTTAAAATTTAATCTTCTCAAATAACCAGGGATGATCCCATGTTGACCAAGGTCAACACTTCACTTAGTATTTGAGAAAAGTGATTTAAATGAGATTCATCATCTCATGTGATTTAAATAACTAGTGCAATTTAAATACTATGTTGATTTAAATTCTACAAGTGAGCAAGTATGAGCCTAAGCATTTAAAGGTCAACACATTACTTCATATCACTTGTGAGAATGATTTAAATGAGGTGCTACACCTCATTGGTTTAAATTCCTAAAATTTGAAATAGTTTGAATGGGCTAGGATTGACTACATAGCCAATATTTTGATTCTAGCCCATGATCATGTACAGAACCCATATCATATTTTTACATAGTAAATTAGGGTTTGTTAAATGTGAATTATTGCAATTGGATTCACTTCAAAATTCACAATGGTTGATTTTTAAGATTTATTTGAATACTGAAAAGTATCTGTTTTGTTATTTTTGCTATTCAAAAACTACACAACATATGGGGTTGAATCCAGTGAGGTTAGCTAGATAATTTCATAAGCTTTCTATAGCATTTTGAATCACCAGATTTGGATTTGTAGATTTAAAGCTATTCAATTTTGAATTGGGCAGCAGTATTTGAATCTAGCTAAATCGATTAAATCAAATTTGAATAACTTGGGCCGCGCGGGAAAAGCCTACGGGCCGAAACGAATTAAACCGAGCAGCACGGCCCAGCAACACAGCCCGTGTGCGCGGGCTGCCTGACGAAGTGGGGGCCACCCGTCAGTGGCTAATAACTCACCGAAGCGGTACGCGTTATGTGATCCGTTAGATCAGAGCTCGATCGAACGGCCGTGGAGCCTCGTCGTCTCCGACGAGATCCCGGCGTGCTGGCGGCGTACCTAGGGGGTCGGAGGGCGCTGTAGGTCGCCGGCGGTCGATGGCGAGGTTCGAGGCGACGTTGGCGAGGTAGAAGAGGCTCCTGGTACAGTGGCGGAGCTTGAGGAGGCGTGGATCACTGGCGATGATCTGCGAGCTCCGGCGGCTCTGAGCTTCCAATTGGGGCGGCTCCGGCGAGGTGAGGTTCAATTGGGTGGTCAGGCAGAGTCAGTGAGGAGAGGGGAGGAGATTGGTGTGAAGGGAGTGTGCTCTGGGTGCCTCTATTTATAGATGGCGAGGTGACCGACGGGTGCTGTGAGAGGTCATCGACGGCGAGGGCGCTCCAGGGCGCGAAGGGGCAAGCTAGGGGGTGCGCTAGGGAGCTGCGATCATGGCGAGGACGATGCGCGTGAAGGGGCAGCGAGGGGAGGACGATGGCAGGCTGGCGTCGTTCGAGTGCTCGCGATACGGGCGCGGCAGAAGTTTGATAATGGCGACGGCGACTGGTCCTCCGCTGGCTAGTGAGCATGTCTAGCGGGTAGATGTAGGGGTGGTGAGCATGCGTGCAAAGGGAGAGAGGGAGAGGAGGTCGAGGGCGACGGCGCATGGCGCTCTGGCGCGTCCAGGACGCGTCTGGGCGCGCTCACCGCGTGCCTGGCACGCCTGGCGGGTCTGGGCGCACGCGTTCTGGCCAATGCCGTGCGCGCTTTGCAGGCTGGTACGAGCGTGCTTGGGTTGCAGAGGCTATTGACATGGTGAGGAGAGAGGGAGGGCCAGAGAGAAAGTGAGGAGAGTGGCCGGCATGGTACTTGACATGGATGATATTTGATCATGGCACCACTTTAACCAGTGCCAAATGGCTTTGTTTGATGCAGAGGAGGAAGCACAATGATCATGCAAGGTTTAGGCCAAAATCTGTTGTGTAAAAGCATGTCTCTCATTTGCCAATTGATGCCTGCAAGGTGTTCGATCATATGGCCGATGAACATTTAATTTGAATTTCGAAATTCTTTTTGGTGGAACTCAAACATATTAATTATAGGTTAGTTTGGTGGTGGTGGGGTTCAATTTGGAAAAGAATTGCAAATTTTCAAAAGTGAGGTGATCTTATTCTCTCTCTCGGGTTCCATCTTTGCACAATAATTCTGGTCAACCTAGTCAACTCTGACTATGGTGGTCAACATGAAAGTTGTAGACTTTGACATGGTCTTGGATGACATGGCATTGGTTGGCTAAGTTTAGTTTAGGATTTGAGAGATAAAGAGGTGCAAAGTAGGGAAGAAATGAAAAATGGGACATATGACCATTATCATATGTGAATTGAATTTGAGATTTTCTTTGATTTGATTCTTGTTTCTTTGATGCATTTGTGTTTGTTTAACATATATAAGTATTCTATAAGCAAGAGATCAAGCAAAGGTGGCCTTTGGTGAAGATTTGCAAAATTGGCTTTATGTGTATGTGAGTGAAATTGGGATTTTCTCACTATTTGATTTCTCTCCATTTGATTTGACTTTTGTTGACTCTAATGTGATTCTTATTAGTTTAGAAACATTTTCAAACCATTGAATCCATTTCAAAAGGTCTTGATCAAAGATTTGCAAAAATGGCCATAACACATAAGAGGTGATGTGTTAAATTTTATTATTTTTGTAAATTGTTCACCTTGCTTTACTTGGGCATGGGTTAGGGTCAATTTAGTGCTAGATTAGGTTTAGAAATGGATTCCCACCATTTGATCAAGGTTTAAAGGCATAGGGCAAGAATTGGGTATTATGGCTATGTGTCACATATGCCTCTATGCATATGTGGCATTTGATTTTTAATTTGACTTTGCTTGACCCAAATGGTGTTGTTGAGTGTTGAAATGGTATATGGAAGTGATCCAACCATTCACAACAAGTCCTAGGGTCAATCTTCTCAAATTCACAAATTTGCACTTTTCTCTCATATGCCTCTATGGCATTTTTAGTTTCTTTTTATTTTCTTTGGTTTCACTTTGGATTTGTTTTGATAAGTGTTAGATAGGGTGTATGAAGATTTTCCAAACCTCTAAGCAAGGTAGAAAAGCTTAGGGTAAAGTTTTGTAAAAATAGCCATAGGCACATATGCCTTTTTCTTATTTAATTTCCTTTTATTTTATTTTAACTTGGGTGATGAAAAGAGGGGTGAGGTTTAGGGTTTAAGATCACTTCAAAATACTAATGACAAGCAATCATGGCAATAGCACAAGAATTAAACAAGATCACTAGGTATCATACTTAATTTAATAAAAGTTTTTGTTGGTTCCAAAAATTTGGAACTAGGGAAATTCATTTGTTTTGTTTTGAAATTTTTGGGATGTTACAGCAGTCTGGCACGTATGTGCACGTGTATCCGTGAGGGATCTCCTTAGGTGCCTCATGCAAGAACTGGTAGTCACTAGGGTCACCACCGATCTTGTAGACGACGTATGCCGGTGAATTCGGCACTTCTAGTGCTGCTAATGCGAATGGCAGCGGCTTTCGGGACTGGAGTGGCATCTCTCCCTGGTAAGTCCCTAGAGCTGGTCCTGACGGAGAGTACTGATGCCTCATGATTTCCTGGATCACCCGAAGAGCGACACGCTCCAAAGTGTTCACCAGGCTCTATGGCGGTGTAGCGAATGAGCTACCATGAAGTTAATCTCCTGACGCAGAGACCTGGTGCGTTCTTGACGGGGTGGATAGGTCCACTCCATCGAGCGCGCTTCAGTGAGAACCCTTTCCACCCGATGCCATGTGAGCGGGTTCTCTGGAAAGAGCCGATGAGGTCGGCTTCGAGGATTGCTTTGACCTCGTCATACTTCTTCTTGAGCTCCTCGGTCCGATCCTCGTACGTGATCGGAGTGCCTTCCGCCATCTCAGATGTAGATGGCGATGCGGTTGATGTCGAAGACGGTCCCACCGGGCGTGCCGCGACGGGCAACACAGTAGAGCCGGGAGGCTCCCAGGACTGCGGCTGGCCCTGGTCCCTCCGAGCGACGGCCCGCAAAGACTCGGCACGCACGTCCGATGCTGGTGCAGGGCGTGCCACCTGACCTATACCTGGTCAGGAAGGTGATGGATGTGCTCGCTTAGTTTCCCGCATGGCATACACGTAAACAAATACGAGCCTCGATCGGTTCTCGGGTTGTCCCGTGAATCGGCTCAAAGAGCCGATCCACCCATGATCCGTACGAGGTGTACGAATATATGGTGGTCCGCTTGATCAAAATAAAGCTAAAATGACCTACTACGATTTAGGGTTTTCACCACATAATCGGAACATCCTACTCGTGATTGAGCCTGGCGGCCACGCACGGTGATCGTAAACCGACCCTAGGCAAGGCCTAAAAACCAACACGAAGTTGATCCTCGGAACATCCTGTCTAGGGCTAGCAAACTACACCCTACGCGCCACTGGATCCTTCAACCCGTTTGTAAGGCCTAACTATGCAGATATTAAACTAATCCTTGAAGAACAAGGAGCAATCATAACGGATCGGATCTACTAAATAATGAACAAGCGGGGTGCCGCCCTTACACCTAAGATAGGTGTAAGGGCGGCTAGACGTCTAAGGGTTGCACGACGACAGCATATGATACGATGAACAATGCTAACCCTAACACATCTGAGATAACTACGTTGCTCGCCCATCAAGGCCAAAGACGAGCAACGCATGAACAAATGGCAGGCATACTGCCTGGATCGCAAGATGCGATCTAGGCAGCATGATGCTTACCCTAAGAAACCTCGAGACAAGGGAGTTGGCGATGCTACCTGATTGGTTTGTGGTGAACGTGATTGTTGTTTATTTCATAAACCCTAGATACATATTTATAGTCCGTAGACTTCTAACGTGGGAATAATCCCAACCGGGCACGAGCCAAACTCTATCTAATCGACACGTATCCTACTATATTACAGATACACGGGCAAACTAGCCCAAACTTTGCATATAAGGCCGATTCATGTATTTCTTCCATGTATATCCTTCAAGCCCATCTTTAATCGCGGCCCACCTCTCATCCGGTCAAACTCTGGTGATAACAATATTTTACGTGGTTTAGGGTTTTCGAGTAAGATCTAATCTACCTACGAACATAAACCACAACGGTGATACTAGTGTTGTCAATAGAAGAGTAAATTGTATCTTCACTATAGTAGGAGAGACAGACACCCGCAAAGCCACTTATGCAATACAAGTTGCATGTCGAGCGTGGAGCAAATCTCATGAACGCGGTCATGTAAAGTTAGCCCGAGCCGCTTCATCCCACTATGCCACAAAGATGCAAAGTACTCAAACTAAAGACAACATAAGCATCAACGCCCACAAAACTATTGTGTTCTACTCGTGCAACCATCTATGCATAGACACGGCTCTGATACCACCGTAGGGATTCGTTGCATAGAAAACAAAAATTCCTACCGCGAGAACGCAATCCAAGCCAAGATGCAATCTAGAAGACGGGAGCAACGAGGAGATGATCGAGACTCACCCTTGAAGATTTCCAAAGCCAACAAGATGAGGCTCTTGTTGTTGCGGTAGACGATCACTTGCCGCTTGCAAAGCGCGTAGAAGATCTTGATCACGGTGCCACGACGGGCAGCACCTCCGTACTCGGTCACACGTTCGGTGTTGATGAAGACGACGTCCTTCTCCCCTGCTCCAGCGGGCAGCGAAGTAGCTCCTCCTGAATCCGCAGCACGACGTGGTGGCGGTGGCGATGGAGAACTCCGCGAGCTTCGCTGCTGCCGGGAGAGGGGAGGAGAGGGGGCGGCTAGGGTTTGGGAGAGGGCAGTGGCTGGCCACTATGAGGTGCGGCCACAATGGCTTTGGTGTGGCCGGCCCTCCCCTTGCTCCTCATATATAGGTGGAACACCCAAGAGTTGGTCTACAAGTCTTCGAATAAGACCCCAAACCAAAACCTTCCATATGACATGAAACCTACCCAAGGTGGGATTCCCACTTGAGGTGGAACTCCCACCTTTCCTTGGGAGGGGGTGGCCGGCCACCTTGGTGGAGTCCACCTGGGACTCCACCCTCTAGGGTTGGCCGGCCATGGTGGTGGAGTCCCTCCGGGACTCCGCCTTCCAAAGTGATTTCTTCCGGACTTTTCTAGAACCTTCTAGAACCTTCCATAAATGCACCGGATCATTTCCAAACTTGGAATATGACTTCCTATATGAATCTTATTCTCCGGACCATTCCGGAACTCCTCGTGATGTCCGGGATCCCATCCGAGACTTCGAACAATACTTCGAACTCCATTCCATATTCAAGTTCTACTAATACAACATCAAACCTTAAGTGTGTCACCCTACGGTTCGTGAACTATGTGGACATGGTTGAGAACTCCCTCCGACCAATAACCAATAGCGGGATATGGAGATCCATAATGGCTCCCACATATTCAACGATGACTTAGTGATCGAATGAACCATTCACATACGATACCAATTCCCTTTGTCATGCGATATTTTACTTGTCCGAGGTTTGATCATCGGTATCTCTCTATACCTTGTTCAACCTCGTCTCCTGACAAGTACTCTTTACTCGTACCGTGGTATGTGGTCTCTTATGAACTTATTCATATGCTTGCAAGACATTAGACGACATTCCACCGAGAGGGTCCAGAGTATATCTATCCGTCATCGGGATGGACAAATCCCACCGTTGATCCATATGCCTCAACTCATACTTTCCGGATACTTAATCCCACCTTTATAGCCACCCATTTACGCAGTGGCGTTTGATGTAATCAAAGTACCTTTCCAGTATAAGTGATTTACATGATCTCATGGTTGAAAGGACTAGGTAACTATGTATCGAAAGCTTATAGCAAATAACTTAATGACGTGATCTTATGCTACGCTTAATTGGGTGTGTCCATTACATCATTCATATAATGATATAACCTTGTTATTAATAACATCCAATGTTCATGATTATGAAACTAATCATCTATTAATCAACAAGCTAGTTAAGAGGCTTACTAGGGACTCATTGTTGTTTACATAACACACATGTATCAATGTTTCGGTTAATACAATTATAGCATGGTATATAAACATTTATCATAAACATAAAGATATATAATAACCACTTTTATTATTGCCTCTTGGGCATATCTCCAACAGTACCTACTAGAATCATTGTTATTCCAAGTATATTCATCATATTTTTATCTATTTTCCAAATTAAATCTTGTCATGAGAAAATTAGTTAGTAAAGCTCTCACAAACTTGACGGCTGATGCGTGCAGTTAACACACGTCCGTTGCGAACCCCAAGAGGAAGGTGTGATGCGTACGAGCAAGTTTTCCCTCAGAAAGAAACCAAGGTTTATCGAACCAGTAGGAGCCAAGAAGCACGTTGAAGGTTGATGGCGGCGGAGTGTAGTGCGGCGCAACAGGGATTCCGGCGCCAACGTGGAACCTGCACAACACAATCAAAGTACTTTGCCCCAACGTAACAGTGAGGTGAGGTTGTCAATCTCACCGGCTTGCCGTAAACAAAGGATTAGATGTATAGTGGATGATGATGATTGTTTGCGAAGAACAGTAAAGAAAAATTGCAGTAGATTGTATTTCAGATGTAAAGAATAGGATCGGGGTCCACAGTTCACTAGTGGTGTCTCTCCCATAAGATAAATAGCATGTTGGGTGAACAAATTACAGTTGGGCAATTGACAAATAAAGAAGGCATAACAATGCACATACATATATCATGATGAGTACTATGAGATTTAATCAGCATTACGACAAAGTACATAGACCGCTATCCATCATGCATCTATGCCTAAAAAGTCCACTTTCAGGTTATCATCCGAACCCCTTCCGGTATTAAGTTGCAAGCAACACACAATTGCATTAAGTATGGTGCGTAATGTAATCAACACAAATATCCTTAGACAAAGCATCGATGTTTTATCCCTAGTGGCAACAACACATCCACAACCTTAGAACTTTCTCTCACTGTCCCAGATTTAATGGAGGCATGAACCCACTATCGAGCATAAATACTCCCTCTTGGAGTCACAAGTATCAACTTGGCCAGAGCCTCTACTAGCAACGGAGAGCATGCAAGAACATAAATAACATATATGATAGATTGATAATCAACTTGACATAGTATTCAATATTCATCGGATCCCAACAAACACAACATATAGCATTACAAATAGATGATCTTGATCATGATAGGCAGCTCACAAGATCTAACATGATAGCACAATGAGGAGAAGACAACCATCTAGCTATTGCTATGGACCCATAGTCCAGGGTGGACTACTCACACATCGATCCGGAGGTGATCATGGCGATGAAGAGACCTCCGGGAGATGATTCCCTCTCCGGCAGGGTGCCGGAGGCGATCTCCTGAATCCCCCGAGATGGGATTGGCGGCGGCGGCGTCTCTCGGAAGGTTTTCCGTATCGTGGCTCTCGACCGGGGTATCGCGACGAAGGCTTTAAGTAGGCTGGCAGGTCAAGAAGAGTCACGGGGCCCCACACGCTAGGGCCGCACGGGCCCCCCAGGGCCGCGCCGCCCTAGTGTGGCGGCGCCCGTGGCCCCACTTCGTTATCCCTCGGTCTTCCGGAAGCTTCGGGAAAAATAAGCCCTGGGCGTTGATTTCGTCCAATTCCGAGAATATTTCCTTACTAGGATTTCTCGAAACCAAAAACAGCAGAAAAAAGAACTGGCTCTTCGGCATCTCGTCAATAGGTTAGTGCCGGAAAATACGTAATAATGACATATAATGTGTATAAAACATGTGAGTATCATCATAAAAGTAGCATGGAACATAAGAAATTATAGATACGTTTGGGACGTATCAACGGCACATTTACTTTCTTGCACTTAATAAACTTGAACCATTGTGTCTATCTTATGAAGATTATATGCTTTCAAATTACGAGTTGGGAGTTAGCACAACCATGCTTTCATGGGGCACGCTTTCAACATTGCACTTATTCCTATTTAGTTGATATCACGTTCCTTTGTTTATGGACTCCTAGCGGTGTGAAATAAAATGGAAACTTGTAAATCCATGGAGTTTGTATATGTGTTAGAGAAACGCCTGGGCAGCCAACTTAAGCCATGCATCATTCATGGTGTAGAGTTACAGCGAACCATAGTGAGCATTCTGTGAAGCATCTTTAATAAAAAAAACTATGTCCATAGTAAATAAAAAGATTGCTGAGATGCTCATTGTCTGTTTCTCTTGTCATTTTAGTATGGGAATGCTCCTATATCATGGGGCAGGAGGTACCCCGTTGGCGTTCTCAATGATACATATATGCTTACAATGACAAGAACTTATTTCGGACGTAAGTTGAAACGAGGTTTAGCTACTCGTATTCAAGGGGCATGAGATTTTCAACTTGTGATTTATCAAGCATATAACTCATATTTGCCCTCAAATTAACTTTAACCATTCAAGATGCTTATGATAGAGGTAATTACAGCTCAAAGCTAATGAGTACCATACTTTTTGGAAGGTTTATAAAACTTGTTAATCTTGCTTCCTTCTGCGAAGGACCCTTTTTTTACTTTTATGTTGAGTCTTCATCTTCTTGTTTTATGCACAAATTAAGAGAGCATAGTTATCATTCTGAGTATAATGTATATAGTCCCAAAATTTATTATTGATTGATTCATGATTATGATATTGCTTGTTCTTAAATTACTTGTATCTAGTCACCCTTTGAACTTTGAAGGTGTCCTGGCATTTATGTTTTGCTACTTCATAAAGGACAAGCTGAGTACCACTTTGCTATGTTTTCTCTATGCTAATAAACAAACAATTGATTTCAGTGCACAATTATTCATGATCCTTTGTTTGAGTTACTTCTCATGTTATAACATAGTTGCTAAGTTCTATTGTTTGAGTTACTTTAATCCCAGCTCACAATGCTTTACAATAACTTGATCAAGATTGTGTTGGATTCATGTCACCTCAAAAATTATTTTTGTTATCACTTACCTACTCGAGGGCGAGCAGGAGTAAAGGGATGCTGATACGTTGCAAACGTACTATAATTTTTGATGCTCCATGCTTGTTTTACACCAATTTCTATATGTTTTGCTTACACTTCGTTGCACTTTTATACATTTTTCGGAACTATCCCATTGACAAGATGCCATAGTGCCAGTTCCCTATTTTCTGCTGTTTTGTATTTCAGAACAGTTGTACAGGAAATATTCTCAGAATTGGACGAAACACAATCGGAAGTTCATATTTTACCGTAACGAAGACGAAGTCCAGAGGAGAGACAAAGTGACGCCACAGGGCGGCCACACCATGCCATGGCGCGGGCCCACTCTTGGCCGCGCCATGGGGTGGTGTGGGCCCCCCAGGCGGCCACCGACCTTGCCCTTCCGCCTATTTATTCACGATCTCGGGAAAAACCTAAACACCCGAGCCTCCATCCACGGAAAGTTCCGTCGCGGCCGCCATCGCAGACCCTAGCTTGGGAGGGTTCTGAAGCTCTTCCCGGCATCCTGCCGGAGGAGGAGATCATCACTGGAGGCCTCTACATCGCCATGCCCGCCTCTGAAGTGATGTGTGAGTTCATCTCTGGACTACGGGTCCATAGTAGTAGCTAGATGGTTGTCTTCTCCAATTTTTGCCTCGTGTTTAGATCTTGTGAGCTGCCTATCATGATCAAGATCATCTTTATGTAATGGTACATATTGTGTTTGCTAAGATCTAATGAATATTGAATACTATGTTGATATCGATTATACACTTGTCATATGTTATTTGTGATCTTGCATGCTCTCCGTTGCTAGTAGATACTCTGGTCAAGTAAATGCTTGTGACTCCAAGAGGAAGTATTTATGCTCGATAGTGGGTTCATGCCTCTAGTTTTCTGGAAGAGTGACAATAACTTCTAAGATTGTAGATGTGTTGTTGCTACTAGGGAGAAAAAACAATGTTTTGTCTAAGGATAATTTTATTGTTTACTTTACACACATTGCTTAATGCGATAATCTGTTGCTTGCAACTTAATACTGGAAGGGTTCAAATGATAACCTGAAGGTGGATTATTAGTCATAGACGCAGTTGGATTACGGTCTATGCATTATGTTGTAGTGCCCAAACGAATGTCATAGTAATCATCTTGTCATGTATGGTCTTTATTCTGTCAATTACCCAGCTGTAATTTGTTCACCCAGCATGTTATTTATCTTTATGGAGAGACACCTCTAGTGAACTGTGAACCCCGGTCCTTTCTTTTACACTGATAAAATCATCATGTTCTGTTTACTTTTATGTTCTAGCATATGGGTAATCTTGCTTCCCTCTGCACATGGTCTTTCTTTTACTTTTATGTTCAGTCTTCACCTTCTTGATTTATACACCAATTAAGAGAGTATAGTTGTCATTCTGAGTATAATGTGCATAGTCCCAAAATTTATTATTGATTGATTCATGATTATGTTATTGCTTGTTCTCAAATTACTTGTATCTAGTCACCCTTTGAACTTTAAAGGTGTCCTAGCATTTATATTTTGCTACTTCATAAAGGACAAGCCGAGTACCACTTTGCTATGTTTTCTCTATGCTAAAAAACAAACGGCTGCTTTCAGTTCACTATTATTCATGATCCTTTGTTTGAGTTACTTTTCATGTTGTAACATAGTTGCTAAGTTCTATTGTTAGAATTATATTTATCATGCCTATGTTTAGAGTACTTTGATCTTAGCTCACTATGCTTTTACAATAAACTTTATCAAGATTGTATTGGCTTAATGTCACCTCAAAAATTATTTTTGTTATCACTTACCTACTCGAGGACGAGCAGGAGTTAAGCTTGGGGATGCTGATACGCTGAAACGTATCTATAATTTTTGATGCTCCATGCTTGTTTGACACCAATTTTTATATGTTTTGTTTACACTTCGTCATTTTTATACATTTACTAACCTATTGACAAGACGCCACAGTGCCAGTTCTCTGTTTTCTGCTATTTTGTATTTCAGAAAAGTTGTACAGGAAATATTCTTGGAATTGCATGAAACAAAAGCCGAAGTTCCTATTTTACAGTAGCGAAGACGGAGTCCGGAGGAGAGACGAAGAAGCGCCACGAGGCGGGCTCACCTGCCCTTTGCACGGCCCAGGCCCTGGCCGCGCCATGGGGTGGTGTGGGCCCCCGAGCACCCACCAACCTCGCCCTTCCGCCTATTTATTCACCTGTTTGGGAAAACCTAAATACTCAAGCCTCCATCCACGAAAAGTTCCGTCGCGGCCGCCATCATCGACCCTAACTCGGGAGGGTTCTTAACCTCTTCCCGGCACCCTGTCTGAGAGGGAGATCATCACCAGAGGCCTCTTCATTGCCATGCATGCCTCCGAAGTGATGCGCGAGTATTTCATCTCTGGACTACGGGTCCATAGCAGTACCTAGATAACTGTCTTCTCCAATTTATGCTTCATGTTTAGATCTTGTGAGCTGTCTATCATGATCAAGATCAGCTTTATGTAATGCTACATGTGATGTTTGTTGGGATCCGATGAATATTGAATACTATGTTAATATCGATTATATACTTGTCATTTGTTATTTGTGATCTTGCATGCTCTTAGTTGCTAGTGGATGCTCTGGCCAAGTATGTGATTGTGACAACAAGAAGGAGTATTTATGCTCGATAGTGGGTTCATGCCTCTAGTAATCTGAAAGAGTGACAATAACTTCTAAAGTTGTAGATGTGTTGTTGCTACTAGGAAGAAAACAACAATGTTTTGTCTAAGAATAATTCTATTGTTTATTTTACACACATTGCTTAATGCGATAATCTGTTGCTTGCAACTTAATACTGGAAGGGGTTAGGATGATAACCAAAAGATGGATTATTAGTCATAGACGCAGTTGGATATGGTCTATGTAATATACTGTAATGCCCAAATGAATCTCATAGTAATCATCCCGTCATGTATGGTCTTTATTCTGTCAATTGCCCAGCAGCAATTTATTCACCCAACATGTTATTTATCTTTATGATGAAACACCTCTAGTGAACTGTGAACCCCGGTCCTTTCTGTTAAACTGTTAAAATCATCATGTTCTGTTTATTTACTGCAATCATTGTTCTCTTTAATTTCACTGCAAACAAATATCTCTTTCCACACTACACGGTTAATCCTTTATTTTTAGCAAAACCGGTGGGATTGACGACCTCACTATAAGTTGGGGCAAATTATTTTGGTTATGTTGTGTGGATGTTCCACGTTGTTGCTGACGTCGGTAGTGCGCCATGCCACAAGTTAGCCAGCAACACCTTCAAAAGTCACTACTTTCTCCTACTCGTCGATTAAATCTTAATTTTTTACTGAGGAAAAACTTGCTACTGTGCTCATCATACCTTCCTCTTGGGATTCCCCAACGGTGTGCGATTGCACTCATCGAGGGACTTGCTTGGTGTTCTGGGTTTCGCAGCAGTAAGGGCGGCACCACAAGTGAAGTTCACAGCCTTACCTTTCAGGGTGAAAATCAAAGGTCTGGACTTAACTGGTTGTGCCTAGCAATGGTCTTGTTAAAGACATTATTTTGACAGCGGGGACTATCTTCATGGTTAAAACCTAAAAAAAAATGATCGGGCGACGACGGCGCTTCTGCATTGTTGCTGCTAGGGCCAGAACACTATAGCGGGACTTTTTATTTTGAGGCGTCGCTTTTTTAGGGAGCCCGGAGTTCAGGTGTTGTCCTGGTGATGGATGTATGTAGCTGCTAGGGCTAGAACACTGTAGCGGGACTTTTTATTTTTTAGTTTTATTTTTATTTTTTTGCTGCGTGCATCCGTAGTACCATTAGGGTATTACGTTGTTGCAGAGGGTGGGTGTAATTGATATCTCTCGATATTAATATATTCTCTTTATCAAAAAAATATACAATACAAGAAAAAATGTTAATTTGGTTTGTAATATTGAATAATTTTGTGTGCACATTGCATAATTTAGATTATAACAGCTTATGTTTGGTTCAAATGATTTGATTTGCAACTATGCAATTTAAGTATAGGGGATTAGCTAAAACGGTTTTTCTTTGGATAAGCAAATATATAAATGGAGTAGGGAGGCTTTTAGATCTAAAATATGAGAGTGCGGCTAGAGATGCTCTAACTACCTCGTGTTCCATGATTCTTGTTACGTATTTAGATGTATCATTCAAATACGCGATGAGAATTATTGAACTGATACCGTGATACTATCAGTTATAAGCCTCACTAATTAAGATTGCTCGCTATTTTCACGGCACTACACAAGCCATGTGCCGTGATCACTTGGCACGTTACCATCGCAAAACACTCAGCATGGACCATTTTGCTCGCAACTCCGTTAGTTAGGAGCGCGACATTGCTGGTAGGCCTGGTACGCATATACGTACAGACGAATTCTGCGCCGGAACCATTTGGTTGTCGTACGTGTACGCACGTACAAAGTGGCTTGGCGGCATGTCACTTTCAATGATGAGCAGCCAGCTAGCACTGTCGTATGCCACTCGTTTTATACAGATGGCTGTGGTGCTCGCTTTGCTGGTACGAGTTACTTTTGCAGTGACGCTTTTATTCCACTTGACCTTTATTTATCCATACATCATAGCAGTAGCTTTTTGTCGATTGCAAGAAACCTTGACACATTAGCTAGAAAACATTTCAAAATGACCGGTCTTTCAGAAAGGAACTTCTACTCGATGGAAATACTTCCACCGTCTACAAAGACATGACGTATGAATTTAGTTTAAATCATAAACTTACTAAGTCCGACCAAATATTACAGAAGGCAACATGAACAACTATAGTGTCTAATGAATACATTGTAAAAATATATATTTGGTATCGATATTGAACATCTATAGTATCTTATGATGTATCTATTGTGATTTAGTATTTTAGGTCTTCATATTTGTGTATATGTAAATGGTAAAATTTAAAACTTTAACTCTTCGATCTCTAAATTCATGCGTCATGTACTTGTGGACTGACTGAATACTAGTTTGCATTAGGGCATCTTCAGCGGGCCGATATAAACGGTGTTGGGATATCCAAAACGGTCTGCATGCGGATAGCCTAGGCACGCTTCAGCGGGACACAAACAGAATGATACGTCTACCACGAGCCATCGGCGCCTCAAATTTGGAAAACCGATGCGTCGGCGTGGACACTACGCGGACAACGCGCGTGTCCGGCCACACGTGCCGCGGGCCCACTTGAAAGCGACCCGATGGCAGAAGGCTGACCGGCGACAACGTCTGCAATCAAGGTCGCCGCTAAACTCTGCGTCTAAACCTTCATCAACCCCGTCTCCGACGAAGAAGAAGACGGCGGTGGCTAAATTAGTTTAGATTTTAGTTTTAAACTATGTAAATTATGTTTGAATCAATGAAATTTCTACCAATTTTTCACGACCTTTTTAAACTTCATGTCATTTTATTTGTCTCATGTGCGCGAGCCAACTAGCCAGCGGACCCAATGGGTCACACCGCTGTGCGTGGTGTCTGGGCCGTCCGGACAAACAAACAGACGCATCCTGACCCAAACGAACTAAAACGGACCGTTTTAATTGCAGATTTTGGTAGGCCGGTAGAGATGCCCTTATACATTTACGTGGACATCCCTTCTCTGGCGGTGGGAGCGTGCTATTCTTGTGACCCAATGTACCTGCCGGAATCCAATTTTTGTAAGAACACTTTTGTAGAGTACTAGAAAATCAAAACACTGAAGCGACATTGGCTAAGCATGCATATGTTTACCTTTCTATTTATAAAAAAATAGTGTTTCTAAAATAATATATTAAAAAAGTTTTAAAGCACTTGTAGATTTAAAATACAAAACATTCGTATGCTCCCTCCATTTCAACTAATAAGGCGTCCTCGTTTTTTATATTTTATCTTTGAAAAAAAAATAATCTATGTATAACTTTTCGGAAATACATATGTACACCCAAGCATGGGTGTGCCGTGTGGATATTTCCATAGCCGTTGGATGCGTGGAGATTCGGACAAGATGGCAGGTGAGAGAGAGGTTATTTTGCCCTTTTTGCCTCATTTCTGTAAAGTTTGTGGGTCCCATGAACAGGGGCAAAAAGCCACCCGACACGGCTTTTTGACTCCATGACCACGCTGCTGCCTCTCCTCTCTCACCCGACACGGCCGATCCTCTCCTCCCGGGGCACTGCCGCACCGACCTGCAACCTAAAAAATCCCATTTCGCCTCCGTCCTTCCACAGCCCGTGTTTCCGATTCAGAGAGCTCCAAGTCTAAATCAACAAGGTCAAGTTGCAGATGGAGGAAGCTCCCGTCCATGTGACGGATAAAATGTGAGGTGAAAAGGAAAATGGTGAGCCAACCAACAGCAGCACGAATCTCAAAAATCTCATCAAGGGTACAGGATACACCCACACCCATGCTTGTGTGTACAAAATTCACACTTGTTCTCCAATTTGTTCGGTTAATATTTACGTTGAAATGCGTGTGCGTCTTATTCATAGAAAACGAAGGTAACATGTTTCTAATCTTTTTCATGCAAATTCTAAGATTTGTTCAAGTGCACTAATAAATAGTTCATGTACCTCAACATAAATGCTCACATAGTCACATGGATGTGCCTCCCATAGTAAAAAAAAAGGTTCAGGATTTTTTTTTTAAAGCTCATATATATTCAAGATAGTTCTTGCACTAAAGTAATTGTTCACGGATGTTAGAATTTATACCCATATAAAATGTTAGTGTATTTTTCCAAGGGAAAATAAAAATAAAATGAAAAAGGAAATAATAAATACATATGAGAGAAAGAAGGAAAAGAGAAACGAAACTGGATAATTTAAAGAAGAACGGAAAGGCTTCCGATCCGTCGCCCGGCCTCGTGCTCCTCCGCTCGCTATTATGCCCAGGCCCACCAACCCAACACACATATTTTGGAGACCTAGTTTTTAGTTTTTAGATAGCCCGCACGTTCCATTCAAGAAACATAACTAGCACGCATGCAGCTTGTTTGATGTCGCTAATGGTATATTTTGTAGAGTTAGCTCGATTTTTGTTGTTAACTATTGTTGTAAACCGTTAACATTTTTGCTAGATTTATTGTTGCATATTGTTGTAAACCGTTTAACTTTTTTTGTTGGATTTTTTTGTGTTGCCAATAAAAAAATTGAATCGTTTTTGACATTTAAAAAAAAGTTGATCATTTTTGTTGTAATTCATTTTGTAGAAAATTAATTGTTGCTTGACTAGTTTGCGGACTGAGATCCAGTTCCATGCAGAAGGCGAGGCACAGCGTGCCTTGAACCCCTGGATCCACCATCCAGTTGCATCGGACGAACATGACCGATACAGGACCAAAACGACTTGACTCAGGCAGGTTCAGAGCACCAGCAAAGGACATCGATGGTATCCTCTGTGCCGCCACTCCGACCGGCTCCTCCATGCAGCCACTCCGATGGGTTTCTCCGGGCAGCGGCAGAGAAAAAATCCGGCAAGCTCAGCCGCCAATCCGACAGCCTCTTCGGCGTGGCCGCGATGGCACCGGGCGCTCCGCTCCGGCGGCTCCAACAGCCCCCTCTGATGCCCTCCTCCGACAGCCCCCTCCATATCCCTCCTCTTCCCCCTCCGATGGCCTCCTCCGAGTTCCATTGGCGTTGTGAATCCTCCACAGCGGCTGGCGTAGCTCGCCTCCCTATCCGCTGCAGCAGCGTTGGTCGACTTAGTCCCGTTCGCAGCAGCCGTTTCCTCTCCCCCACGGCAGCGGATTCCCCTTCCTCTCCTCCGAGGTGTCCCCTTCTGATGCGGCAGCGCCGTTGGCCGGAGCGACGATGAACTCCCGCATGTTTCTCCCCTGCGACGATGTGCCCACGTGCTCTATTCTAAACCTGCCTGAGTCGAGTCATTTTTGTCATGTATCGATGTTGTCCATCCGATGCAATTGGACGGTGGATCCATGGGGTCGAGGCACGTTGTGCCTCGCCTTCATCAAGGCACTGGATCTCAGTCCCTAGTTTGCGCAGTTTGAAAATATAAGAATTTTTGTTCTATTAACGTGGTGGTTTTGTAAAGAATGTTGGCAAATCAAGCTACAACAAATAATGTTGGTTTAAACACTATATTGCAAGATCAACTTTTTTATTAATGCTATGACATTTTTGTTGTAGTAGTATATATTTTTATATACAGGGAGATTTTTTTATTGCAATGCCATCTGCCATAGGGGTGAATCGCTGCGGTGGCATATTTCTTGTAAATATTACCAAGGGCTCGAACAAAGAAGTATACTCCTTTGGTTTTAACTGAAGCGCATCTACGAAAGGAGGTTGATTTCTCAAAAACTAAGATTTAAAATGCAAAACTGCGTCGCAACTATGTTCTAATCGTTGGATCTCGATTGGACGGAGCGAACTACAATCGATTTTTATGCCCAGATCGGGCGACGGACAGCCAGCGCTACCCGAAGAAACAGGGTGGAGAAGAAACCGCTTTGCACGTTCCGCAGAAAAAACATAGGCCTGTATCGTAATGGAATAGAATCAAAAGCAGAGAAAGAAGCGGGCCAGGCCCAATAGTGCGAGGGAGAATGAGGTGAGTGCGCGTAGCTCGCATACGCGTCGCCCAAGGCGATGAACAGGCATCGGCGGCATCCAGTGCCAACGGGTGAAAACCATGTTACTAGGTAGGCCTCTGGACTTATAGGCCCTCTCTCTACGAGTCTAGCAGTCCATAAGGCCATAACTGGCTAGTTTTTCCATAAGGTCTTTTTCTGTCTTTTTTTTTTTTTGAGAGGAACACTAACTGTATTCCATTAGTTTACACAAACTGGACAAACGCCAGCAACCAAGTCTCTTAGAGCATGTCTAACAAACCCCTTAAAAGGGTCAAACCCGTATAATAACCGCCGAAATAAGGGGTTGGACGCTACCCGGCCGTCTAGCAGACCCCGTAAAACAGGCCCCCGCATCGATTTTTTATAGTTTTGGCTACGGGGCGGCTCTTCGCCCCTTACTTGTACGGGGCGGGAGGCTGAATACAGGGCCAACCCCTCATCCCATTTCACTAGGGCGCGCGGACATTTCAGAATTCCCAACCGTTTTCCCCACGCCGCCGCCGTAGCCACCCGCGCGCCACCGCTGAAAATAAAATATTCCGTAGGATTCTGTTTTACATGGTGGGGATACGGGGTCTGCTAGCTCGGACGAGTTTTCGGCCAGCAAAAAGTGAATATAGGACCCTCTACTCGTGTTTTAAGGGGTAGAAAAATAAGGGGTCTGTTAGACATGCTCTTACAAAGGATGGAAGCGGGTCAAACCACATCTGGGAGTTTCCCCGCTCCTGACTGACACCAAACGCAGCAAGACAATGTGCTGATATGTTACAGACTCTTTTTCTGTCTGTATAGAGCTGCCCCGTGGTACGAGTTTCTAATACGTTCAGATTTTTAAAAAAGAACTGTCTAATACTGTTCAGATGAGGAGGATGAAGTGAGCATGCTGCATGCCTAATTAGCGCTGACTGTTAGGGTCAAACGAAGAGTGATACGATTACATGTGCTCTACTTGAGTAAGCGACGACCTCTATGCTAGGTGCGACGCTTGCCGTCTGTACATACGAGAGTGCGTCCGCATGCAATGGTGAGCACATGCATCTCTCTACTAGACGCCTACAAACATGAAATTTCGACAATGGCCTCCCCCAACGGCACCTAACTAAAAATAGCGACGTCGGCCTGACCGTGGGATCACTGTCGGCACACGAAGGTGTAAGGGTACATTGCCCCTATGTGTGGTTTTGGTAATTAATGACAACCCCTATGGACTAATGTTTTCATTGAGTTTATATGAAGGAATATTCCATAGGTACTACTTGTATTCCATGTGTTGGATTCAAGTATGGATGCCATGAAGATAAAGATACACCTTGTGTATTGGCATCAAGATCATTGTTTTAAAGATACATATGTGACATGATCAAGAAGAAGAAATGAAGATGGAGTTCTTATGTGGAACTCAATATTAGCCATGCTCTATCTTAAGTGAGTATGAGAAGTTACAAGGTTGATTTGGGCAAGTTCAAGATGAGCATCTCAAGTGGATCACATGCTTGAAGCTTGCCGTCCATTGGTGATAATGGACATGTGAAGATGTACATCTATGGAGCTTTCCCATCATGGTGTATGGGGGAGCATTTGTGAGTCTTCACGAAGCGACGATGATCAAGTGAGGCATTCCGGCTTGAGTGGAGCTTGAAGAGCTATCATCAAGATCAAGCGGGATGCGCAAGGCAAAGGTATGGCCTTGCTAGGTTTTCCTTTTACCGGTCTCAAGGTGGTTGTTGGGAGACCGGATTATAGGATAGATAGCCGCACTATCAAGAGGGGCTTTCGGTTGGGTAACTTGATCGCATCGTCTTAGGGAGCTCAATCCTTTGCATACTTTGCATATCCCTATTGCTTCTTGGTGTTTCTCTGTGAGAGGTTCTTGAGCTTGTTGCTAGCTTTACAACAAGCCCAAGTTCATCGAAAACGGAATCCGCATGCATCTTCTATTGCGTTTTCGAGTTTGGACGTCTTCACCATTTCTTGACGGTGGGAGACTCCCTCTCTAAAATCATCTAAAATGTTCTGTGAGGAGTCTCCATATTTCCAGTTTTTGTTGGGGTTCTATTCGTCGTTATCTTTCCAACAAAATTGGTTTCATGTCAATCGGGGTCCGGACACAAAAGTTATCACAGTTTTTGTATAACATGATTTCCTTGGCGGTTTCTGGTGACCGGCCGTCTGACCGGATGGCCCGGTTCAAACCGGCCCCTGGACCGGTGCCATCCGGGCACTATCCAGTTTTAATCTTGGTCCGGTTTCTAGCCCGGCGTGACCGGCCGTCTGACCGGATGGCCCGGTTCAAACGGCCCTGGACGGTGCCATCCGGCACTATCCAAGCTTTTCAGCTTGGTCCGGTCACTAGCCCGGTCGACCGGTCTGTGGACCGGATGGCCCGGTCAGGCCCGGTCCGGGTCCTGAACGGACGGCCCGGTCCCAGGCCCGGTTGACCGGCCTCCTCGACGGCTGACTCAGCCCAACTTTTCCCCAACGGTTATATTTGCTCTTGGGCTATAAATAGCCCTTCTTCCACCTTGGGCTGAGTAGTTCTTCCCATTCTCTCTCCTCCATTGCTACTATTTGAAGAACTTGCTCTTCCCCTTGAATCCTCCAACCATTCTTGCTCATATTTGAGGATTTGAGAGAGGGGATCTAGATCTACACTTCCACCAAACCAATTCTTCTCTAAGTGAGGGAATCTCTTGGGATCTAGATCTTGGAGTCTTTGGTTGACTTTCCCCTTGTTCTTCCTCTCCAATCTCATCCTAGCATTCGTTGCTTTGGTGGGATTTGAGTGTGAAGGACTTGAACACCTCCGGTGTTCTTGCTTTGCATCATTGCATAGTGTTGAGCTCTCCACCACGATTTGTTCGAGTGAGAGACCGTGAGCTTGTTACTCTTGGAGGGTGACCTCCTAGTTGGCTTGGTGATTGGTGCTCCGGTGATCTCTTCAAGAAGATTGTGAAGAGGCCCGGGCTTCTCCTTCGTGGAGCTTGTGAAGTGGTTGTGGAGCTTGCCATCTCCGGAGCGGAGGAAAAGCTAACCATAAGGAAAGGGCCATTATCCTTCGTGGGTGTGGTTCGGAGAATAGGGTGAGCCTTCGTGGCGCGGGGAATCCTTCGTGGGACCTCCACTCCTCCAAACGTGACGTACCTTGTTGCAAAGCAAGGGAACACGGGAATACATCCTCGTCTCCGCGTGCCTCGGTTATTTCTATACCCGAGCTCTCTTTCCTTGTGATAGCCATCGTGCTTGAAGTACATATATCTTGCTATCACTTGTGCTACATATATCTTGTGCCTATCTTGCTTAGCTCTAGTTGCTATTGTTACACTTAGTTGAGCTTAGCATATTTAGGGTTTGTGCTTGTAAACTAAACGATAGTTTAATTCCGCATTCATACAAGACAAATCCGCAAGAGTTTGTAATTGCCTATTCACCCCCCCTCTAGGCGACATCTCGATCTTTCAATTGGTATCAGAGCAAGGTCTCTCCTTGTTTTAGGCTTCACCGCCTTGAGAGTAAAGATGTCGGCTAGTAATTTAGTGCACAATGACACAATTATCTTTGTTGGCACAAATTATCATTTGTGGCGAAATTGCTTGCTTTGTAAACTTCGGACCTTGTGTCCAAACATTGAGCAATTTCTAGATGTAGGTTTTTCTCCTCCGATGGATCCTCAAAATCTATCTTTAGAGGATGAGAAAAACTTACATCTTGAAGCTCAAGTATCTAATGAGCTTTTATTCTCCTTGAGACCCGATTTTCGTAGGTTCTTGATATATATAAAGCGAAAATCGTCTCATGAGATGTGGATCAAGCTTAAGGAAATGTTTGGTGGATCCACTACTCATTTGGTCGGTGGTGACTCCAAGGAGCTCTCTTCCCCTTCACATCATGAAGAGCTCCAAGTTGCTTCCACCTCCGGTCGTGATGAGTTATCATCTTCTTCCACTTCACCAACGTGTAGCAAGACACGAGGTAATGATATGGTGAGTGGTGAGGAAAATTGCAATGTTGATATTGTGCTCAATAATGATGATTCTTCATCTCTATCCCATTGCAATGCTTCCTTTTTGGACTTAAACACATGTAGCATAGAAAATAATATACATGCTTGTGTTGATAGCCCTTGCATATCATGTGTAAATTGCTTACATAGATCTCATGATGATATGCTTACCTTGTCTTGTTCCCATAATCAAAATGCTTCTATTTCCTCTAGTTGGTTGTTGACTAACAATGTAGAGGAAACCGAACACTCTATGGATCAAGACACGACTTCAAATGAGGATTCAAGAATATCTTCATCTTCATCCTCCGGTTTGCACATGTGCCTTATGGCAAAAGGATCAAAGGTATCTCCTACTTTGACTCCTAACACATCCTCTAATGATGAGAATGATGATGATGATAATGATGAAGAATATAATACCTTGGTGCATAATATGGCAATGGTATATGCTTCTCTTCATGGTAATAAAGAAGCTCGTGCTAATCTCGAACACTCTATGGATACCTTGAATAAATATAGGGAAACCATAGTGGAGTTGGAGTCCCATTTTGAAAATGAGGAAATGAGATTCACTCTCCTCAAGCATGAGCTAAAAGATGAGAAGCATACTAATTTTATGCTTACACAAAAAATTGAATCCTATGAGCTTGAAAATGAAAAATCTATTGATGATGCTTGTGCTACTAATTCTACTTCTTGTGAAGCATCTATCTTAAAGGAGAATGTTGAGTTAAGGGCTCAACTTGAGTTGCTAACTAGCAATTATAGGGAATTGGAAGAAAGTCATAAAAAGCTCTCGGGCTCTCATGATGACCTTCTAATTTCCTATGATGGGCTAAAGTTAGCTCATGAGGCTAGTATCACCAAGGTAACATCTTGTGAGCCTCATGTGGACATTAGCACAATCTCTAGTACAAATGCTATATCACCATGTGCTAGTCCTTGTAATCCATCTAGTCAAACTAATGATACACCTTGTGTTGGATTACTTTCTTTGCCTTGTTGCTCTAACAATGAAGCTTCTACTTCCTCTAGTACTTGTATTTCTACTAACCATGTAGAGGAAATCAAAGAGCTCGAGGCCCAAGTCCTTTCTTTGAAGAAAGACTTGGAAAAGCGTCATGAAGGGAAATCCGCACTTGACAAGAAGCGTGCAACAATCCCCCAATGACAAGAGTGGACTTGGATTCAACTCCAATAACAAGAACAAGTCCAAGAGCAAGAGCAACAAGAAGAAGGGCCAAGATAAAGTCAATAATCCGGCCAAGTTGGTTTGCTTCAAGTGCAAGGTTGAAGGGCATCATGTTAGATCATGCCCATTGAAGAAGAAGAAGCACTTGAGTGAGAAACAACAAGGGAAACGGCCACAAGGTCAAGGTCAAGCTCATGCTCGACCTCAAGTTGAAGATAGGCCACTTCCCAAGAAGAATCAAGATATTGTTCCCCAAGAGAAGAAATCAATAAAGAAGAGAAAGGGGAACACTTGCTACTTATGTCGTAAGAAGGGGCACTTTGCTTCTTCTTGCTTAGGTGGTACCTTATCTAACCCTATAATTGTTGATAATGATTATTCTCTAGGGAAGGATAAGGATGGCAATGTGTTTGCCAAGTTTGTTGGAACTCAAAGTGGTTTCAAGAAAAGAACCATTTGGGTTGCCAAGCCTATTGTGACTAACCTCTTAGGACCCAACTTGGTTGGGGACCAACAATCTCAAACTTGATCAATAGGTACAAGTGGAGGTCATTGGAGACTTGGCTAATTCATGAAGAATTAAGGGATCTTCATATATTATATTTTGACCAAGCCAAGTCGTATGGATCATTATCTATATCTTATATCCAATGTTCCTCCTTGCGGTAACTTATACTTCAACTCATCATATTTATTGTAAGTTACTTGCCCCTTTGCATGTTTGGTTTTGTACCAAATATGTGTGTGTATGTGTTGTGTCTTACTTACCTATCTTGTGTATTCAAGTATGTTTGTTTGACTCATCATATACTTGTGTATTGTTGTGAGCCTAATGCATCTTGATGACATCTTATTTGGCTCTCTTTGAGTGATTAATGGAACATCCCATTTTGGGGGAGTGATATGCTTTGTGCATCTCTCTTTCTTTAAAATGTGTGTACATGGGTACCACCACTTAGTATTGATATTGCAAGATTATCTAGTAACTATGTGGTGTGTCATACTCATAAGAAATTCAAATTCTAAATGTCCATTAATCATCTCTAGTTGAATTTTAGTTGCCTCTTGTTTAGAAGAAATGTTTTATCACATCATGGGGGAGTAATATGTTTTGTACATATCACAAGCCTAGAAAATGTGAACATATGAGGTTATGCCACTTAGAGTTGATGCTCTTAATTATCTTGTTCCTAGGTGGCATGTTTGCTCAAACAAGCTCCACTCCTAATAAAAATCTTTTATTACTCATCTTGTGGGTTCTTGTTTGAGTAAGAAATTCTTGGTGCGGTTTTTCCTCAAATACATATCTCTATATCTTATTTGGGACACCGTTTGCTTCAAGTTATTCTAATCATTGCCGTGCGTGATTGTGTGACTAGTTGAAGCTATCAAGAATCTTCATCCGTGCATAGTGCTCAATTCTATATACTTATCCTATGCCTTTTATTGTGAAGTTGATCCTTTCTAACATTGTCAATACTCCACCGGAAATTATTTCCAATATACTCATTGTCTTTGACAATTGATAACCTTGTATGTGGTTGAATTTTTGGATCATCTTCACCTTGGATTGTTTCTTATTGCCTTATTTTACTTCCAACAAATCTTTGTTGCTCCCATGTGTCTTCCTTGTTCCTTTGAAAAATCTTTTGATAAATTCTCTTGATTCATATCAAGTGTTTGTTTTGGAAGACAAACCTTTTCCTTACGGTACATTGTGCCATTGTGAAAAGTGTATAGGGTTTGGTTTATTTTGTTTGAACCTTGCTCTTTTGGGGAGTTTGCTATCTCATTCTTTCTTACATGATTTATTTGCTTGAATGAGATAAATCCTTGAGCATGTTTGCTTTATTTCATCCTTTATGCTCAATGGTTTCTTCTTAGTTCATTTGTTGAACTTTGTTGAACAAATCTTTTGAGATTTGCTTCTTAGATATAACTTGGACAACAAATTTGTTTTGTGGCACCTCTATGCCTTATCTAATTCTTTTGGTGTTTTGTCCAAAGTATATCTTTCTTGGATCTTTAAAGGTTTTGGTGCATGCTTATATGTAATTTGTTTATACTTGTAGCATGCTTGCTTTCTTTTGATCCATTATGTAGGTTATACTCCATCAAATCCTAAATGGCTAAGATGTGCATGAAATTCAAACTTCATCTAAATATGCACATGTTTATATGGAGTGTGTCCTATATATTGTGGTTAGTCTAACCATGTTGGACCCAATGAGTTTGGGGACGAAGATGTACTTGAATGATGTTTTAGGTACATTGGAGATGCAATGGAGGCTTGTCTCATCTATAAGGAAGGTGTTGTCACCATATGAGAATTGGAGTCAAGCTAGGATGATCGATGAACTCTTATCTACTACATCAAGCCATTGCCATCTCGGTAACAAGTATCTTTTTCATGCACTCTCATATAGCATCCAACCTCTTGTAGGTTGTATCTTGGCATGAAATTATTTATTTCAAAAATATTGCGGTTCTTGAAAAATCATTTTTAAAGCGAAACTTCTTATTGTACATTTGAGTAATTTGAGAAGATGCATATGTTGGGAATATATATATATATATATACATCATGTTTATGATTCACCTACCCAAATATGCCCTCTAGCAATTTATTGCATATCAATTCCTCAAAGAGCTCTTATGTGCAATATTGATGAAATTGCGAAATAAATCCATATTTATGATACTTGTTGCCTTTCTCAAAACACTCCAACTAGCTCTACTCCCCTTATTGTTAGTTGTGATGTTTTTGAGATTTAACTTGGTTGAAGTTCATTCATATACCATAAGTGAAAATTGGAGCCATAGGCTATATATGCTTCTTAAGCAAACATCCTTTGGTATATCTTATGACTTCATCTTGGATATCTTGTCTTATCTATTTTGTTAACCTCTTATGTGTGCATGTCTCTTTATGGATCATTTGTCCACTTTAGAAACTTATATACATAAGAGCGTTAATCCATCACCTTGATATCTTTGTTCTTTGCCGACCATCTTTTATCCTTTTGTTTCTTAATGGTGTTGGTAAAGGAGATTTATGAGTGCTTGGTTTATTTGTTTTCCTTCTTGCACTCATATCTCGTAATTGTTGGACTAAAGTTGTTCTTGATAAGCATATTCTCTTTATCTTAGTTGTGTTCTAAATGATATATAGGGAGTGAGGATTCCATGTTTGTGCATATTGTATTCAAATGCAAACATTATAAATTGTGCACGAACCTTGGGGAGCTTTCTTATTTTTTATTTAAGAGCACTATATCTCTCTTATCATGATATCTTTGTTTGTCCAATTGGATCTTTGATTGCTTGCTTTACTTGTTGAAGCTCACTTCACCATGTTATCTTTATGCAATCTTTGATCCTCAATATAGTTTGATTTCCTTCAAGTATTCATCATTGGATATGTGCACTTGATTCCACTCAAATTATGAGAAGTGCACACTTTGGGGAGGAACTCACATTATATTGGCCTTCTAAATTTTTCACCCATTTTGACAATCGATGCCAATGGGGGAGAAGTTTAGAGGGTTTAAGGGAATGGTTTTATACTTAAGCTTGGTTTGTGCTTAAGTGTTTTGCCTCTCATGCATTCCATATTTATATGTCTTGCATGATTGTATATATATAGTGGAAACTATCCCAAAGGTTAATCTTGACAATATATGCAATGAATTCATGTTCATCACACGTGCATACATTGTGGGGGAGTTTTCTCTATATATATTGGTTCTACTCACATCTCTTGCATTTGTTGTAGTTGTGTGAGTAGAGCCGGTTTTGATATGGGCTAGTAGCTTTGTGTTACTTGACCATATCAAATACAACCTCTTGTATACAACTTATTCTCGGATAAGTTGCGTACTTGTTTCTAATATTCATTATATAAACCCTCTTATTGTGGTTGTCATCAATTACCAAAATGGGGGAGATTGTAAGGGTACATTGCCCCTATGTGTGGTTTTGGTAATTAATGACAACCCCTATGGACTAATGTTTTCATTGAGTTTATATGAAGGAATATTCCATAGGTACTACTTGTATTCCATGTGTTGGATTCAAGTATGGATGCCATGAAGATAAAGATACACCTTGTGTATTGGCATCAAGATCATTGTTTTAAAGATACATATGTGACATGATCAAGAAGAAGAAATGAAGATGGAGTTCTTATGTGGAACTCAATATTAGCCATGCTCTATCTTAAGTGAGTATGAGAAGTTACAAGGTTGATTTGGGCAAGTTCAAGATGAGCATCTCAAGTGGATCACATGCTTGAAGCTTGCCGTCCATTGGTGATAATGGACATGTGAAGATGTACATCTATGGAGCTTTCCCATCATGGTGTATGGGGGAGCATTTGTGAGTCTTCACGAAGCGACGATGATCAAGTGAGGCATTCCGGCTTGAGTGGAGCTTGAAGAGCTATCATCAAGATCAAGCGGGATGCGCAAGGCAAAGGTATGGCCTTGCTAGGTTTTCCTTTACCGGTCTCAAGGTGGTTGTTGGGAGACCGGATTATAGGATAGATAGCCGCACTATCAAGAGGGGCTTTCGGTTGGGTAACTTGATCGCATCGTCTTAGGGAGCTCAATCCTTTGCATACTTTGCATATCCCTATTGCTTCTTGGTGTTTCTCTGTGAGAGGTTCTTGAGCTTGTTGCTAGCTTTACAACAAGCCCAAGTTCATCGAAAACGGAATCCGCATGCATCTTCTATTGCGTTTTCGAGTTTGGACGTCTTCACCATTTCGGTGGGAGACTCCCTCTCTAAAATCATCTAAAATGTTCTGTGAGGAGTCTCCATATTTCCAGTTTTTGTTGGGGTTCTATTCGTCGTTATCTTTCCAACAAAATTGGTTTCATGTCAATCGGGTCCGGACACAAAAGTTATCACAGTTTTTGTATAACATGATTTCCTGCTGGCCCGGTTTCTAGCCCGGCGTGACCGGCCGTCTGACCGGATGGCCCGGTTCAAACCGGCCCCTGGACCGGTGCCATCCGGGCACTATCCAGTAAGCTTTTAATCTTGGTCCGGTTTCTAGCCCGGCGTGACCGGCCGTCTGACCGGATGGCCCGGTTCAAACCGGCCCCTGGACCGGTGCCATCCGGGCACTATCCAGTAAGCTTTTCAGCTTGGTCCGGTCACTAGCCCGGTCGACCGGTCTGTGGACCGGATGGCCGGTCTGTGGTCCGGTCCTGAACGGACGGCCCGGTCCAGGCCCGGTTGACCGGCCTCCTCGATGACCGACTCCCAACTTTTCCCCAACGGTTATATTTGCTCTTGGGCTATAAATAGCCCTTCTTCCACCTTGGGCTGAGTAGTTCTTCCCATTCTCTCTCCTCCATTGCTACTATTTGAAGAACTTGCTCTTCCCCTTGAATCCTCCAACCATTCTTGCTCATATTTGAGGATTTGAGAGAGGGGATCTAGATCTACACTTCCACCAAACCAATTCTTCTCTAAGTGAGGGAATCTCTTGGGATCTAGATCTTGGAGTCTTTGGTTGACTTTCCCCTTGTTCTTCCTCTCCAATCTCATCCTAGCATTCGTTGCTTTGGTGGGATTTGAGTGTGAAGGACTTGAACACCTCCGGTGTTCTTGCTTTGCATCATTGCATAGTGTTGAGCTCTCCACCACGATTTGTTCGAGTGAGAGACCGTGAGCTTGTTACTCTTGGAGGGTGACCTCCTAGTTGGCTTGGTGATTGGTGCTCCGGTGATCTCTTCAAGAAGATTGTGAAGAGGCCCGGGCTTCTCCTTCGTGGAGCTTGTGAAGTGGTTGTGGAGCTTGCCATCTCCGGAGCGGAGGAAAAGCTAACCATAAGGAAAGGGCCATTATCCTTCGTGGGTGTGGTTCGGAGAATAGGGTGAGCCTTCGTGGCGCGGGGAATCCTTCGTGGGACCTCCACTCCTCCAAACGTGACGTACCTTGTTGCAAAGCAAGGGAACACGGGAATACATCCTCGTCTCCGCGTGCCTCGGTTATTTCTATACCCGAGCTCTCTTTCCTTGTGATAGCCATCGTGCTTGAAGTACATATATCTTGCTATCACTTGTGCTACATATATCTTGTGCCTATCTTGCTTAGCTCTAGTTGCTATTGTTACACTTAGTTGAGCTTAGCATATTTAGGGTTTGTGCTTGTAAACTAAACGATAGTTTAATTCCGCATTCATACAAGACAAATCCGCAAGAGTTTGTAATTGCCTATTCACCCCCCCCTCTAGGCGACATCTCGATCTTTCAGAAGGGCTACACCGACGGCCGCCGTCGGCGCAAAATGGACCGTCGGCACAGGAAGCTGGCGCCCGAAGGTCACCGTCGGCACAGACACGGCCGTCGGTACACGCGCTGACAGGCGGGCCCAGCCGTTAACCTGTCACGGCGCCGTCTGCACTGTGCCGACGGTAGCCCTCGGCGCAAAGGTGGCCGTCGGCACAGGGACTGACTGCTGGGTCCCTCTTACGCTGTGCCGACGGTGACCCACGGCACAACTGAGGCCGTCGGCACAGACTAATATGCACATTTTTTGTTTTTTCATTTTTTGCATCAAAGAGATAATTATTACCCATATAATTATTAATCCCAATCATTTTTTGCATCAAAGAGATAATTATTACCCATATAATTATTAATCCCAATCATTTTTTTTGCATCAAAGAGATAATTATGCCTCCATATCACTGCTATTTTGGCGAACCCCTTTGCGGGAAACCTATATATATGTATAAGGGCGGTATAGATCCCCCGCCGGGACCCCGGTCTAGGGTTTTCTCAGAAATCGAGGATCGGAGAGTGATTTGAGATGGTTTTATATCCAATGCTACCCCCAGGTGTGTCCGGCTTCTCGGACATGGGGTTCTACACTTAGGCAGATTCTGGATGTATTGGGGGAACTCGCTCGGAGGTGAACCGGAGAAAACCTTGAGATCATATGGGACGATCCTTGTTACCACATGTACCTATGACCTAACCAAACTCAAATGGAGGCATATGCCCACCGGGAGACCCCCGATGGGATGCAGTCAAAGGGGTAGACCGCGCGGTCAACAGAAGGGTTTCGAAATCGAGCCTCGGAGGGGGTGAATGGCCCCAAAACTTGTGTGTGTAGACATGGCATGCACAAAAGTGATACATTTAAGAACTTAAGACCCACACACGATACAAAACACTTAAATAACTAGACCCACACACATACCAAAGCGCTTAAAGAACTAGACCCACACACGAACCGAAACACTTAAAGAACTACACCCACACACAGGAACCAAAACACTTAAAGAACTAGACCCACACACAAACCAAAACATTTAAAGAACTACACCCACACACGAACAAAGCACTTAACACTGGGTCGACGCATGACCCGCTAGACACACGGACTCGACACACACACATATTAATCAGAAGTCGAAATCTTCATCCTCGCTGGGGGTGTCCTCTGAAGCGGTGGTTGTGAGGTTCCACGACCACCGTTCATCATTCTCCCCCATGTCGACGCCTCTCCTTTGGCGTACTCTGCTTCAACCTCGGCCTTCCTCTGCCGCTTTCCCGCCCCTCTCTCTCCTGTACGTCCGCTTGTCCTTCCGAATGCGCGCTCTGCCTCGACGGCTCCGGATGGTCTCTGCGCCACGTGCTGAACCGCTCGTCCGGCTCGGTGGTATTAATCCGCCGCCGACCTGTACCGACACGCTTCACCCTGTGAGCGAAGTAGCGGCTCGTAGAGAGACTCGAGCTTCCGTCAGAGACCTGACCTCCGGGAAGTTCATTTCGTGGCGCGGCCGGCCAAACCTCCAAGCCGCAACGTCGTATGCGGGCAGCAGCCTCCTTCGTGTAGAAGGTGCCGAGCCACACACGCGTACCACCGGCGGTGATTTCAGCCGCGAAATGTCCCGCAGGCCGCAGGCGAACACCGATGAAGCCCGTGTTGCTACGGCGACGAGGAGCCATCTCAGCGGCAGCTCAGCTCAGAGGATTTTGTGGTTCTGTTGGATGAGAGAAGCGATGAAGGGAGAAATGTTGTAGATGCTGTTAGTGGAGAAGACATGGCTATATATAGGCCGACAAGGGGCTGAAACGGCGGGAAAACTTGGCGGGAGGGAATGGGCGGGAAAGGGTGGGCGGGAAAACTTGGCGGGAAATCATGGCGGGAAAAAAAGGCGGGAGAGAAGGAGCGGGAAAGGGTGGGCGGGAAAAAAGGGCGGGAGAGAAGCAGCGGGAAAGGGTGGGCGGGAAAAAAAGGGCAGGAGAGATCCTTGTTTCCACATGTACCTATGACCTAACCAAGCTCAAATGGAGGCATACGCCCACCGGGGGACCCCCGATGGGATGCAAAAAGGTAGACGACGCGGTCAACAGAACTAGGGTTTCGTCGGAAATCGAGCATCGGATCTAGGGAATGGCCCCAAAACTTGTGTGTGTCCACATGGCATGCACAAAAGTGATTTGAGATGGTTCTACATCCAATGCTACCCCCCGGGTGTGTCCGGCTTCTCGGACAGGGGGTTCCTACACTTAGGCAGATTCTGCATGTATAGGGGGAACTCCCTCGGAGGTGAACCGGAGAGAACTTTGGGATCATATGGGATGATCCTTGTTTCCACATGTACCTATGACCTAACCAAGCTCAAATGGAGGCACACGCCCACCGGGGGACCCCCGATGGGATGCAGTCAAAGGGGTGATACGCGTACAGCACGCGTCCGTTGGAAACCCCAAGAGGAAGGTGTGATGCGTACAACGGCAAGTTTTCCCTCAGAAAGAAACCAAGGTTTATCGAACCAGGAGGAGCCAAGAAGCACGTTGAAGGTTGATGGCGGCGGGATGTAGTGCGGCGCAACACCAGGGATTCCGGCGCCAACGTGGAACCTGCACAACACAACAAAGTACTTTGCCCCAACGAAACAGCGAGGTTGTCAATCTCGCCGGCTTGCTGTAACAAAGGATTAGATGTATAGTGTGGATGATGATTGTTTGCAGAAAATAGTAAAACAAGTATTGCAGTAGATTGTATCTCTACTAATATCTATCTACGAAATCGATGAGATTAGACAGTACAGAGATGCACGGTGGGTAACACCTCCAGAAGCACTATGGAGAATATACGGCTTCCAACTAAGCAAAATACACCCATCTGTCCTGCAATTGCAGCTACATCTCCCAAATATGCATATGGTCTCGTATAACGGCAAAGAAAATATCAACAATGTTATCAGCCGTGAGGGAGCAGATAGGTCAATGTTGACAGCATACTTTGAAGCAAACAACCTAAATGTGAAAGCACGTGGTATAATATATAGGGACTTCCCAGAACACTATACTTGGCAAACAAAAGGGAAGTTTTGGCAAGAGAGAACACGAAAAGGTATATTACAGGTTGGCAGGATCGTCGCAGCACATCCTGCTGAAGGAGAACGATACTATCTCCGAGTTCTCCTCAACCACGTGCCAGGTGCCACAAGCTACGAAGACCTAAAAACAGTTGATGGACAACTAATGCAAAACTTCCGTGAGGCTGCAGAAAAAAGGGGGCTCATTGAGGCAGACAACACACTAGATGATTGCATGACAGAAGCGGAGTTGTTTAGGATGCCATCATCGCTACGAAGGTTATTCGCGACAATCCTCGTATTTTGCGAGCCTAGCGACGTCCGTGGCCTCTGGAACAATCACCTAGAGGCAATGTCTGAAGACTACAGCAGAAACTGCAAATGCAAGCACACTGTGGAACAGATGGTACTAAAAAATATCAGGGACATACTTCAATCAATGGGAAAGGAAATTCAGTCATTTCCTCTACCAGAGATTGATGAACAACATGACATGACAGACGACGTACCTAGAGAGATGACCGAGGAGTTGTCGATCGAGGTAAATGTTGAGGACAGATCTTTACATGGGAGCCTAAACAAAGAGCAGAGAGCGGCCTACGACGAAATCCTAGCAACAATTGACAGCCAAAGAGGAGGCATATTCTTCGTCGATGGGCCGGGAGGCACAGGAAAAACTTTTCTTTACAGAGCACTCTTGGCCACGATACGCGGTCAGGGAAAGATTGCTCTAGCGACAGCCACTTCAGGTGTTGCCGCTTCCATAATGCCAGGAGGGAGGACAGCACACTCCAGGTTCAAGATTCCACTAAGAATAGATGAGGGAGCAATTTGTGGATTCACAAAACAGAGCGGGACAGCCAAGCTACTGCAAGTGGCTTCTCTAATAATCTGGGATGAAGCATCTATGACAAAGAGGCAGGCAGTTGAGGCGCTAGACAGAAGCATGAGGGACATAATGGACAGACCAGATCTTCCATTTGGCGGGAAAACGGTCGTATTTGGAGGAGACTTTAGACAAGTGCTCCCAGTTGTCCGAAAAGGTACAAGAGCTCAAATAGTAGATGCGTCACTAACCAGGTCAGATCTATGGAAATGCATGAGACAAATGAAGCTTGTGCACAATATGAGGGCTCAGAACGACCCAGGGTTCGCGGAATACCTACTGCGCATTGGAAACGGAACTGAGAAAACAAACGAGGATGGCGAAATACTTTTACCTACAAGTATATGCGTGCCAAATAATCATAATGGCCTAGATAAACTCATCGACCATATCTACAGAACACCAGGCTCCTCCCTAGAAGATCCAAAATACATCACATCAAGAGCAATTTTAGCAACAAAGAATGATTGCGTCGACAAAATCAACCTAAAAATGATTGATCGATTCCAAGGGGAGGAGATGGTGTACTACAGCTTCGATTCCGTAGAAGAAGACCCATATGGATACTATCCAGAAGACTTCCTAAACGCCCTTACCCCAAACGGACTGCCTCCACATATGCTAAAGCTCAAGATTAATTGTCCGATCATACTACTCAGGAATATCGACCCCGCTAATGGCCTCTGCAATGGCACAAGATTGGTGGTACGTGGATTCCAGAAAAATGCAATTGACGCAGAGATTGTGCTAGGACAACATTCTGGAATGCGAGTTTTCTTGCCTCGAATACCATTATGCCCCTCGGACGAAGAAATGTTTCCGTTCCGTTTCAAGAGGAAACAATTTCCAGTCAGGCTCAGCTTCGCGATGACAATAAACAAATCACAAGGTCAGACAATACCAAATGTCGGCATCTACCTACCTGAACCGGTTTTCTCACATGGTCAACTATATGTCGCGCTTTCAAGAGCAACTGCAACATCAAACATAAAGGTACTAATAGGTACATGTGAAGAGGAGAATGAGAATACGAAAGAGGAAAAGAAGAAGGTGAACCAGAAGAAGAACAAGAAGATGGAAATAAGTACAAGCGAGACGTACACAAAGAATATTGTCTACACGGAAGTACTAACCAAATAGGTTAGGTAGCCTTCTGAAGGAAAAGTAAACCGCGCGTTATTATGTGTACACTGATTAATTCATGCTTATTGAATCTCTGATCACTCTTGTGATACAATTAAGTTTTTCTAGCTGTAACAATAATCATCCAGGGAGACTTTTCGGATGCATAAGGATAAGGTAGAGCTCTTTCGACCTTTTCATATTTGCTGAAGAAAAAATACAGCTAAAATACAAAGACAAACGACAAGGCTAGCAAAAATTCAATTCTTTACCGTAACAGAACTTCACCACAATGGAAGGGGAACACATTCTCTCGTATAGACTATCCTCACAAAGGCACAGGGAATTGGGAAAATAAAAAAAATAGAATAAGAAAGCATCAAAGAATGCAGGACCGGATAGTTAATACCGGAGGAATTGCAGGGCAACAGCTGGGGCGGCGGCGTGCCAGACAACAGGCAGAATAGGGCATCGTGGACCCTGCGGCTCAGTGGATACGGAGGGCGCGGCCGGTAGCAACTCAGCGAGAAGGTCGCGCCACGATTCTACCCAGTGGCGAGGGCTGGGAGGACAGGGGATCTGGTAAGCGAAGCAGGCCGCGCCCGCGCAGGGGACGGTCCGCGCCGGGGGACGGGGCGCGAAGGAAGACGAACAACGGGAGAGGACAGAAGAGCACGAGAGGCTCCTTCTGAATCGACGACAACGAGGAACTGGTCACCCCTCTCCCTAGAATGCAGATTAATCTTTTTACTCCGTATTAGGCTTGTTTTACAGTACCTTTTACCACCAGTAAAGAGGGAGAGGTATGATTTAAGAGAACGGTCAGGATTAAGCGAGATACATTAGGCCCGACAGCCCAACAAGAAGCAGATAATGAAAAAATAGCATTCGGCCCAGCCCACGCTTTGACTAATCGGTTGCCCACGGCCACGACTCCGGACCTCTCCAGAAGCAAGCGACGACGCCGCTGCGTCTAAAAAAAAAGCGACGACGCCGCCGGCCGCCGCCGCATCAACTCCGCTACCACGACTCTGTGTAGGCGTGAGGAACACCGCCGCCGCCGGCAAATCAATCAGGGACGCCGCCTCCTCCGCCACATCGAGCAGAGTCGCCTCCGCTGCCACATCCACCATCGACTAGCTCGGCGGCACGCCGCAACCAGATCGGCTCTGTTCTGCATCGCCACCGTATTCCTCCATTCCCGCCGTCTTGGAGGTGGTAGCAGGTTCAGGTACGCAAGTCTTGACATGCATCCACAATTCCACTTCTCTCCCCTGAGACTGAAGTGCTGAACTGCTGCGCCGCTGTGACCACCAGCGAACCGTCCTCGCTGATCTCCTCTGTCGTGGAAGACCAAGTGCTTCGGAGAAAAAGCACCTAACCCAATCTTATAGATTATTCCAATTGTTATCCAAATTCAGTCAGCTAGGAGTATGTTCGTAGATGAAAAAAATTAAGCAGTATAATTATTTGTCTATGTCTAAAAAGATTTCTCTAGTGAAGTCATCTGAAAGTTATTTTAACAAGAAACTCGTCCAGAAGTACAATGCTGCAGTCCACATTTATTATGTAGAAAGCACACCACTGTACCATTAAGCACACATGCTATTTTTTGAAGTTTTAAACAACAAACTATCTCCTTTATATAATATTCTAGAAAGCAGTCTATCATCATGATGTAGCAACTAACAAAGGATGTCCAAGAAGTATCGCAGTGGGTTTTTATATTATGTGAGGTTCTTTCTAAAAAAGGTGATTCACATTTTTATATGAGGAGCGATGGACTTCAACAGGAAAAGACATCCTATCGGACATTTCATGGAAGGTATTCAGCTACAGTTTGGGCCTAACAGTTTATCTGGTAAGTGATACAATAAAACAGCGAAACAATTTTTTTATGTCACTTCTACTGGCAACACGAATGATTTTGTATTTCATGTGTTTTACTAGTTAATCTACTGTCTCCTTTATAATTAATTTTCTAGGAAGCAGTCTACTACCTCTCTTGATTTACTAGTTAATGTACTGTGTGCATAGATTTGACAAATTTTGTAAGTGTTAAATGAGCTAGGTAATCTACTGTGTGCATCAGATTGGTGGGTATTTGTATTTAGGGTTTCTGCTACATTGGAAGCCTTGTTCTATGTGCCGTGCTGCCATAGTGTAGTGTAGGTGCAATGGTTTGCGTGACGTTAACCCGAGCTCGTCTCATTGGACTTACTGAATGACGTGTAGGATTGAGCTCAGCTTTGAATCTAGATTATTAGCTCAAGCAGTTTGTATTGGTACTAGTCAGTGAATATTACACTTCAACTATATTACTATAAAAAAAAATTATATCACAAACAAGAAAAAATGCATATATCTTTAGTAAAGGATTGACAGTTTATGTCTGACAATGGCCTCATTTACTCGGCTAGCAAGATTACACATGTTCTATGTCTACAACAATACATACAGGTCTGGTGATGCACTGACTCTTCTTGATAGTTATCAAAAGTACAATGAAACCTGGGAACCAGGGTTTCCCAAACCATTGTGGGTCTCTTTCTCGAGGGCTGCCGAAGCTGATTTGGATTTTCAATTGTTACCGGCAATATTCATTTGGGGGTAACACAAAACAACTCTTTAAGGCTACTTTTATCATACTAGGTTGTGTTTAAATTCAGAGAGAACTCAAAACCAGGACACCATCTTCAGGCTTTGTACTAAGACAATTGTTTATATTTTTCCTTAGACTGATATATTCGCAGTATATATATATGCTGTAAAAGATAATTAGCCCATGTAAGATGATCTGGTCAGTATTTTGTTGGACATGACTCCCACTATCACTGTTCAATTGAGAAATGTAAAGCAATAATATGTTAAATTTTTATCAAGTTGTGTGTGTGCATATAATGGAAAATAGAGGAAATATCGCAACATTAGAGCGCAATATTTAATACCATACATATCCGTTCTTTGGTTAAATGTAAATTCAGTCGATTGAAGTTTCTGTTGTTATCTGCAGGTGCTCTGGTGTAGGGAGGGTGCATGGCCCTTCCTGGAGTGGCTATGTCGATGAACACCTCCGGCAGCGCTGCTGCAATGTTGCGTAATACCGATCCAATTAGTCTTGGATGTAATTGTAAGAAATGAAAGTTGCGTTCGAGAATTGTGTCTGTGTTGAATTGAACGTGTGATCAATTGGGTTATTCAAGCTGTATATACACCATAGCCGTGTAGTATGCATTTTTTTGACATAATCTGCATTTAATAATTTTGCAGCAGCTTAGATCGATTAGAACATGAGCTGCTCAAAAGCTTGCTTCAGTAAATAGTCTGTTCAGTACAAGTCCATTGTGTAGCTGACACCATAGGTTGCAAGCAACAAAATTTGTAGACCCTTCAACCACCATTACACAACTTCAAAAATAGTAGATAGAAAGCAATAGCTATTACATGATGGAGCTTCAATCAAGTTACTAGGAGTAGCTATTACAGGAGTGACATTGTCCTCAAACAAGAGAAAATGCTAGCAGCAGGGAACTGAAACATCCACTAAACTAGATGATAAACCAACAGCCAAGTACCTGAACCAAAAAACTACAAAGCTACTTTGCTTTAGTCTGAGAACCACCAAGTTGCTAGTACTATTACATGAGTAAGATTGAGCTCTCCTCAAACAAGAGAAAATGACAGAGAATATGAATTCAACATTATTTACATGGCACTCAGGAGCTCATGTGATGACTACACTAACGGTTGCTACTGAAAATTTGATCAATTTGTCTATAAGAACCTCGAGCGGCATTCGCTTCCAACTCTTCTATCACCTAGAATCTTTTCGTTACGTAATTGTTGCACGATCTTCTTTTCATCCTGATCCTGCTCTACCAAATCATCTATAAAACGCGTTGTCTTGTTACCTCAAACATTAACCTGAGCTTTTCCTCCTCCATGTCAATATTCTCAGCATCCATCTGAGTAGCCTTGTCGTGGAACCTAAGACGGTCTAGCTCATCAAAATCACAAACAATCTGTATCACTGACCAGAAAATACAATCGCCAAGACTAGCTTCTTCATTCCCTGTTCTAAAAAAACTTTCCGGAGGTCTGGGTGCAACCAAGACCACAGCAGTGCTCAATGTCAATTCGGTCATGGTTGTTCAATCAGCTCAATACAGGGAATATGCGAGTGATGTGCTCGAACGGTGTCCGCTGTGTTCTTCTTCAGATCGGGGTGATTGAACTCATTGCTCGGAAGGACAAACAGTTGAGACCATCCACCCATCTCAATAACCCATCCTCAGTTTGCAGCATGCTACACCATAAACTTGACCAGTGCAAGACCTTCAATGTTGATGGCCTGCAAATACATGAGGCAGGCCCATCGGCAAGAAACAATCAATGTATGCAAGACAATAAACCAAATTAGATAAATAGCACGATTTGGCTGATGGTGATGCTTTCGGTCGGTATGAAGAATAAGTCAACCCTTAAATTGCCAGGAACTCAGAACAAATCATATGCAGCCTGGAGCACTTTCATAATAATTAATTAACAAGTATACATATTTTACCTCTGCTAGAACTGGCCTAGGAACTTTCTGGTATGTTAAGGACAGCACGTGAATAGCATAGTGTTGGATTACCTGCTCAAAACCTGCAAAAAGTACTCATTATGACAGTAAAACTTCATCTTTAGGTACAAGACAAGAGTTTGTATCAATTGGCAATATATACTATACTACTGACCACAGCTACGAAAAAATAAGTAGCAGTTTCCAGCTAGGATTAACAACAAATTAAACTTTTCAAGTGAAAGAGATAACAATAGGAGATGTGAATTTAACATGAGACACCTAGTAAACTAGAAATTTATTTTGTTTGAGATGCTTATGCCATGTGAATGCACACTAAAGAAACGCTACGACAAAAAGGGTTATGCAGAAGCTAAGCTTCTTTAGCAAATAGACAAGCTTGGACCAGTCTTACCTTACATTACATTAGGCGCTTCTATTTGTTGGACTGAGGTTTGAATGGCACATCTAAAACATTGCTTAGGCCACCTAAAAATTGTTCCATGCATCTAATTCTAAAGCTAGGCCTGTAGACTGATAGTCTGAAAGAAGATACTCTACTTCTGTCTAAAATCTCACACATACACATCAAGTACATAACAATATCCTTGCAAGAAATAGGAAACATAGAAAAAAATGGAGGATTTACCTTCATACAGACGATGAACTAGGCTGGAGAGGAGGCTCCAACCGCAGGTGGTCGTCGCCGGCCGTGGGTCGTGGAGGATGCGACCAGGCGAACCAACAGAGCACAGCGACGCCGTGCCGCTCATCGCCTCCTTCGCCCCTCCCTCATCCCGGTCCCCATATCAAGCCTGTCCGCAATGCCCGCGGACAATCCGTGGGCCGAGATCGGAGGGGGGCCGCCGCCTCCGCCGAGACAGAAGTGGGGAAGAAGGGGAACGGCGGAGGGGAGTAGGTATACACCAGAACTTCGTGCTGTCTCGAGGGGGTGAGGGGCGGTGGCGCCGGACTTGGGGAGAGAGAGTAGCGTTGGCGGCGGTGCGGCGCCGGCGCCGGCACGTCACGCATCCCTGCTCACGCAGGAAGAACTAGGGATCGAGACTGCAATCAGAAGATCTTAGGGCTGTATCAGTGTATTGGGTTAGGCCTGTCTATTGGGCCGGCCCGTCTAGCTTTTTTACCTTTTTAGGTGCGAAAATTTCGCGTGGTATGTAACATACCACAACAGTTTTGGACTGTGGTATGAATTAATTTGAGCCATTGGATTGACGGAAATTAATGGCCATAATTGATTTGAGGGTACCACAAAACAAGCCCCGTATTATCTTTTGCCTATTCCTCACTTCCTCACTTGCTACTTGGGCACGGGATGGTGCAGTAAGGACATTCCAACGGCGACGCAAACGTACTCTGAAAAACCTTTATGTCCGTTGAGCCGAAAAATGTGTCTGCACTATCTTCAGCGGGGCGATGCAAGGTGATCGGACCGTCCATAGTGACGCAAATCTGACCCAAATATGCGTCTCCGATGTTGAACGGACGCGCAAAGTGTTTGCTCGTGTCTGGCAGACATTTCGTCGTGCACGCATGTCAGCGACACTGCGTCGATGCATCTTCTCAGGCGCGCCAGCGACTGGCGCTGAGGCGTCGCTTCGGCAGTCTGCGCCACGTTAATGGCGATGTCTCGCTTGCCGAGCGGCCGCCGCTCACCTCCGCCAATGCAATAATGGCGACGCCATGCGTCCCGCGACCGTCGCATGCCTGCGGCCTATATAAAGAGGGTGCGCGTCTTCTTCCTCATCCACTCCTCCAAACAAACCATAGCCGCCACAGGGGCCGCCGCTGTGGAGCAGCTACGGCCCCACGGTCGCCGTCGCCTGCGCCCTCCTCGTCTTTCGCAGGAGGGCCGCTGCTTCGAATTCCTCCTCCGCATCGACGACGACTTACTCGGCATCAAGCGGTAGCCGGAGTTCGTCGAGTTCGTCGATGGCGTCGAGCCGGCGCACTTGCAGCTACGGGAGGCCAGTTACAACTTATGTCAGCTGTGGAGGTCAATAAAATTCAAATAACCCGTAGCAACGCACGGGCATTTTTACTAGTACTACTTAAAAAGACTAAACTGGTTCCTTATTCTGCCATCACAAAGTAGCACACATCAATTGTTTCAATCCGTCCACATGGGACCAATGGGCCGCCCCATGAATCCCGCTGCCGAGCCACCCGCGCCCGCGCCACTTCTTCCGCCACCGCATCTCTGCCGACACCGCGAGCCTGCCCGTTGTCGCCGCCGCCAGTGCCTCAGGGAAGTGTCGCCGCCGCCAGTGCCTCGGGGAAGTGTCGCCGCCGCTAGACCAAACCGAGGAGGAGCGGCTCCACGGGAACGACGCTATCGGCAGCCCCTACGCATCCTTGGTCTGCGCCCGCGCCGGCGAAATCCGCCGCTGCGGCGCCTCGTGCCTGCGCCGCCGCGTCCTCCAACTCCATCTCCTTGGTCTCCTCCCTCAAGTCCTGCCTCGCATCTGAGAGGCCCTCGCCTGGTGGGCAGCATCACGGAGGCCATCGCCTTCCTCCACCCCTCGACGCCTTCCGTATCTCCGCCTTCCACGCTGACTCCCACTGGTCCGCCGCTGCTCGACCGCGCTGACTCCCACCGTTCCGCCGCCACTTGCCCGCTCGCCTCTCTACCTACTCCGCCTCCGCTCAAGCTCAGCCAGGACAAGAGCTCGCCCTACCGAGCGACACACCTAGGACCTCGGCGGGGTATTAGTATACGATCAGGTTGGGGCGCAAACATCCTCCTACTTGTTTTATTATAACTGCAATCCTCTCTCTAATCTTTGGCTGTTTTGTTGCTCGCTAGGTGCTTGATGAAATTCCGGTATGAGACATGAATCCATGGAGAACTACTTCCTCTATTGTGATCATGCTTTGCATAACTGGGAGCAGATATGTGTAACTTGTGCCAGCTTTTGTTTGTAGAAATTTCACGATTAGAACAATGGTAGATAATAATGTCCAACGTTCATCTCCTTGATCTGGCGTTGCAGGGACGAATCTCGACGGCGAGCACAGGGTTACGGTGGTGGAACGTCAACGTGCCACAGTCAACTCCAATGCAGAGATGATGCGGGGGCCGTCCGGCGAGCCGCTGGATTCAGAGGATTCCACCATGAAAGCACATCTGAAAGCCTAGGGTTCTCTAATTAGTTAAAACTCTGCCCTAGATAAGGTAGTAACCTGCAGGGGGTGTTCTCTAATTAGTGCTGTTATTATTTAGTTTCATAGACTCTGAATTAAGCAGGCTAATAAGTGTTGGTTCAGGATTGAGGTTCTATATTATTTAGGTGTGTTTATAGTAGATAATATGGAAGCATACTGGAGGTCTGAAGTCTGAAACACATTGTCAACAGTTTCCTTGATAACAAGCACACGATGTCCAATATATCATACGGTAGTGCCCACCCTGTTCTTAATAATAAGAGATATTATTTTCTCATTGTGTCTGTTGTACGAATAAATATTCATGTTTGTGCTACTTTTTTTTCAGAAGTAGGGTGAGTTATGCACCACCAGAAAGCACACCTTGCACCAAATGAACTGCTGGGAGCAGGTTGGACATTTGAGTATAGTGTTGGCATGCATCCCAACTACGAGAGGTATTATGTTTTTCCGTCAATGCAATATGGTTTGCCGGATGATTTTTGTTACCCTCTGTTTGGATTTATATGGCCAGAGGGGCAAATTGCTTGCTCCTTGGCGCTTAGTTATTGGCATGCTAAAAAATGCTCCGAAAACATGTTGATTCCATGTGTCTTCAATTAACAATGAGAGAACCATTACTTTCATGGGCAGATCGAGATATATTTTGTAGTGGATCTTCAGCTAGGATACATATGCATTTCCCATCTTCTGCAATGATGTTTTATTTTTATTTATTTCCTGTGGGAGCTACAAGGTCTTTGTAAAAAGGGGACATATTTGTTCTTATCATGGTGCGAGTCACCTCTTTAATTGTGCATCTATTTCTTTTAAATTTTGGGCAAATACTATCCTACTAAAATATTTTGATGTCGCAGTCTGCATGATTTGTCCTAAAAAACCCTGCATCTATTTCTTTGTCCTCAAAAACCCTGCATCTATTTCTTTTACCTGCGAGAATATTTTACTGCTCTAGCTTTCAGGTACTGGACCAATGTGCTTGTATTGATCATCGACACATTCTCTCTGCTCACCACTTGGCATCCAATGTAAGAAATCTTGAAATAGCATGAAATGCTAAGTATTTGTTGCAATTAACTTTTGTTTTAGCATGTCTGTTAACAACTCCTTTTCTACTCTTACGAGTTATGATCCCACCATCGAGTCCGCCAGCGTCGATGCTGCCAGGTGGTGGATGCCTGCTTGTCAGGGCCACGTTGACGCGAAGCATATATGTCCACTGCCTCTCTTGCCGTAGGGGAGTTCCGCGAGGTCCTGATCCAGCATTGGTCCGATGACGCCTTCATGGCTAAGAGGTGCGTTAGAACCTTATACTGCGATGTGCCCATCATACATGTGTCATATTTTAATGCATCATGCACCAGTTTGGTGCTCCCTACGGCCGTCGACGTAGCAGGCGGAGGCTCCTCTTGACTCGTCGTGCAACACCTTCGTCGATCTGGGCAACGCTGCAGTAAAGATAGAACTGTTGTTGTGCCAATTGTCTCCTTCCCACGCCAGTGAAGGTGCATGAATAAATATATCTGTTGCAAAATATATTTTCTACTTATGTGCCTTTTGAATTTAATTATAAAGCTTGCTGCCATCATTATATTACTTCAGTTTTTTGCATCTACTTGACCAGAACGAGTATGCTTCAAACATAGCTAAAACGGATGCTTTCCATGAGAAAGAGAGATTTTTCTGAAGATCGGCACTCCAAATACATATCATGGCTCTTTTTGTTTGTGTAAAATTGTTAATTAATGACTATCAAATGTCCATCGAGTACTCTGTTTTGGTTTACCAAGTACTAACATTATAGGATGTCGCATATTCCATCTCATATTTGCTTAAGTATTAGCATATGACTTGTTAGGCTTCATACGAACCTTCAGATTTTTCAAATATTTGCAGAAGTTTCAGTACTAAAGAACATCAGTTTATTCAAATATTGTTCAAAATAAGGAGAATTATCGAAGAGGATTTGCAAATTAATGTGTGTAGAGCATCTTTTTTTATCTATGCATATGATTTAGCAGCTTGATATGTGTCCGTGACAGCAATGGACTAAGCAAGTCGGTACCGGTGCCCTCGGTGGGTTGGTAGGTGTGGCTTTGAATTTTGCAGAGATATTATTTGTGTTGCAAGAGTTCAGAAGGAATTTTGGGGGCATATCTCCTATTTCCTCCCAAATAACTTGGAATTGTGTTGTACCAGCTAAGATCTATGTCTTCCTTTGGTTGGTATTACACAACACAATCGGTACTAGAAAATTTAGGGAAAATGTAGGTATGTTAGTGATCCAACTTGTGATCTTTTGTCAATTTTATCTCTCAAAGCTTAACCTACCCATGATATTAACATTTTTACTACTGCTGCTCTTTAGAGTATTTGGAATTTACATAATGAATGTAATTTGTTTTCTGTGGCTGGCGATTAGATGGATATGGATGTCGATGATCAATCTGATGAAGAGGTAGAGTCTACTATGCAAAGTCTCTCGAGCAATACATGCCTCCCCGACCTCGAGCACCACTGGCCTTCCTTCCCAACCACTATACCGTGGAGCTGCCAAGGCGGTGGTTGCAGCTCATCCTCTTCCTCTTGCGAAGAACATGATGTCGGCAGAGAGGTGGAGTTCTTCCTCAACTAGATGAGCGAACCTGCTTGTCCCTGCACCACCCACATCGCCGAGATGTAAATCGAGTAGGAGAAGGAGCTACAGAGTGTGGAGCAGGTCAAGATGGAGATGCAGGAGAAGGACTATGTTGCGCTTGATCTCGTACGATTTGTCAATCTCCATAGTTATGCTCTTGAGGAACTGATATAGATTTCTCTTGAGAAAGAGATTAGGATGAAACGTTTTGATGGAGCATGCTAAGTTTCCTATCTGAAGATTTTTCTATAGCTATTACTAATAGCTTGTATTTTGTAGACGTTAAGAATTTAAGATGCTTACATCGGTGTGTCATGTGTTAGCTAAAATTACTGCAAGCACCATGTGTACCATGTATTTTGTTAGAATGTCTAAAGGCATTAGCTACATATCATATTACCATTAATTGTTGCAAAATTTACAATATATTTGTATCATGATCGATATCTCAGATATATTTGTATCATGATCGATATCTCAGATATATTTGTATCATGATGGATATCTCAGCATAATATGTGGTTTTCGCACGGAGCTTGATTTGTCTCATTGTTATATTCTCGTCATTTGTAAATTTTGTAAGTCTTTTGTTCACTAGGTACGATTATTTCTCTTCCGTAGCAACGCACGGGCATTTATGCTATTCAATGTAAAAGAATGGACCGGAGTCCACAGTTCACTAGAGGTGTCTCTCCCATAAGATAAATAGCATGTTGGGTGAACAAATTACAGTCGGGCAATTGACAAATAGAGAGAGCATGACAATGCACATACATGATATGATAAGTATAGTGAGATTTAATTGGGCATTACGACAAAGTACATAGACCGCTATCCAGCATGCATCTATGCCTAAAAAGTCCACCTTCAGGTTATCATCCGAACCCCTTCCAGTATTAAGTTGCAAACAAGACAATTGCATTAAGTATGGTGCGTAATGTAATCAATAACTACATCCTTAGACATAGCATCAATGTTTTATCCCTAGTGGCAACAGCACATCCACAACCTTAGAACTTTCTCACTGTCCCAGATTTAATGGAGGCATGAACCCACTATCGAGCATAAATACTCCCTTTGGAGTTAAGAGCAAAAACTTGGCCAGAGCCTCTACTAATAACAGAGAGCATGCAAGATCATAAACAACACATAGGTAATAGATTGATAATCAACATAACATAGTATTCTCTATCCATCGGATCCCGACAAACACAACATATAGCATTACAGATAGATGATCTTGATCATGTTAGGCAGCTCACAAGATCCGACAATGAAGCACATGAGGAGAAGACAACCATCTAGCTACCGCTATGGACCCATAGTCCAGGGGTGAACTACTCACTCATCACTCCGGAGGCGACCATGGCGGTGAAGAGTCCTCCGGAGATGATTCCCCTCTGGCAGGTGCCGGAGGCGATCTCCGTAATCCCCCGAGATGGGATTAGGGCGGCGGCCTCAGAAGGTTTTCCGTATCGTGGCTCTCGCATCGGGGTTTCGCGACGAAGGCTATTTGTAGGCGGAAGGGCAGGTCAGGCGTCACGAGGGGCCCACACCACAGGGCCGCGGCCGGGGGCCGGCCGCGCCGCTGGTGTCCGGCCACCTCGTGGCCCCACCGTCTATCCCTCGGTCTTCCGGAAGCTTCGTGCAAAAATAGGACCCTGGGCGTTGATTTCGTCCAATTCCGAGAATATTTCCTTACTAGGATTTCTGAAACCAAACACAGAAAACAGCAACTGGCTCTTCGGCATCTCGTTAATAGGTTAGTGCCGAAAAATGCATAAATATGACATAAAGTGTGTATAAAACATGTAGATATCATCAATAATGTGGCATGGAACATAAGAAATTATCGATACGTCGGAGACGTATCAGCATCCCCAGTTTCTGCTCGTCCCGAGCAGGTAAACGATAACAAAGATAATTTCTGGAGTGACATGCCATCATAACCTTGATCATACTATTGTAAGCATATGTAATGAATGCAGCGATCAAAACAATGGTAATGACATGAGTAAACAAATGAATCATAAAGCAAAGACTTTTCATGAATAGTACTTCAAGACAAGCATCAATAAGTCTTGCATAAGAGTTAACTCATAAAGCAATAAATCAAAGTAAAGGTATTGAAGCAAGACAAAGGAAGATTAAGTTTCAGCGGTTGATTTCAACTTGTAACATGTATATCTCATGGATAATTGTCAACATAGAGTAATATAACAAGTGCAATATGCAAGTATGTAGGAATCAATGCACAGCACACAAGTGTTTGCTTCTTGAGGTGGAGAGAAATAGGTGAACTGACTCAACATAAAAGTAAAAGACCCCTTCAAAGAGGAAAGCATCGATTGCTATATTTGTGCTAGAGCTTTGGTTTTGAAAACATGAAACAATTTTGTCAACGGTAGTAATAAAGCATATGTATCATGTAAATTATATCTTACAAGTTGCAAGCCTCATGCATAGTATACTAATAGTGCCCGCACCTTGTCCTAATTAGCTTGGATCACCAGGATTATCATCGCAATACACATGTTTTAACCAAGTGTCACAAAGGGGTACCTATATGCCGCCTGTACAAAGGTCTAAGGAGAAAGCTCGCATTTGGATTTCTCGCTTTTGATTATTCTCAACTTAGACATCCATACCGGGACAACATAGACAACAGATAATGGACTCCTCTTTTATGCATAAGCATGTAGCAACAATTAATGTTCTCATATGAGATTGAGGATATATGTCCAAAACTGAAACTTCCACCATGATTCATGGCTTTAGTTAGCGGCTCAATGTTCTTCTCTAACAATATGCATGCTCTAACCATTTAAATGAGTGGTAAATCTCCCTTACTTCAGACAAGACGGACATGCATAGCAACTCACATGATATTCAACAAAGAGTAGTTGATGGCGTCCCCAGAAACATGGTTATCGCACAACAAGCAACTTAATAAGAGATAAAGTGCATAAGTACATATTCAATACCACAATAGTTTTTAAGGCTATTTTGTCCCATGAGCTATATATTGCAAAGGCGAATGATGGAAATTTTAAAGATAGCACTCAAGCAATTTACTTTGGAATGGCGGAGAAATACCATGTAGTAGGTAGGTATGGTGGACACAAATGGCATAGTGGTTGGCTCAAGGATTTTGGATGCATGAGAAGTATTCCCTCTCGATACAAGGTTTAGGCTAGCAAGGTTATTTGAAACAAACACAAGGATGAACCGGTGCAGCAAAACTCACATAAAAGACATATTGTAAACATTATAAGACTCTACACCGTCTTCCTTGTTGTTCAAACTCAATACTAGAAATTATCTAGACTTTAGAGAGACCAAATATGCAAACCAAATTTTAGCAAGCTCTATGTGTTTCTTCATTAATAGGTGCAAAGTATATGATGCAAGAGCTAAACATGAGCACAACAATTGCCAAGTATCAAATTATTCAAGACATTTTAGAATTACTACATGTAGCATTTCCCGATTCCAACCATATAACAATTTAACGAAGAAGATTCAACCTTCGCCATGAATACTATCAGTAAAGCCTAAGGACATACTTGTCCATATGCAACAGCGGAGCGTGTCTCTCTCCCACACAATGAATGCTAGGATCCATTTTATTCAAACAAAAACAAACCGACGCTCCAAGCAAAGCACATAAGATGTGATGGAATAAAAATATAGTTTCAGGGGAGGAACCTGATAATGTTGTCGATGAAGAAGGGGATGCCTTGGGCATCCCCAAGCTTAGACGCTGAGTCTTCTTAAAATATGCAGGGTGAACCACCGGGGCATCCCCAAGCTTAGAGCTTTCACTCTCCTTGATCATATTGCATCATTTCCCTCTCTTGATCCTTGAAAACTTCCTCCACACCAAACTCGAAACAACTCATTAGAGGGTTAGTGCACAATAAAAATTTATATGTTCAGAGGTGACATAATCATTCTTAACACTTCTGGACATTGCATAAAGCTACTGGACATTAATGGATCAAAGAAATTCATCCAACATAGCAAAAGAGGCAATGCGAAATAAAAGGCAGAATCTGTCAAAACAGAACAGTTCGTAAAGACGAATTTTAAAATGGCACCAGACTTGCTCAAATGAAAATGCCCAAATTGAATGAAAGTTGCGTACATATCTGAGGATCACGCACGTAAATTGGCATATTTTTCTGAGCTACCTACAGAGAGGCAGGTCAAAATTCGTGACAGCAAAGAAATCTGTTACTGCGCAGTAATCCAAATCTAGTATGAACCTTACTATCAAAGACTTTACTTGGCACAACAATGCACAAAACTAAGATAAGGAGAGGTTGCTACAGTAGTAAACAACTTCCAAGACTCAAATATAAAATAAAGTACTGTAGTAAAAAACATGGGTTGTCTCCCATAAGCGCTTTTCTTTAACGCCTTTCAGCTAGGCGCAGAAAGTGTATATCAAGTGTTATCAAGAGATGAAGCATCAATATTACCTTGGGCTTTACCCTTACCTTTCTTGTTCTTTTTCTTACTCTTTGATTTAGGGAATATATGTCTACCCCCGGGTGTAGAGGTGAATTTTAGGGTACCTTCTCCCATATCTATGACTGCTCCCAATAGTTTCAGCAGGGATCTTCCGAGTGTGATTTGTCCCCTGCACATTCAATAACAAGATAATCAATGGATATTGTTCTCCCAAGAACGGTTGTATGCACACCCGCAGCTATTCCTTTAGGAATTATAACAGAGTTATCAATAAGAGTTATTCCTTCTCCCCCTTCAACGAATCCCCAAAGTTTCAAAGATTCATGAATACTCTTAGGCATTAAGCAAAATTCAGACATAATATCACAATTGGCATGAAGAGTTTGGTCACCGATAACAATTTTAATAGTAGGATCCCATAATGAAGGTTCAGAGTTCACTAAAACTTGATCAAGACGGTTACGAACATATCTATAATTTTCATTCAAGCGAGATGCACTTGTCTCAAGAGTGTTTAATCTATTATAAATGCTAATAAGGGCTGAATCAAAGTTATTAGCTGAATCATGTGATGCAACCAACTTCTTTATTGCATTAAAAGCTTGATCCCCATTGCAATGAAGGAAATCTCCTCCCACTACAGCATCCAAGGCATATCTATAGCGAATCATAAGACCAAAATAAAAATTACTAAGGAGCAAACTCAGAGTCATTTGAGGTTCAGCTTTACGATAAGAAGTAAAAATTCTGGACCAAGCATCTTTAAACCTCTCCTCATCCCTTTGTTTAAAAGTGAAGACTAATTCCTCAGGTGAAGAAGTAACAGGTGCAGAACTAGACATGGTAGCAAAAGTAAAATGCAAGTAACTAATTTTTTTTTTTTTGTGTTTTTGATATAGAGTGCAAGACAATTAAAAAAGTAAAGCTAGCAACTAAATTTTTTTTTTGTATTTTGATATAATGCAGCAAACAAAGTAAATAAATAAAATAAAGCAAGACAAAAACAAAGTAAAGAGATTGGATTGTGGAGACTCCCCTTGCAGCGTGTCTTGATCTCTCGCAACGGCGCAGAAAAAGAGCTTGATACGCACAAAGCACGCGTCCGTTGGGAACCCCAAGAGGAAGGTGTGATGCGTACAACGGCAAGTTTTCCCTCGAAAGAAACCAAGGTTTATCGAACCAGTAGGAGCCAAGAAGCACGTTGAAGGTTGATGGCGGCGGGATGTAGTGCGGCGCAACACCGGGATTCCGCGCCAACGTGGAACCTGCACAACACAACCGAAGTACTTTGCCCCAACGAAACAATGAGGTTGTCAATCTCACCGGCTTGCTGTAACAAAGGATTAGATGTATAGTGTGGATGATGATTGTTTGAAAATAGTAAAACAAGTATTACGGAGATTGTATTCAATGTAAAAGAATGGACCGGGGTCCACAGTCACTAGAGGTGTCTCTCCCATAAGATAAATAGCATGTTGGGTGAACAAATTACGGGCAATTGACAAATAGAGAGAGCATGACAATGCACATACATGATATGATAAGTATAGTGAGATTTAATTGGGCATTACGACAAAGTACATAGACCGCTATCCAACATGCATCTATGCCTAAAAAGTCCACCTTCAGGTTATCATCCGAACCCCTTCCAGTATTAAGTTGCAAACAACAGACAATTGCATTAAGTATGGTGCGTAATGTAATCAATAACTACATCCTTAGACATAGCATCAATGTTTTATCCCTAGTGGCAACAGCACATCCACAACCTTAGAACTTTCTGTCCCAGATTTAATGGAGGCATGAACCCACTATCGAGCATAAATACTCCCTCTTGGAGTTAAGAGCAAAAACTTGGCCAGAGCCTCTACTAATAACGGAGAGCATGCAAGATCATAAACAACACATAGGTAATAGATTGATAATCAACATAACATAGTATTCTCTATCCATCGGATCCCGACAAACACAACATATAGCATTACAGATGATCTTGATCATGTTAGGCAGCTCACAAGATCCGACAATGAAGCACATGAGGAGAAGACAACCATCTAGCTACTGCTATGGACCCATAGTCCAGGGGTGAACTACTCACTCATCACTCCGGAGGCGACCATGGCGGTGAAGAGTCCTCCCGGAGATGATTCCCCTCTGCAGGGTGCCGGAGGCGATCTCCGTAATCCCCGAGATGGGATTGGCGGCGGCGTCTCGCAAGGTTTTCCGTATCGTGGCTCTCGGTCGGGGGTTTCGCGACGAAGGCTATTTGTAGGCGGAAGGGCAGGTCAGGGGCGTCACGAGGGCCCACACCACAGGGCCGCGCGGCCGGGCGGCGCGCCGCCTGGTGTCTGGCCACCTCGTGGCCCCACTTCATCTATCCTCGGTCTTGGAAGCTTCGTGCAAAAATAGGACCTCGTTGATTTCGTCCAATTCGAGAATATTTCCTTACTAGGATTTCTGAAACCAAAAACAGCAGAAACAGCAACCGCTCTTCGGCATCTCGTTAATAGGTTAGTGCCGAAAAATGCATAAATATGACATAAAGTGTGTATAAAACATGTAGATATCATCAATAATGTGGCATGGAACATAAGAAATTATCGATACGTCGAGACGTATCGCATCCCAAGCTTAGTTCTGCTCTAGCAGGTAAACGATAACAAAGATAATTTCTGGAGTGACATGCCATCATAACCTTGATCATACTATTGTAAGCATATGTAATGAATGCAGCGATCAAAACAATGGTAATGACATGAGTAAACAAATGAATCATAAAGCAAAGACTTTTCATGAATAGTACTTCAAGACAAGCATCAATAAGTCTTGCATAAGAGTTAACTCATAAAGCAATAAATCAAAGTAAAGGTATTGAAGCAACACAAAGGAAGATTAAGTTTCAGCGGTTGCTTTCAACTTGTAACATGTATATCTCATGGATAATTGTCAACATAGAGTAATATAACAAGTGCAATATGCAAGTATGTAGGAATCAATGCACAGTTCACACAAGTGTTTGCTTCTTGAGGTGGAGAGAAATAGGTGAACTGACTCAACATAAAAGTAAAAGAATGGTCCTTCAAAGAGGAAAGCATCGATTGCTATATTTGTGCTAGAGCTTTGGTTTTGAAAACATGAAACAATTTTGTCAACGGTAGTAATAAAGCATATGTATCATGTAAATTATATCTTACAAGTTGCAAGCCTCATGCATAGTATACTAATAGTGCCCGCACCTTGTCCTAATTAGCTTGGATCACCGGATTATCATCGCAATACACATGTTTTAACCAAGTGTCACAAAGGGGTACCTCTATGCCGCCTGTACAAAGGTCTAAGGAGAAAGCTCGCATTTGGATTTCGCTTTTGATTATTCTCAACTTAGACATCCATACCGGGACAACATAGACAACGAGATAATGGACTCCTCTTTTATGCATAAGCATGTAGCAACAATTAATGTTCTCATATGAGATTGAGGATATATGTCCAAAACTGAAACTTCCACCATGATTCATGGCTTTAGTTAGCGGCCCAATGTTCTTCTCTAACAATATGCATGCTCTAACCATTTAAATGAGTGGTAAATCTCCCTTACTTCAGACAAGACGGACATGCATAGCAACTCACATGATATTCAACAAAGAGTAGTTGATGGCGTCCCCAGAAACATGGTTATCGCACAACAAGCAACTTAATAAGAGATAAAGTGCATAAGTACATATTCAATACCACAATAGTTTTTAAGGCGCGGTCAACAGAACTAGGGTTTCGTCAGAAATCGAGCATCGGATCTAGGGAATGGCCCCAAAACTTGTGTGTGTCCACATGGCATGCACAAAAGTGATTTGAGATGGTTCTACATCCAATGCTACCCCCCGGGTGTGTCCGGCTTCTCGGACAGGGGGTTCCTACACTTAGGCAGATTCTGCATGTATAGGAGGGAACTCCCTCGGGTGAACCGAGAGAACCTTGGGATCATATGGGATGATCCTTGTTTCCACATGTACCTATGACCTAACCAAGCTCAAATGGAGGCACACGCCCACCGGGGGACCCCCGATGGGATGCAGTCAAAGGGGTAGACGGCGCGCGAACTATTGGTCGAGTCGGAAGGTAATGGCCCCAAAACTACAGCGGATCCGACGTCTATATTGTGGCTCACCAAACCAAGCAAGTTTATTATTTGTCCTACCCATGTCAGAATGAGGAACTCATGGGCTGGGAAGTCGTGTTCCAGGTATCGCCACATGGTAAGCTACCCATCCCCTCCGAGGACGATTACAACAACATTGACCCGGTAACATATGAGGGAATTTTCTATCAAGAGGAAGAGCAGTTCGGGGACCTTCAAATAGACATAGGTCTTCAGGATCTCCACAACGATGTACAAATGCGTGGTGAGACCGTGGTGGACCTGAAGGACATAGCTATGCTCACCAAGCGCCATGCGAACAAAGACAACATTGTCGAGACTCAACCGGAACCCAATGCCAACCATGAATACTCATATGATACTGATATTGATAGTGAGGCTGAGAACCCAATGCCTAGAGATGAGAGTGGTGATGAATGGTGAGGGTCTTTTATGCTTAGTACCTACATTATCATTATGCTTAGTACATACATTTGTCATTATGCTTAGTACCTACATTATCATTATGCTTAATACCTACATTTGTCATTATGCTTAGTACCTACATTGTCATTATGCTTAGTGTTTACTCATTTTCAACATGCTTATTAATTATTTTCTCTTTTCTTATGCAGGTAATTGCCCAATATGAGCGGACGGAAGGCATCATCGAGCTCCTTGCTTGATCAGATGCATCAGCGGAAGCCAGGGCCGGGTGCTTCCAGACGGAGTGGAAGACCCATTGTTCCCACCCGGCGTTACGAAGACGCAGACGGAGGACGGGGAGGACGAGGGGGTGGACGAGGGGGTGGACGAGCTGGAGGACGAGGGGGAGGACGAGCTGGAGGATGAGGAGGACGAGCTGGAGGACGAGGGGGGATGCACAGCTCCTTCTAGCTGACATTCCCTCTGCTTCTGGCTCAGTGGCTTCACAGTCTATGGACGAGGAGGAGGACACTAGGGAGGAGGAGGAGGAGACTAGGGAGGAGGAGGAGACAGAGGAGGAGTCTAGGGACGAGGAGGCTTCGACGGAGATGGCTCCGAAGAAGTTGCGGATTCGTGGGGAAGCGCAGGTTCCCGATGAGAGTAAGGAACCTGCTACGGAGGATGACAAGTGGCTCCTTGTCCCAGGAAAGATAGAGTAAGTAGTAAGGTGATTTCATTTTCGTTATGACACTTAGCATTTTCTAATGTTTGATAATTGTGCAGAAATTTCACATATACGGGGAAGAATGTCCGCGTGCCAGGGAGTCTGATTGGAGCAGCTATTAGGAAGTACTGGCCGGGGATCTACACTCCGGTCCTTGGGGGCGAGTCCAAGCTAGCCTACAGTTGGGAAGACTTTGAGATAGCGCCTTACCCTGGCTTTACTTCCGCCGCCGACGCCGTGATCAAGAAATTTTGGGTACGTAATGCATACTCTTTGGGTTTCGTTCATATGTAGTTGATAACCCCACCGTGATAACTCATGCCTCTCACACTTTCTGTTATGCTTGATTGCAGCGCAATTATAGGGTGGCGACTGAGCATAAGGAGAGGGCGGACGTGATCCTCCGTAACATGTGTCAGAAGTTGACACGGTAGCAGTGGTACAACCAGAGGATCACGTGCATCGGCCACTTCTATGCTGAGCAGGGCGTAAGGTACACAAAGCCTGAGATTGTGCAGGGACTCGCCCGGCTATGACGATAGAGGACTTCATGTCGGTAAGTAATTGTCAATGCGATTCTATGTACTGCGGCTAACTTGCAATTATATTGTTTGTTCTTCAAATGAGTTTTGATTTTGCAGGTTGTACCACATTGGGCTGATAATAATAAGAGGGCCGCCTTCATGGAGTTGGTCAAGAATTGGGTCGGCGAAAACCCCGATTTCAAGGCCGTGAGCGACCGGAACAAGGTCAACCGTGGGCATCAGGGAACGCACAGTGCGGGGAGCAGCAGCACCGATCGCTATCGGGACCGTCTGGTACGTATAAAAATGGAACAAGCTGCATTTTTTTGATTTTCGATGATATGCATAACATTTGTTTTGTGATGCAGGGGAAGAAGCTCGGGAGGGAACTTGGTGAGATGGAAGCGTGGACGCACATGAAGCTGGTGACGCCCGGTCCGAACGAGCCTCGGCCCGCGCCTGAGAGGTACTACGGCAAGGCCAAACAGAGCAAGGAAAAATACTGCGAGGAGTACGCCAAGCTCCATCCAGAGGTGGAGGACCCTATGACCGAGCCGGTCGATGAGGTGGCGATGATGCTGGCGGGGTCCGGCCAGCCGCATGGACGTCCTGCCTGCCTTGCTGGGGGTTTCAAGCCTCAGAGGAACTTCACGCAGATCAAGGCTACCCTCCCCTCCGGCAGCTACGCTACCTCCTCGCGGACTACATGCCGTTCTCGGGTAGAGGTAGATGTAAGTCATCCACATTTTCATCCTCTGTTTTGACTCTTGTTCCTGAATGGCTATGTTGATGAGACGCATTATTTCTGAAATTGTAGACTCAGCTCGAGGAGGCCTATGCAGTAGCTTACGAGGAGTATCTCGAGAAGATTAAGGAGCATGACCTTGTGAAAGATGCCTATGTCCAGTGGACGAGCAACCAGATGGCGGTAAGTTTCAATCTCTATGGTTGCAAAACATCATAAGTCCCCATGTTTGAATCTGAGCTATCTCTCCCGTTTCTTGCAGAGTTTCACTCGGTTCATGATGACTGGAGTGCGAGAGGAACCACTCCCAGAGCCAGCTCATCCGGGGCCGACGCCAGTGTTCCCGTCCAAGGAGGAGTTCTATTGCACGTACAAGCGTCAGCGTCAGTTGACCCCGGTAAGTTGCTAACTTGGCTAAGTTGCTAACTTGGTGTTACATGGCTAAGTTGCTAACTCCCTCCAACATGTAGGGATTGGGAGAATCCGGCTCCTGATGGTACGCCGATGCACCCCGGTCGCTGTTCTCCTGGTGCTTCTGCCGAACCTCGGCATGGTTCTGCTTCCGGTGGCTCTCGTCGTGGTTCTACCTCCCCGAGCACCGTCGAAGTAGTGCGGCCTCGCTTCACCCACTCGGAGCTAGATCAGTACTCGGGTCCGGGTGGTGCACCACCATAGTTTCTACATTGTACTAGCACATGATGACACGCTGCATCTTTGTAGTGGATCCCGTGTATGTACCATGGTCTTGTATGCTATATTTGTGCTATTTGTGAGATTTGATGCTATATTTGTGAGATTTGGTGCTATACGGTGATATCTTTGTGCTCTATGGTGCTATATATGTTGCTGGATATTCAATGTTATAATATGTGCATTTTGTGCGATTTTATGAGCAAATTGAGCCAAAATGGCAAAAATCTGAAAAAAACTGGGCCGGCTGTGCCAAATGGCAGGGCCTGTGCCGACGGTGTCACCGTCGGCACAGCCGGCCCAGCTTCGCGCGTTTTTTTTCCAGTTCGAATGCCACCGTTTTGCCGCCAGTTCTGGGAAAAAAAAGTAAAATTGTGTTGCCTCTGCCGACGATGGGGCGGCCGACGGCCACCTGTCACGACACAGCACTTACCAGCTGCGCTCACAGTGGCGCGTCGGACCGCAAGGAGGCAAGAGATTCGTGAAGCCCATCTGGAGGCCAAGTCCACGACCCAAGGGCCCAAGATCCCGATCTGCTCTCCCAAGATCCAGCCACGTTCCAGTCTGCGATGAACCAAGTGTTCGCAGCGCAGATCCGCAAATTCGTCCTTGTCTTTGTCGATGATATTTTGGTATACAGCAAGACAGCGGAAGAACATGCGCAACACCTCACAGAAGTGTTCAAATTGCTGCAGCAAAACAATCTGTTCATCAAACGCAGCAAGTGCTCTTTCGCACAGCATTCACTTGAATACCTGGGTCACATTATCAGCAAGAATGGTGTGGCTACTGACCCTGCCAAAATCGAAGCTGTCAAGAACTGGCCAAAACCATCAAACGTGAAGCAACTCAGAGGTTTTTTGGGTTTGGCGGGCTACTACCGCAAATTCATCAGGAATTTTGGAGCAATCTCTCGTCCGCTGACAAACCTACTCAAGAAAAACACACAATTTCTTTGGACCAGAGATGAACAAGCTTCCTTCCAAGCGCTTAAGGCTGCTCTGATTGATGCACCAGTGTTGGCCCTCCCTGATTTCAAACAAGAATTCGTCTTGGAGACTGACGCATGCGATACAGGGGTAGGAGCTGTGCTAATGCAACGCGGACACCCTGTGGCATTCTTGAGCAAATCGCTTGGGCCGAAGAATAGGGCCCTGTCTACTTATGACAAAGAGTGTCTGGCGATCCTTCTGGCTATCGATCGTTGGAGATCATACCTGCAACACAGTCAGTTCATCATACGAACGGATCAACGAAGCCTTGTCCATCTGACGGACCACAGAATTTCGACTCCCATCCAACAGAAGGCATACTTCAAACTAATGGGCTTCAACTACAAAGTGTTGTATAAAAAAGGATCTGAGAATAGGGCCGCCGACGCCTTATCTCGTCGACCTTCCACCACTGGGACATGTGCCGCCATGTCGACAGTGATCCCACGGTGGATCGAAACAGTAATCGAGGGTTATGCTCAAGATCCAAAAGCGCAACAATTGCTGGAAGAGTTGAGTATGAACAACAACAATGAACATGGGTACACTCTCACTGATGGTGTAATCAGACACAAGGGAAGAGTTTGGCTAGGTTCTCACAAAGAGGCACACAATGCGGTGCTCCAGGCTCTGCATAACAGCGGCCTGGGAGGCCATTCTGGCAACCTTGTCACCTATCAGAAAGTTAAGCAATTGTTTGCATGGCCCAACATGCGCAAAGATATTGAAGCCTTCGTGCAAAAATGCTCCATATGTCAGCAAGCCAAATCTGAACACTGCAAGTTACCGGGGTTGCTCAAACCATTGCCCATTCCCCCGGAGGCTTGGCACACAATCAGTCTTGACTTCATCGAAGGATTACCAAACTCCTACCACTATGACACCATCTTGGTCGTCATAGATAAACTCACCAAATACGGGCATTTCATTCCCCTCAAGCACCCTTTTTCGGCTATGTCAGTAGCTCGCCTCTTCCTCGACAATGTCTACCGTCTCCATGGGTTGCCGCAGGTGATCATATCAGACCGGGACAAAGTGTTCATCAGCACGTTCTGGCGCCAGTTATTCAAAATGGCTGACACTACTCTGAATTTGAGCTCCTCATACCACCCCCAGACTGACGGACAAACAGAACGTCTCAATCAGTGTCTTGAGACGTATCTCCGCTGCCTGGTGCACTCAAATCCAAACAAATGGTCTGCCTGGTTACCTCAAGCAGAGTACTGGTACAACACTAATTTCCATTCTGCGCTGGGTCGATCGCCATTTGAAGTCCTGTACGGTCACAAACCAAGACACTTTGGCATCCAGAACTCTCTACAGCCAGCTGTCACGGACGTTGAGCATTGGCTCCAGGAACGACAATCCCTCCTACCAGTGTTCAAACAACACCTAGAGAGGGCACAGCACCGCATGCGGACCCAGGCTGACAAGAAGAGGATGGAGCGTCAGTTTCTGGTAGGGGATTTTGTCTACCTCAAGCTTCAACCATACATACAAACATCAGTGGCGCGCAGGTCATCTCAAAAACTCAGCTTCCGCTACTTTGGTCCATACAAAATCCTCAAGCGTGTGGGATCAGTGGCATACAAGCTCCAGCTACCTGCCGATGCTCGCATACACCCAGTAGTGCATGTTTCTCAACTGAAGCAAGCGATCGGCGACTCCGACTTGGTAAGCACAACTCTCCCTGATCATTCCATTACTGACAGGCATTCAGTTCAACCGTGCGCAGTGATAGCCGAGCGCTTTGTCAAGTGTGGAAGCAAAATGAAACCACAAGTTAAGCTGCAGTGGACCGGCTTACCTGACAATTGCACCACCTGGGAGAACCTCTTCGCGGTGGTGGAAGCTTTTCCATTGGCACCAGCTTGGGGGCAAGCTGGTTTTGCAGGAAGGGGCATTGTCACGACACAGCACTTACCAGCTGCGCTCACAGTGGCGCGTCGGACCGCAAGGAGGCAAGAGATTCGTGAAGCCCATCTGGAGGCCAAGTCCACGACCCAAGGGCCCAAGATCACAGCTGACGCTGAGAAGGGGGTGCACGTCAAGTGAGCCTGAGGGAGAGCAGATCGGGATCGAAGATTATTCCAGTTGTAACTAAACTGAGCACTGCTCATCTCTCTCTCCCTTCTCCTCCGATGAACTAGCTAGTTCATCAGGATTCCATCCTCCCGACGCGACGTCGGGGTTTGTATCTGATCGAATTGTCTATTTCTGTATCCTGTGAGAGATCGATTGTTACACCACCGTCCAGCCGTCGGCGTACGCCTGTGCCGACGGTGGCCTGCTACGCCGACGGTGCGTGCGCCGCCCCCGACGCGAACTGTGCCGACGCGCAGACGCCGACGGTGACCGTCGGCAGAGACGGTGCCGACGGTGGACTTACCTATGCCGACGGTGCGGGGCCGTCGGCCCACGGCGTCTCTCCCGTAGTGTCTCTCTACTATACTCCTACAAATCATGAAATTTCGACAATTCGCTGCTCCCCCAACGCCACCTAACATTAAAAATAGCGACGTCGGCCTGACCCTGGTTTCTAAATCAAACAAACGTATGTGGTCACGTCTGCTCCGCCCAACGCGACGTACGTCCCGACACGTCGTATGGTATTTTTTTTTCTTCCAAAAATCAACACGCAACTAATAAACACTGTATTTTAGCACTAGATCACTTTTGAAAAAAGAAAATATATTAATAATAAGAAGATGCCAATTACACCAACCTCTGTAACTATATCTTAATGTTAGTACAGAAGATACACACAACCGAAAAAAGAAGAACAAATTTTAAAAAAAATGTCCCGTTATAGTGTTCCAGACCTTATATCGGTAGCACAAACATCACCATGACAATACCTGAAGTCCAATTTCTCCAAGAAGAAAACATGACACAAACACCATCATCGTCCAATCATAGATATTAGGTTTTCACCTTGAAGAAAATCTTCGCTCTCAAAACAATATCTTTAACAAGGTCATTGCCAGGAACAATAACCAGTTAAAGAATTTTTATTCTGAAAGGTAAAACATTAAACTTCTCCCGTGCAGACACCTCCACTCGCATGTCGCTGATATGAATTACGAAACACCAAGTAAGTTCACCATCGACGGAAAGTCTTAAACCACCAACACTAGTCAACAAAACTCGGCCCTGGTTTCTAAACCAAAAATATGTATGTAGTCACGTCTGCTCCGCTCAACCTGGCGTAAATCCAACACGATGCATGGTCTTTTTTTTTTACTTCCAAAGATCGAAAACGCAACTGGTGAACACTGTATTTTAGCGGTAGATCACTTGGTTGTACTATATCAATATTTACATGTGTACATATGTTGCCCTAAATCTAGAACTATGTCTCCAGACACATGGTTTAATGGAACTAAATTGCCAGCAAAATTATGCAGTAACAGTTGTGGAGAGATCAGGCACGATGCGTTTGGATGTGCAACAGGAGCACAACCTTTACTTTCATCAGCTACTTTTTAGCAAATCGTTTTCCGTCTTTCTTTTGTGACGACGTGATGCTAACACTTACACTCCAGGACAACCGGGACCTTTGTAGCGACTGGGATAAACGGAGTGCGGAGGCGGGGGTCATGGGCAAAGCTACCGAGCCTTATCCCAATGGATGGTATCCACGCCGCGTCAGGCAGATCAGCCCCGAGGCCATGGCTGGCGTCACGACGACAAACACCACAAGGGCCGGAAGTTTTCAACAGCCTAGATGTGCTCCCGGTTGAAGTGATGTGCTTTGGTTTCAAGATGCTTTTGACGGTTCAGATGTCCTCCCGCCATCAGCGCTACATTTGGGTCCTAGGCTTCTTGGGGCCTGAATTTTTAAAGTAGACTGCAAAGATAAATTTAGAACAATTCAAGTTCAAATACACCGAGCTATGTTTAAGGTTTTCCGGTCCCAGCGTGCTCTACCTAGCAAACACATGGTGGCTAATGTGGGATTTGAGAGAGGTTTTTTCTTGATAAAGGAACGTGTCTTGCCCATAGAGTTATGATCATTCCAGGCGGCATGACAAAAGATGGTTGTCATTTCAGTGTTGGTAGCCTCCTGGTTTTGAGATGAGTCCTGGGATCGATGCTGCTTTTCTTGTGGCAAGCTGTTGTCCTGTTGCATCGACATTTCCTCGATCTCCATATACGCTCCTGCAATAATTGCATTTGCTGCAGCAGAAACTTGTGATGGCTTGCACACTTTCTCGGAAACAAAGTGTCGTTCGGAGCTTTCGAAAGATACCATAAAAAGTGTAGAGGGTAGTTGGGGTTATTTGCATATGCTCGGAGGTTAGCAAAGCATGAATTAGATCTGGTGCGGAACGATGATGCTCTACAATTAATTCAATTTTGATAAACCAAGGACAATTGAACCAAGCCGCTTTGGAAAAGGGGCATAAAAACAGTAAGTGCAGTTCATCCTCAAGATTACCGTATCTAGAGAAATTTTCCCTAATATGTTTAGAGTACCTACTCGCTCTCTAACCCGTAGGAAGCGCTTTTTGAAGTAATCTCCAAGCAAAAGTTTTAATCCTTGGTGGCATTTGTTTGTTACTCCAAACCTGGTTAAGTAGAGAGATAGTCTGTGGTTTTCTTGAGATATTACCGATGTTGGCTTGGAGTACATACATGAGATTCCCACTGATCATTTGTCCCGAGAACGTCTTGCGCATTCGCAACTAATCTGTTTCTGCTCAACTTGCATGTAAGAATTGCGGTGAACTAATAGTAACTAATTAGAGCTTATTTGATTTTCTTCATGGTCTATGGGAACGGATGTGGTTTTCATCATCAGTTCAACGATTTTTCGTCCGCAAAAACAACGTCAGGCTGGTTTAGAGAGGAGCGGCAACAACGGCGCACCGCCGAGATGGTCTAGAGGTTGAAGAGGAAAGTCATCTCAAGAATTTCATTCCAATTTCATTTTTATTAAGGTACTTTGTAGTGCCAAGATCTACATGAATTCTTTGGTAATATAAAGTGTCTTTAATTGTGGCAAAGGATTTTTTTCATGAGATATGTCCGAAGGGCATGTTTTATTCGAAGGAATGTAATTGGAATTTTAGAGGATTTCCATCTTTGGAATTTTTCAAAAAATGTTTTGTTGACGAAGATCTTAATAAATTGAGAGGAGAAGAGTGTGTTGAGGTTTGTTTATCTCCTCTTGGTTGGTATGACGGATGAGTAGTAACTTGAGATTTTTCAATTTTGGTTGCTTACCACGATTATCACGTGAGTACTAACTTGAGATCATCAGTACTCATTTGCACTTCATTAAGAAGATATAGGACCGGTGAATATGTACTACTCATTTGCACTTAATGAAGAAGATATAGGACCACGGTGAATATGTACCTAGGCTCTACGCACACTGCCCATCACACCGTGGAAATTGGTTTCCCCTGAATATGTGCATCGTTTGATTCGTAGGGCTGAAATTCGTAATGATAATGCTTGGGAAATTTTCCTATAGGATTGCATTGTAATATGTTTTGGAGGAAAATTTCCATCGACTCAAAACTTATGTTACAATTTCTATATTTTTCCTCTGAGACAAAAATTACTTGAAGAAATTTCATTATGTTCCAAATGATATAGGATTCATCTAGATACGTCATTCCTAATCCTGCGGTTTTCTATTCATGTGGGGCCTAATGCCTTTTTTGTTCTTATATGATTTACGCTAAGATATTTCAACCGGAGTTTTTTTGTTCCTATGAAACGATCGGATCGCGTAGATTATTTTGTTGTTGGATCCAAATTTTACATAACTTTTACACAAATCCTATGAACCGAAGGAGCCATAGTTATAATGTTGTCACACGCAAAAGTCTTGCTAGCTAGAGCGCCAAAACGGGTATGCAGAAAAACTGTTAGAGCATCTCCAGTCGCCCTCCCCCCCCACACCCCCCACCCCCCAAATGGCTTTGGGGGGCGCCGGTGCTTGTTTTGCTTCGATTCGACCTCCCCAAAGTTCTTTTTCGGCCGGCGCTCCCAACCCATTCCCAACCCAAAGGAGGGCAAGGGAGGGCGGCGACGGGAGGCGAAAACGGCACGTTGTAGGGTTGTCGGCAAGACAACACCGAATTCCCTCCAAAAGGGCCTATCCTTGCTCTTTTCCACCCATTTCCCCGCCCTGCCGCCTATAGTCCCGCCATTTTCTCCCCACCGTCTGCACTCCACCACGCTATGGCGCCGAAGAAATTCAACGGCTCGTGCAACGCCTCTGTCGACGATGGCACGCCGCCGATGAAGAAGCCGAAGAAGCAGGGCCAGACAAAGGAGCGCCCACCGCGTTTGACCGCCGCCCAGTGGGCGGTGGACATCAATCGACAGACGGTCAACTTGGCTGAATGTCGCGGCAGGGAGGTGAGGGCGAAGGACAATGACGCGACGAAGAATGCAAGTGCCACGTTGATCAAGCGAGTGAAGGACTTGGCCCTTCTTATGACCGAGACTACCACCATGGATGCCGACACGCAGACGTGGTACAACGAACAACGCACCCTGATGTTCAAGGAGAGGGAGGTGGTTGCGACACCAACGACAACACCCACCCCTCCACCGGTGACGGGCTCTACATCCGTCGAGACAGAGGAGGCGCATTCCACTGCAGAGGTATTTTATTTTTTTTTTGAAGTAAAAACACAAGATAAAGAGCAGCAAGCCGCCTCATTAAAAACCTTCCAGTCCCCTTCGGTACCCTGGTAAGGAAAAGAGTGCGTCAGAAACTTGCTGCCCTGAAAGTTTACATAGTGTTCCTACAGTCTAGATTGATCAACTCCCGAACGCAGTCAGGGATTGAATCAAACATAATATCTGACAAGCCAGATTTGCCTAACTGCGCTAACACATGGGCTACACCATTGCTTACACGATCAACCTTGAGTACCGCAATATCCTGATAGATCTTCAGAAGCTCTCTGGCCTCCAGGACTAAAGCCCAACTTGCAGAATGTTCCTCAGTAGTGGACGATATTGCCTGCACAGCTCGCAAACAATCTGACTCCAAGGATGCTGGCCACCTCCGGAGCGAAGACAGTTGTTTCAAGCCCTCCAGACACGCTAGAATTTCGGCTTACTCCGCACTACCACAGGACGGGATGAACCTCCATTCAGCTAGGAGAGTCGCACCCAGATAATCTCGAATAATAATGCCAATACCAGCACGTTTTGTAGCTGAGTCCCAGCCGGCATCAACGTTTGCCTTAACAGCGCCGATGGCCGGGGCTGTCCAGGCAGGCACGAGAGAAGCCTCTGGCTCTTCACCTATAAACGACCGATGGTAATTGACCAAGTAAGGAACTGATGCCGAGACCGATGCCTTACCGTCGCCATGGACGATGTTGTTCCGATGATGCCAAACTCGCCAGAGCAAAAATATTATCTTAGGTCTTTGATCCTTCATTGCATTGCCTAAGAGCAAAAACAACCAGTCCTTGCTATTTCCTCTAAATGCCACTTCATCTGGGAGGGACCAGTGTGCGCGCACCTCCTCGCGAAGGGCTTGAGCAAGGGTACAACAGACAAGAGCATGGTGTACATCCTCTGGTGCTTGTCCGCAAATAGTGCAAATAGGTGTGATTGTATGAATGCGTCTGTTCAAATTCCGCCGAACACCCAGGGAGTCTGAGGCCGCTCTCCAAGCAAAAACCCTCAATTTTGGAGGTACATTTAATTTCCAAACTAGGTCCCAAACCTTCCGATCACCAGTTGCTGTGGGTATACTTCATGGGTGTACCATCGACAGTGCCTAGATCCGGCAAGCCCCACCAGTGGTGATGAGGCATGTGGCCCATCGGGCGGCCAGTTGCTGTTGATCATGAAGGAAGAAGTCCGGCCCAGGATCAGTAAGCCGGATCCGTACCGACATTAGGAGTAACCCGGATCCACGGAGGCCCATGAGGAACCCGGATCCGACGACGTATATGGAAGGCGGATCCGTGACGTGCACGGCAAGATATTGTACCGTAGCTAGGCTGTCTGTAATCCGGCTAGGACTCTCCATGTAAACCCTAGATCCGTGCGCCTTATAAGCCGGATCCCGGAGCCCTAGAGGCACAACCACAACTCATTGTAACAACGCAAAAGCGCGGATAATTCCGACAAGCAGCAGTAGGGCGCGTGCAGTGTGTTCAAGCTGGGTAAATCGCGTACCACCGTCCGTGTGCACTCCGCCCTATGGCCCTACTTCTTCCCCTCGTGAGGATCCTCCTCCGAGGTACCGTCGACAGGCAACGACAGTTGGCGCCCACCGTGGGCCTGCGGCGTGGAGGCCGGAACCGGGAGGGTTCCGCCATGGGAAGCTACGACGACACCATCGCTGTGGGCGTGTCCTTTACGCCGGAAGTCCGCCGATCGTCCCTCCGGATGAGTATTGGATTCCGGCTAAAACCGACCCATCAAGCTCTCCATCGTCCCGTTGGCGGCATACACATCTTCATCGGGGAAACCGTCGATTCCGACGGAAACCCACCGGTGCACGACGCGACCGCCGTTGAGCAGACGCAGCAAAGATCCGATCTGAGACGCAGGAACTTCCTGGCGAAGATTCCGCCTTAGATCCGAAAAAATCAAATCCCACCCAATCCGCCCCCGAGCAGGAAATAACAGTGGAAGACCAATGCAGATCCGCCTGGGTCTCCCAGGTGTTAGAAAAGCAAAGGTGTCACTTGTGCACTTCTTGGCCCATACCGCCGGAACCGCCCCTCAAGAAGACGAGCTGGTCCCGAGGACGAGGCCCCGGAAACAACGCTGCTCCGGATCGAAGGCTGTCGGAGAAAGCGGAACTCCGGCTGAAGAGTCAATTTTGGGAAACCTAAGCCCAATTTCCGGAGACACCCAATCCATGGACACTGAAGAGTTCGATCGCAAGATGAGGGAATATGGACACGGTGATCAGCCTGAAGTTGATTCCGCCCAACCAAAGCAGGTACTTGCAACTGTAGCGGCGCTGGAAGGAAACAGATCAGAAGAGGCAGGCACCCAATCCGACCCCCAGCCGTCTCATCAGGGATCCCCAATGTCGCGAGAGCGTCCCCGCAGGGATTCTTCATCGGAGGACCTCCTGTCACCTGAAGAGATGGTTGCACAAGCAGGCATGGATGCGGTTTATCGCTCGGATATTCTTAACAAACCCATCACTCCCGAAGACATAGAAGCTTTAGAAGCTAAGAGACTGGAGCTCCTGGCCACAGCCAAAAAGTTTAAGGACACTGCAGCCGCCATGCTGGAGGAAAGGAAGCACGCCGCAGTTTTTGTGGAAGACTTCATCCAGCGCGAGCAGGAAGTGGACGAAGGACTCGCAAAGGTCAAGGAACTCCGTAAGCATTGGGAGGACAAGATCGTTGAAGCCCATCACGAGGTCGAAAGGGTCCGGCATGACTTGATAGCTCCCCGCAGGATCACCTTCGCAACTCCAACGGAGCAACAGCCGTTCGCCACCCCAGAGGACAATATGACAAAAGCTGCAGAGATCTTGAAGAAAAGTAACGAGGAGATCGACATCGACTACGTTCGCACGCTCGTCGCTTCAGCGGTTAAACAGCAGAGCAAGGCAGACACTTCGCGCAAGTTGGAATCTAACCCGAGCATTGCGTCTCCACTGCGCAGAAGGACGCCCACGACAATCGCCATCGAGATGACGCATCGCGAACCGGATCCTCGGAACGCAGAAGGAAAGCCAGGGAACACCCAAATCCGATCCCCCGTACCATCAAAGACGCCGCCCAGATCCGAAAGGGAAAGGATGCAATGTACTCTGGACGAGACAAGTACCGCAACCCCTCTCCTCCCTAATGGTTACCCGCCCCTCGCCGCCGTAGTCAAGCCGGAAACACCAGGCCTCGGGGCATGGTGGAATTGTTATCCGCGACAACGTGCTGCCTCAAGAAACAGAAGGGGAGCGCACGCCGGAACCTCGCCGAATCGAACAATGATCGTGAGCCCGAGCCTAGGAGGAGCGGAATGAGGAGCGCGACCGGAGCCCCGCCGGAGCCGGAACGACCAGGGCAGCCAGCGCCACGGCGAAGGCAGCACAGAAGCCGGAGCCAGCACCGGGAGGGCGGGGAGAATCGGAAGCAAGAGGTCGGATCGGCCCCCTCACAGATCTCCTCACCACCACCTAGCGGTGGCGGCGGAGGTGGAGGCGGAGGCGGCGGCCGAGAGGCTCTCGCTCATCCCCCCGCCACGGCTCGCGCGACGCGCGGGAACGCCTCAACGAATACAGAACCGACTACATCGGACCGAAGTGCTTTGGCAGGATGATTCGAGAGGAACCAAAGCCAAGGATGAACCTCAAGTTACCCGGAAACTTGGAGCATTATGATGGCACCGAAAGGCCGGATACCTGGATTGAGGATTACTATAATGCAGTAACCTTTGCCGGAGGAACCCCTAATATCGCCTGCCGCATGCTCCGTTGTACCTTGTAGGTCCAGCCCGGATCTGGCTTAGCGACCTCGAGAAGAACTCCATCTTTTGTGGTTCGACCTGAAGACCGCACTTCGAACCTACAAAAGACCTGCCACGGCAAGCGACCTACAAGCTTGTATCCAGAAGAAGGGAGAATCCTCAAGAAACTTCCTCACACGATGGTTGGCATGCAGGAACGAGTGCGAAAACGTCGACCACACCACCGCCATGTACGCCTTCATTGGTGGACTGCAGAGAGGAGGATTGCTGAGGCATAAGCTCACTTGTCTGGCTAACGCAAATAAACTGACTTTGGATGAGATGATCTCCATTGCCAGCGACCATACAGCCGCCGATGACGACGCAGGCGGTGATATCGCAGCTACAGCAATCCCCCTACATCAACAAAAGAAGAACCGTGATAACGGCAACAACAGCGGCCATAAACGCAAAAACCCTGATGACCAGAAGAGTGGCGGATCCGACATGGTCGCCATGGCGTTCCAACGCGGAGGTTCAGGTGGCGGAAGAGGACGCGGCCGTGGAGGCGGAGCCGGCAGGGGTCAGCAGCATGGCACGGAAGTCACAGCTGGCGGATCCGCGCCCGCAAACCTATGAGGAGTATAGGGACATGCCCTGCCTGGCCCACGGCTACGGGGAAGTCCACTCACACCAACCGCAATTGCAAGTGGGTCAACGACCTAAAGAACGACCCGGAGGCGGGATACAAGCGAGCCCGGAAGCCGCCCTCGCGGCAAAGGAGGCAAGGGCAAGAACAAAGACAAGGAGGAGGACAGTTCCGAGGCAATGGATGAGGATGATAACTCGCCGGATCCCAAGGCAGGGTCCGCAGGTAAATCCAACCCATTTGAGAAAAAGAGCGTGGGGGCTTACCACACTTTCCTCGGAACCCCAACAGTCCGCGCCACCAAGTCAGCTACCCGGATCCTGAACGCATACGTTCCGGCTGTGCCGCAGTATGTCAGGTGGTCGGAAGTCCCGTGCACATTTGAGGGGAGGATCATCCTTTCATTGTGCCAAAAGAGTGCTACGCCTTGGTTGTAAGTCCCCGCATAGACGGGTATGACTTCTCCAAGTGCCTTATGGATGGAGGAGCCAGCTTGAACATCATGTACCTGGAGACTCTGGAGCGGATGAACCTCACCAAGGAACAGCTCAAACACGACAACTGAGTTTCATGGCGTGGTTCCGGTAAGAAGGCGAATTCCCTCGGCAGCATCACACTCCCGTGGCCTTCGGCGATGTTCACGAAGAAAGGATCACGTTTGAAGTTGTGCCCTTCAAAAGCTCCTATCACGTCATCTTCGGCAGGCCCACCTACCATAAGTTCCACGCAAGAGCGTGTTACATCTACAACAAGCTCAAGATTCCGGGTCCTAAAGGTATGATTACCATATCCGGAGACTACAAAAGGCTCATGAGTGCGAGTTAGGCGAAGCCGCCTTCGCAGGTCGTGATATACGGAGAAGAAAGGCTACAGAGCCGCGGTGGATCCGACTGAGATGCAGACCACCAAGAAGCAGATCTCTGAACAAAAAACGTCCTTCAAGGCCGCGATAGAGACCAAGAAAGTCAACTTCAAGGAAGGCGACGATTCCAAGCAAGTCTCAATCGGTGCCAACATGGACCCCAAATAGGAAGGCGCGCTCGTCGAGTTCCTTCGCGCTAACATGGATATCTTCGCATGGCAACCTTCTGACATGTCCGGAGTACCTAGGGAACTCGCCGAGCACTACCTCAACATAAATCCGAGGGCTAAACCGGTGAAGCAAGCTATGCGACGCTTTGGAGATAAGAAGCGCCGCGCCATAGGAATGGAACTAGCTAAGTTACTAGAGGCAGGTTTTGTAATAGAAGTTATCCACACCGATTGGGTCGCAAATCCCGTCCTTGTACCCAAAAAGAACACTGAAATACTAAGAATGTGCATCGATTACTCGGCTTGAACAAACATTGCCCAAAAGATCCATTTCCCCTGCCGCGCATTGACCAAGTCATTGATTCGGCGGAACTTCTGTGTTTTCTTGATGCGTATTCCGGTATCACCAGATCCGGATGAAGGAGTCCGACCAAAAGGCGACCTCGTTCATCACCCCATTTGGCACTTACTGCTATGTTACTATGCCCTATGGCTTGAAAAACGCAGGTGCCACCTACCAACGTACGATGCAGCGGTGCTTGAAGGACCGATTGGCCGGAACGTGCACGCCTACGTCGACGACATCGCGGTCATGACTAAAGGATCCGACTTGATCAGCGACCTCACGAAACCTTTGAGAATCTCCGTCGGTACAAGATGATGTTGAATCCGTCGTCTTTGGCGTACCAGCCGGAAAACTCCTTGGCTTCATTGTCTCTAACAGGGGCATTGAAGTGAACCCGGAAAAGATCAAGGCAATTTTGTGCATCAAAAGGCCAACTTGTCTCAAGGATGTGCAACGACTCACTGGTTGTGTTGCAGCAATCAGTAGGTTTGTTAGCCGTCTTGGCGAGAAGGCACTTCCCCTGTACAAGCTATTGAAGAAAACAGACAAGTTTGTCTGGGACGAGGCAGCAGACGCAGCACTACAAGGGTTGAAGGAGATACTTACCTCCCCACCTATCCTAGCAGCTCAGGAGAGTCGAGCTATGCTCCTTACCCGGCAGCCACCAACAGTCATCAGCCTCGTCATCGTGGTGGAACGACAGGAAGAAGGTCACGAGTATGGAGTCCAAAGGCCAGTTTACTATATTAGCGAGGTCCTTACGGAATCCAAACAGCGCTACCCTCACTTTCAGAAATTAGCCTACGGAGTATTCCTGGGCAGGAAGCCGAGACATTACTTCCAAGAACATCCAAGAATCGTGAGCAAGGCTCCGCTATCGACAATTCTCAACAACGCCGACGCAACAGACGCACAGAAATGGGGCATTGAATTATCCGCCTGATACGCTACAAAGCCAGGATGCGGTCAAATCACAGGTCGGATTTTGTTGCGATTGACGAAGCTCCGGATGCTAGTGGAGCCGGAACAGAGACATGGGTTATGCACTTCGATGGATCCAAGCAGCATCAAGGCTCAGGAGCCGGAGTCACCCTGAAGTCCCCTACCGACGAAGAACTGCAGTACGTCTTGCAGATACACTTCGAAGCTACAAACAACATGGCGGAGTATGAGGCCCTACTACACGGATGCGCATCGCTAAGGAAATAGGATCAAGCACATCATCTCTGCGGAGATTCCGACCTGGTGGCAGCAAGTAGCCGGAACTGGAACGCAGAAATTCCGTCATGGCGGCTACGAGACGAAGTTGACGAGATCGCCAAGTGCTTTCTGGGATACGAAGTCAAGTATGTCCGGAGACGACAACGCAGCGGCACATGCTATCCAAGCTCGGATCCGGCAGAAGCCAATTCCGCCGGAATCTTCCGGAGCATCTCCGGATACCCTCGGTGAAGGGCGCTAACCCGGAAACCTGGTGGCAGTGTCTCCGGCCAAAGCGGTGATGGCTATCATTCCGGCTTGGACACAGCCTTTCCTGGACTACCTCATCGATCGAAGTTGCCGGAGGACGAGGTCTCGCGCGACAGATCATCGACGAGCAAGATCCTACACAATTGTTGATGGACAGCTCTACAAACGAAGCGCAGGGGTATTTCTCAAATGCGTCTCCAATCAAGATGGCATTGAAATCCTCGAGAGATCCACGCAGGGATTGCGGGCATCATGCCGCCCCCAGTCACTCGTTGCAAAGCTTTTCGGCTAGGCTTTTCTGGCTCACAGCTAAAGAAGATGCTGACAAGATAGTCAAGACCTGCCGAGGTTGTCAGTACTACGCTACTCAACCAAACGCTCCAGCTCAAGAGCTGAAGACCATACCTATCACCTGGCCGTTCGCGGTCTGGGGGCTTGATATGGTTGGTAAGCTAAAAAGATCATCTCCTGGTGGTTTTGAATAACTCTTGGTCGCTGTTGACAAATTCAGCAAGTGGATAGAGGCAAAGCCAGTGAGAAAGGCCGACGGTGCTACGGCACTAAAATTTGTCTGCAGCCTCGTGATGAGATTCGGCATCCCACACAGCATCATAACAGACAATGGCACAAACTTCGCTCAGGGAGAATTAAAGGATTATTGTGAGACAATGGGGATTCGATTGGACCTTGCATCTGTGGCTCACCCACAATCCAATGGTCAAGTTGAAAGGGCTAACGGTCTAATATTATCAGGAATCAAGCCGCGCCTTGAAGAACCCGCGACGAGCAGCTTGGGCTGACGAATTGGACGCTGTCTTGTGGAGTTTTGCGAACCCCTAACAAGTCAAGGTTTACACCTTTTTTCCGGTATACGGATCCGCCGTGCCCTCCGACATCATCCACGATTCACCGCGAGTTCCGCCTACAATGAAGAAACAGTGACGAGGCCGACAGCCATCTGGACCTGATCGAGGAAGCTCGGAACTTAGCTGACCAGCGCTCCGCCATCTACCGCCAGGCTCCGACGCTATCACAGTCGTCGAGTCCGGAATCGCTCGTTCATGGCCGGAGACCTGGTTCTCCGCCTTCGCAGGTGAAAGACCATAAGCTGCAATCTCCGTGGGAGGGACCCTTCGTCGTTAGCAAAGTGCTCCATAACGGATCGTACTACCTTGTGGATTTCCGAGAGCTGAGGGACAGACCTGCCAATTGGCACCGGAAACGCAAGCGTGAGGATCCGGATGACATCTACGACGAGACAGATCGCCCCTGGAACATCGCACAGCTACGTCCTTTCCACACTTAGCATATTTTTTCCGAGTTACAAACTCTGTAATAGTTATACATGATCAATGAAATAAAGCTTTTGGTTCACTCTATGAGTCATTTACCTCCTTTACTTGTTCATTTTTAGATCGTGTATGTTTTCCGACTAAACCGCAGAGCTGGATTTTTCCGCCTAGGCGTGTATAAAAGTTGTGATTTTCAAAAATCGTCCTTCAGGACGTAAGCTTAAGTTTTCTGATTAATTTTTTTTCGTTGCGAACTCGTGGATTCCTAGTAGCGATTTCCGGCACCCATGCTTGGGGGCTTGTTTCCGCGGTTATTGACGGATTGCCATTGGGCTTCGTCGCCGCTGGCGAGCGTCCGGCTAAGGTCTTCCGGCTCGCGGAAGGTCAAGCGGGCAAGCCGGAACAACGAAATCAGCACTTGCTTTTCGACACAAAACGAAACGTGCACATAACATTAACGGATAGCAGGATAAGTGTTTCCGCCCCATGCATAATCGTTTCGTTCCTAGCTACTTAAGAATTTAAGTCTTATTACAAACCCACTCCGGGGCCAAAATGATGCAATTTGTTTCATTGTCTAAAACAGGAACTCTACTCGGAGTCCTCTTCTTCAGATTGCTGGTAGGTGGAGCCATCGTCGCTGTCACCAGATCTGGCTTCGGAGTCGTCACCAGAGTTTCCTCCGGAATGCTCGCCGCTTGACCCGGAGCCTTCCCCATAATACTCCGGCTCACCTGCCTCCTCCTCTGCATCGGAAAATCCCGAGGGCAGATCGTGTTTGTTATACCAAAACGAGTGATCCACTCGCCTGACAAACAACTGCTCATAGCCTTCGGTTTCCGCGAGGAGGGCACCCATGTCGGAATCCTTGGGGGCTCCGCGTGCAACATCCGCCAGGTTGAGCGAGGGGAAGTGAGCCTTGCAGGTGGCCAGGACTAGGGAGGCGACTCCGCGTGCTGAAGATTTTTGCCAGTCCTTGATGAAATCCGGCACCTGTTGCATAAGTTTGGTCATCGTGTCGACGATCGTGGTTTTGGCCTTCTTCAGAGACAGAGACTTGGCAATTCCGCGACAGGCTTCGAATAACGCGTCGATTGAAATCCGCGCTTCATCGTATGCCTCCGTCCTCTTCAGGTTTGACTCTTTTGACCACTCAAAGCCGAGGCTTGCTGTGGAAGAAGGAGGTTCAGTTCCGTTAGAGAGAAAGCTTACAAGATAGTCGGAGCAACGACACGGAAAAATGCTTACGGAAGATAAATTTGTCAATGGCCTCCGCCTCCGCTTCCAGAACTCTGTTCTTGGATATTACGGAAAGCACGCGGCCCTGGCTTTTCTCCAGTTTTTCATTCAGCTCCGCCAGGTCGCGGGCATGCTTCTCGGAGAGCTCTTTCCTTGCCTCAGTCTCCTTACTGGAGGATTCTTGGATGAAGGCTTTGAGGGACTCGTTCTCCGCCTCAAGCACCTTGACCTTGGCGGAAAGCTCATCGAACGAGGAGTGCTTGGCAGTTTCTTCTGAAGGCAGAAAGTTGAACATATTATGCATCTTGACAAACTATGTCAGCACAAAAAGTAAATACCCGGATCTCATACCTTGAAGGCGGGTCTCAAGCAGCTGGATAGCTTTTTGGCTATTTTCCGCGTTCTGGCGCAGCCCCTCGATCTCCGTGATTTGTTCCAGCACGTGCACGCGCAGATCTTCGTGCAATTTCCGCGTGGTCTGCGAGGCAGCAAGGAGTTAGTCGGATATTTAAAATCTTGGGGGCTAGCGAAGAATTCAAAGTCTTGGTGTAAAAAATTTAAATTTCCGCCTAAAGTACATTTTGGGAAAGCATCGGCTAATACATGTTACACGGAAATATATCACCCAATGCTTGGGGGCTAGTATTACCTGCCGCACTTCCTTGTGCTTGGCGAAAAACTCCTTCAGGCCCTCCTCCAGATCGGCGAGCTCTCGCATCTCCTCGTCCGGTTTTCCCCACACTTTGTTCAGCATGGTGGAAACTTCCGCGTGGCGTTGTGCAAGGGTAAGTGATGTCTACGTTCCCCCTCCTTTCCTGTAGACAGTGTTGGGCCTCCAAGAGCAGAGGTTTGTAGAACAGCAGCAAGTTTTCCCTTAAGTGGATCACCCAAGGTTTATCGAACTCGGGGAGGAAGAGGTCAAAGATATCCCTCTCATGCAACCCCGCAACCACAAAGCAAGAAGTCTCTTGTGTCCCCAACACACCAAATAGGTGTACTAGTTCGGCGAAGAGATAGTGAAATAGGTGGTATGAATAAGTAGCAACGGTGCCAGAAAATAGCTTGTGGCGTGTAGTTGATGGTGGTAGTATTGCAGCAGTAGTAACACGGTAAAACAGAAGCAGCGATAGCATATTTAGGAACAAGGCCTAGGGATTACACTTTCACTAGTGGACACTCTCAACATTGATCACATAACAGAATAGATAAATGCATACTCTACACTTTTGTTGGATGATGAACACATTGCGTAGGATTACACGAACCCTCAATGCCGGAGTTAACAAGCTCCACAATTAATGTTCATATTTTAGTAACCTTATAGTGTAAGATAGATCAAAAGACTAAACCAAGTACTAACATAGCATGCACACTGTCACCTTCATGCATATGTAGGAGGAATAGATCACATCAATACTATCATAGCAATAGTTAACTTCATAATCTACAAGAGATCATAATCATAGCATAAACCAAGTACTAACACGGATGCACACACTGTCACCATTACATCGCGGGAGGAATAGACTACTTTAATAACATCACTAGAGTAGCACATAGATGAATTGTGATACAAAACTCATATGAATCTCAATCATGTAAAGCAGCTCATGAGATTATTGTATTGAGGTACATGGGAGAGAGATGAACCACATAGCTACAGCGAAGCCCTGCCTCGGGGATGGATTACTCCCTCCTAATCATGGAGACGGCGATGGTGTGAAGATGGCGGTGAAGACGGCGGTGGAGATGGCTCCGGCAATTCCCGTCCCGGCAGGTGCCGAAGCAGAGTTCTGTCCCCCGAATTGGAGTTTCGCGATGCGGCGCGCTGTAGTCTTTCTGGAGTTTCGTCTTGGTACCGTTTTTAGGTCGAAAGGGGTTTTATAGGCGAAGAGGCGGCGCAGGGGGCACTGGGGCGCCACACCAGGCCGCGCGGCCCAGGCCAGCCGCGCCGCCTATGGTGTGGTGGCCCTCCGGCCCCTCTCCGCTCTTCTTCGGTGTTCTGGATGCTTCCGGGAAAATAGGAGGTTTGGTCTTTGTTTCGTCGAATTCCGAGAATATTGCCCGAACAGCCTTTCTGGAACCAAAAACAGCAGAAAACAGGAACTGGCACTGTGGCATCTTGTTAATAGGTTAGTTCCGGAAAATGCATGAATATGACATAAAGTGTGCATAAAACATGTAGATAACATCAATAATGTGGCATGGAACATAAGAAATTATCGATACGTTGGAGACGTATCAGCATCCCCAAGCTTAGTCTGCGCGTCCCGAGCAAAAACGATAACAAAGATAATTTCTGGAGTGACATGCCATCATAACCTTGATCATACTATTTGTAAAGCATATGTAGTGAATGCAGCGATCAAAACAATGTATATGACATGAGTAAACAAGTGAATCATATAGCAAAGACTTTTCATGAATAGCACTTTCAAGACAAGCATCAATAAGTCTTGCATAAGAGTTACTCATAAAGCAATAAATTCTTAGTAAAAGGTATTGAAGCAACATAATGGAAGATTAAGTTTCAGCGGTTGCTTTCAACTTGTAACATGTATATCTCATGGATAATTGTCAATGCAAAGCAATATAACAAATGCAATATGCAAATATGTAAGAATCAATGCAAAGTTCACACAAGTGTTTGCTTCTTGAGGTGGAGAGAAATAGGTGAACTGACTCAACATAAAAGTAAAAGAATGGTCCTTCAAAGAGGAAAGCATCGATTGCTATATTTGTGCTAGAGCTTTTATTTTGAAAACATGAAACAATTTTGTCAACGGTAGTAATAAAGCATATGTATCATGTAAATTATATCTTACAAGTTGCAAGCCTCATGCATAGTATACTAATAGTGTCCGCACCTTGTCCTAATCAGCTTGGACTACCGGATCATCACAATGCACATGTTTTAACCAAGTGTCACAATGGGGTACTTCTATGCCGCCTGTACAAAGGTCTAAGGAGAAAGCTCGCATCGGATTTCTCGCTATTGATTATTCTCAACTTAGACATCCATACCGGGACAACATAGACAACAGATAATGGACTCCTCTTTTATGCATAAGCATGTAACAACAATTAGTAATTTTCTCATATGAGATTGAGGATATATGTCCAAAACTGAAACTTCCACCATGAATCATGGCTTTAGTTAGCGGCCCAATGTTCTTCTCTAACAATATGCATGCTTAACCATAAGGTGGTAGATCTCTTTTAGACAAGACGAACATGCATAGCAACTCACATGATATTCAACAAAGAATAGTTGATGGCGTCCCCTAAACATGGTTATCGCACAACAAGCAACTTAATAAGAGATAAAGTGCATAAGTACATATTCAATACCACAATAGTTTTTAAGCTATTTGTCCCATGAGCTATATATTGTAAAGGTGATGATGGAATTTTAAAGGTAGCACTCAAGCAATTTACTTTGGAATGGCGGAAAATACCATGTAGTAGGTAGGTATGGTGGACACAAATGGCATAGTGGTTGGCTCAAGTATTTTGGATGCATGAGAAGTATTCCCTCTCGATACAAGGTTTAGGCTAGCAAGGTTGTTTGAAGCAAACACAAGCACGAACTAGTACAGCAAAACTCACATAAAAGACATATTACAAGCATTATAAGACTATACATCGTCTTCCTTGTTGTTCAAACACCTCACTAGAAAATATCTAGACTCTAGAGAAACCACTCATGCAAACCAAATTTTAACAAGCTCTATGTATTTCTTCACTAATAGGTGCAAAGTATATGATGCAAGAGCTTAAACAAGAGCACAATAATTGCCAAATATCAAGTTATTCAAGACATCATACCAATTACTACATGTAGCATTTTCCGTTTCCAACCATATAACAATTAACGAAGCAGTTTCAACCTTTGCCATGAAAATTAAAAGCTAAGAACACATGTGTTCATACGAACCAGCGGAGCGTGTCTCTCTCCCACACAAGCATTTATTCAAACAAAAACAAAAACAAAAGAAAACAAACAGACGCTCCAAGTAAAGTACATAAGATGTGATTGAATAAAAATATAGTTTCAGAGGAGGAACCTGATAATTTATCGATGAAGAAGGGGATGCCTTGGGCATCCCCAAGCTTAGACGCTTGAGTCTTCTTGATATATGCAGGGGTGAACCACCGGGGCATCCCCAAGCTTAGAGCTTTCACTCTTCTTGATCATAGTATATCATCCTCCTCTCTTGACCCTTGAAAACTTCCTCCACACCAAACTTAAAGCAAACTCATTAGAGGGTTAGTGCATAATCAAAAACTCACATGTTCAGAGGTGACACAATCATTCTTAACACTTCTGGACATTGCCCAAAGCTACTGGAAGGTAATGGAACAAAGAAATCCACCCAACACAGCGAAAGAAGCAATGCGAAATAAAAGGCAGAATCTGTCAAAACAGAACAGTCCGTAAAGACGAATTTTAAAATGGCACCAGACTTGCTCAGATGAAAATGCCCAAATTGAATGAAAGTTGCGTACATATCTGAGGATCACTCACGTAAATTGGCATAATTTTCTGAGTTACCTACAGAGAATTTTGCCCAGATTCGTGACAGCAAAGAAATCTGTTTCTGTGCAGTAATTCAAATCTAGTATGAACTTTTCTATCAACGACTTTACTTGGCACAACAAAACACAAAACTAAGATAAGGAGAGGTTGCTACAGTAGTAAACAACTTCCAAGACACAAATATAAAACAAAATACTGTAGCAAAATAGCACATGGGTTATCTCCCAAGAAGTTCTTTCTTTATAGCCATTAAGATGGGCTCAGCAGTTTTAATAATCCATTCGCGGGAAATAGTATTTAAAGCAAAAGAGAGCTTCAAGAGGCAAGTTCAAAATAAATTTAAGTCTAACATGCTTCCTATGAAGAGGAATCTTGTACACAAATGAATTCATGAAGAACAAAGTGACAAGCATAAGAGGATAAAACACGAGTAACTTCAGATTCTCAACATAAAGAGGGGAAACTTAATATTATTAAGATGCATATAATCATATTTCCCTCTCTCATAATAACTTTCAGTAGCATCATTGATGAAATCCACAATATACCCATCACTTAAAACATTCTTATCATGGTTCATATGCATAGAAGTATCATTAATTTTGGCATAAGGAGAGTTCTTTTCATTAATAGTAATTGGAGCAGGATTATTATCAAGAATTTGAACATGGTAAACAAGTTGCATATTAAAGGAATTGTTTTTGGTAACCCAATCATGACTATGACAAGTTTCATAAGGATAGTTAGAACCTATATCATAGCATTCTTTGTAATGAACATCAGAGATCGGAGGCACAGTGTCATCATAAGAAATAGAATAGTTATCTTTCACAATCGGTTTATCTGTGTCCACACCATTATTGTTATTAGAAGGAGATGTATCAAGAACATAATGACCAGTAGCTAAAGGATTTTCAAACACCTCTTCCCCAAGCTTAGAGCTTTCTATATCATTATGGGAGGAAGCATGGATAACACTGACACTATGGCAATCATTATCATCATCATTTTCAGAATTAATTTCCCAGAGATTTGCAATATCAAAAGTAGTGTGCTCATTCAAATCATGATTTCTAATGTATGTAAAGGGCATAGGAAGATCATCGTATTTAGATTCATTATCACAATAATCATCAGGAGCAACATACTTACGGTTACCTATCGTTATCTCATATATGCGGGGATATGTTACCTCTTTCTTTTTATTCCCCTTACTCTTCTTCTTCTTCTTCGTTCCTTCTTCTTCTTCTCCTTCTCCTTTTCCTCGTTCCCTTTTTCAGGAGGGAGAGGCTTGAAGGGTGGCTTGTCCGCATAACCTGATTTACTTTCGAAACAATAGAAGAAACTTGGGAGGATCCCTCCTTTTCATTAATTAGTTGAAAACACACAGCGGTCCTATCATATTTTGGCAAGGTGTCATCTTCTAAAATATTTTGTATGTAAGTATTTGTATGGCTATTATCAATGCAATAAGAAAAACACCCATGCAGACATCATCAATATCAAGATCACTCATATGTAACAAAGAGATTTTTCTCAAGTTCTTCACACCCCAAAAATAAAGTAAGTTCATCATGCTGATTAGGAGTAATTTCATCATCACAATACAAATTTGCAGCACTCATTGGGTTCAAATTATCATTGGAGGAGCATTGAAAATTAAAATGACCCACTTCATGGCAAACTTCACAAATAAAAGGATAAAGGGACAAACTTTTTTACCAAGATCATCTAAAGCCCTAAACCACTTTCTAGTTTTTTCATTAGCATGATGGATACAATATTCATCTTTGATTTGATTAATTCCACAAGGTCTATGTATTCCACAAAAATTAACATGCTTATAGGAAATAGCATTCTTAGGAGTTTGAGCATGCTTATTGCAATAATTAACAACAATTTCATTCTTCATGCAAGCCTCTTTAAAAGGTTCATGATACTTATCAAAATTCTTTTTAGGCAATTCAAAATGAGAAGCAAAGGCTTTATAAAGATTTGCAGCAACTTGAGAGTCAAGACCATAAGTAGCACTCATATTTCGAAATTTATCGGTATCCATAAAAGCTTCAATGCATTCATAATCATAATTTATACCTGACTCTTTTCCTTTGTCGTTCTCCCATCCTTCAGCGTTGTCCTCAATCCGATCAAGAAGATCCCACCTAGCTTCAATCTCCTTGCTTGTGAAAGATCCCTCCGAACACGCGTCCAGATAGTCCTTGTGTTGTCCTGAAAGCCTCGCATAAAAATTATTAACAATAACATTACGGGGAAGCTCATGAATGGGACATTTGAGCATTAGTGATTTCAATCTCCCCCATGCTTGAGAAATACTCTCCCCATCACGAGGATAAAAGTTATAAATATAATTCCTATCAATATGCACTTCATGCGGAGGATAAAATTTAGAATAAAAGAGAGATGCAATTTCTCCCAACCAAGAGAATGTCTATTCTCCAACAATTTATACCAATGCGCCGCTTTACCACAGCGAAACAGAGAATAGCTTCTTCCTCACTTCATCCATAGAGATACCGCACACTTGAATAACCCGCATAATTCGTGCAAAAACAGTAAATGATCTCTAGGATGGACGGTTCCATCCCCTTTATAGTGATTGTCCATAACACGTTCAATAATTTTCATAGGTATTTTATACGAATACTTTCAGCAGGTGGATTTAAAATATCAGAAGCATCATTAGAGTTATCGCATATGGGAGATAAAGCATTATCAGAACAAATTTTCTCCCCTAAAGATGGGAAGCTAAAAAGATCACAAAAACTAGCTTCCCCAAGCTTAGACTTCTCCATAGCATTAGCAGTAATTGCATTCATACTAATAACATCGCTACTAACATGCAAATAAGGTTCCATAGGTTTTTTAATTTTCGCATCAAACAATTCTAAATCAGGAAAAAGATTAAAAAGCTCACCGATTTTTTTGTTGTTTTCCATTATGCCTAGCTAGTGTAAACAAGAAACAAAAAGTTGCAATTGCAGGATCTAAAGGAAATAGCTTCGAGTACTTACAATGGCGGAAAATAGCTTGGTAGCCGAGGTCCGGTGTGAGTACCTTTTACCTTTCCTCCCGGCAACGGCCAGAAAATAGCTTGATGTCTCGTTCCCCTCCTTTCCTGTAGATGTGTTGGGCCTCCAAGAGCAGAGGTTTGTAGAACAGCAGCAAGTTTTCCCTTAAGTGGATCACCCAAGGTTTATCGAACTCAGGGAGGAAGAGGTCAAAGATATCCCTCTCATGCAACCCCGCAAGCAGCAGAAGTCTCTTGTGTCCCCAACACACCAAATAGGTGTACTAGTTCGGCGAAGAGATAGTGAAATACAGGTGGTATGAATAAGTAGCAACGGTGAAAATAGCTTGGCGGGCGTGTAGTTGATGGTAGTATTGCAGCGTAGTAACACAAGAAACAAGAAACAAGCAGCGATAGCGTATTTAGGAACAAGGCCTAGGATTACACTTTCACTAGTGGACACTCTCAACATTGATCACATAACAGAATAGATAAATGCATACTCTACACTTTTGTTGGATGATGAACACATTGCGTAGGATTACACGAACCCTCAATGCCGGAGTTAACAAGCTCCACAATTAATGTTCATATTTTAGTAACCTTATAGTGTAAGATAGATCAAAAGACTAAACCAAGTACTAACATAGCATGCACACTGTCACCTTCATGCATATGTAGGAGGAATAGATCACATCAATACTATCATAGCAATAGTTAACTTCATAATCTACAAGAGATCATAATCATAGCATAAACCAAGTACTAACACGGATGCACACACTGTCACCATTACATCGTGCGGAGGAATAGACTACTTTAATAACATCACTAGAGTAGCACATAGATGAATTGTGATACAAACTCATATGAATCTCAATCATGTAAAGCAGCTCATGAGATTATTGTATTGAGGTACATGGGAGAGATGAACCACATAGCTACGGCGAAGCCCTCAGCCTCGGGGATGGATTACTCCCTCCTAATCATGGAGGCGGGGTGAAGATGGCGGTGAAGACGGCGGTGGAGATGGCTCCGGGGCAATTCCCTGTCCGGCAGGGGGAAACAGAGTTCTGTCCCCGAATTGAGTTTCGCGATGGCGGCGGCGCCCTGTAGTCTCTTTCGGAGTTTCGTCAATTGGTACTGCGTTTTTAGGTCGAAAGGGGTTTTATAGGCGAAGAGGCGGCGCAGGGGGCACTGGGGGCGCCACACCACAGCCGGCGCGGGCCAGGCCGCGCCGCCTTATGGTGTGGGCCCCTCTGGCCCCTCTCCGACTCTTCTTCGGTGTTCTGTCCTTCCGGAAAAATAGGAGGTTTGGTCTTTGTTTCGTCAATTCGAGAATATTGCCCGAACAGCCTTTCTGGAACCAAAAACAGCAGAAAATGAACTGCACCGTGGCATCTTGTTAATAGGTTAGTTCCTGAAAATGCATGAATATGACATAAAGTGTGCATAAAACATGTAGATAACATCAATAATGTGGCATGGAACATAAGAAATTATCGATACGTTGGAGACGTATCGCATAAGCTTTTGAAGGGACGGAGTCGGTCGAGGGCCGAGTCGCGTCGGTGCTCGCTTTACCTCCGCTCCTCGGAGCGGGCTGGAAGGTCGAGAAGGTGAGGTCCCCTTGGCCGCGGATCGAGCGGGATCTTCAGGAAGGTCATCAACGTTGATGACGTCTTTCGGATCCGGCTTGGTGGCGGATGAAGCCTTGGGCGGAGCTTCAACCTCAGGAGTAATAGGAAAAGAAGCCGGAGATGGCTTGGCTCTTTTCTTCGGGACCCTTGGGGCCTTGGGGGGCTGGCTTCCGGAGCTTTAGAAAAAACATAAAAAGTATAAGTGAGAGTTTGAGCGTGAAACCGAAACTTGGATCTCGGAAGTAGAAGCTTACCCGGAAGGCTTGAAGAAATGCTGGATGGTAGGCTGCCCCTTGTTGCTGGTATTAATCAGCGAAAGGCGCTTCTTCTCCGCCTCCGCTTTCCGGGTGGCCGCAGTGCTGAGCACTTCGCGGGCGCGTTTCGCATGAGGGCTGGAAGGAGCCGGCTTTTTCCTCTTAGCAGGGCGAGGGGCTTCGGGAGCTTCCGCCTCCGATGCAGCTTCCGGATCCGCGTTGCCGGTGGATGGGACTCGGAGGAGAGTTCCGAGTTCATTTTCTTCAAGCGCCTCGAGCTAATGCAAAGTTAAACACTTAGACAAAAAGTTTGCAGAAAAGCAATAGACCAAAGTCAAGCCGACGTACCGCGGTTCCGGATCCATTCGTGTGGATGTCTTTGTTGCACACGTGAACATGGAGTTCACGTGGGATTTTGATGAGGACCCGGATCCTCTTGTCGATGGCGTCGGCGGAGAGATTGTCTTTGGTGGCGCGCATCGGATCATCGCGCCCTGTGTATTCAAACATCAGGCGGTCCCTGTGTTGGAGCGGCTGGATCCGCTTGGTGAACCAGGAGAGGGTTAAATCCTTCCCCGTCAGCCCTCCTCTCGTGAGCTTGGATCCGCCCCGGCGCCGGGTCACTCGAGGCGAGTCGGAGAAGTGGCACCGTGTCCATGCCGGAGTTTCACCGGCGGGGCTGTTCTTGAATGTTGGAAGTGTCCTGCTGCCCGCCGGGTCGAGACGTCCTTCAGGTAGAAGAAGCCCCGGACCAATACCGCGCGGATTCGTGGCGGTCGGTATGGGGGTAGACGCGGCCGGGGCGGAGCATGAAAGTGATGGATCCGCAAGTCGCCAGCTCGGAGGTCTGGCGGATCTTCTCCTTCTTGACAGAGAAATAATATTGGAAGAGGGGAAGCTAGGGAGTTACCGGAGGTGGCCTCGCAGTAGTGACGTGGTTGCTAACGCCAGGATGTTGTCGGCGATATGTTGTGTTGAAGCCCGTACGCCTTCGAATTTCCGAGAAGAAATCCGATGGCGGAAAAGAGAAGCCTCGCTCCACCAGCGCCTTCGTTACCACCATCTCGCCATCCCGTGGGGCTGGAGCCAGGGAACCCGGAACTGTTCGCCAGCTTCCGGGGAGCAGAAAACCTTCTGTCTCCAGGTTCTTCAGCTCCATGTCAGTGGTGGTGCAGGGCCACCATTTCCCTTTGGCTTCCGCGTCTCGCTGACGAGCTTTGGATTTCCTGGCGGCGATTTCTTCCGCCTTTTGTTCCGCCTTTTCCTCCCCGGAGGCTTTCTCCGGGTTAGCAGAAGTTCCTTCGGTGTCTTTGCCGGAGTCCTTGAGATCCAGGTGGACCGGAGCGAAGGGTGGAGGGGCGGAGGAGATGGGGGTTGCCATGATGGGCTCGGAGGCTGGAGGCGGAGTCACAGAAGACATCTGAAGAAAACAGTGGCGGAAAACATAACTTAGTCGGATCCTATATCGGCAACCTAGCGATCATCCCTACCAACTACGGCAAAGGTCGAAGCTCGGAGCTTACTGTAATGGACTTCGCGGTGGTCGGAGTAACCGGCGGCGAGGTTTTTCGTACGGTGGATCGCCGGAGTTAAGAACACGAAGAACACTGCGGTGGTGAGCTCGCTCCGGTGATGCTCCGGCGACTATTCCGGCGGGTTCCGGCACGGCGGAGGTAGAGCTCACGGGCGGCGCTGCGTGGAGAGGTGAGAATGGGGGGTGAATGAGAAGTTAGGGTCGACGGCGGATATTTATAGGCTGAGGGATGAGATTCGTGCTCCGCATCCTGTGGTCGGAACGCAAGCGTCGCGCCGTTGGATGCGTGACACGTGTCCCAAACCCTAACAAAAATGGCTAGAGATAAAATCGCGCAAAAATGGCGCCAGAATTGGCGGAACCGTTTGAGTCTGTTAAGATTCCGGGTAAAAGCGTGAAGATAAGCAATTCTCATTCGCAAGCAGGGGAGTAACCCGGAGACATGTTTGAAATTGTCGATGGATGAAGTCTCGCAGGATGAGGGATTTTCTGACTAAAGGTTAGGAAAGAAGAAAATGTGAAGTTGGAGTTCTTCAAGTTTCTCCGCGTTACCAACGATGCCGGAAACCTAAGGTGCAAGCATGGCGGAAACTGCAGGCGAAACTCGGAGAACTCTGGGGGCTACTGTTGTGGGTATACTTCATGGGTGTACCATCGACAGTGCCTAGATCCGGCAAGCCCGGGTGGCCCACGGACGGTGATGAGGCATGTGGCCCATCGGGCGGCCCAGTTGCTGTTGATCATGAAGGAAGAAGTCCGGCCCAGGATCAGAAGCCGGATCCGTACCGACATTAGGAGTAACCCGGATCCACGGAGGCCCATGAGGAACCCGGATCCAGTACGACGTATATGGAAGGCGGATCCGTGACGTGCACGGCAAGATATTGTACCGTAGCTAGGCTGTCCGTAATCCGGCTAGGACTCTCCATGTAAACCCTAGATCCGTGCGCCTTTATAAGCCGGATCCCGGAGCCCTAGAGGCACAACCACAACTCATTGTAACAACACGAAAGCGCCCATAATTCCGCACAAGCAGCAGAGGGCCCCGCTCGTGCGTGTTCAAGCTGGGTAAATCGCGTACCACCGTCCCGTGTGCACTCCGCCCTATGGCCCCTACTTCTTTTCCCCCTCGTGAGGATCCCTCCTCCGAGGTACCGTCGATTAGGCAACGACACCAGTAGGGTCAGAGCTAGACTGTCCTCCACTAAGATCCAACAATTTAGGCTGGATTCCAATTCGATAAGCCGAACGAACACTAAAAAGGCCATTGTGCTCTCCACTCCAGGCCAGAAAATCATCCCCTGACCGCGGCGCAAGTTTGATAGACAGAATTACTGAAGCATCATGAGGAAAACAGCATTCGCGCACAGCAGTTTCATTCCAAGCCCTAGTGTCATGATCAATGAGCTCCGATACCCATTTGCGCCGAGAATTACCTCGCTTACCATCTACCTGCAGTGCCCCAGGCCTTGGTAGCCAATTATCACGATAAATTTTCACACTTGAACCATTGCCGATCCGCCAAATAATTCCTTTTTTGAGCAGGTCTAGTCCATAAACAATACCCTGCCAAGTACGTGATTGGTTCTGAATAAACGCCGTATCCAGCAGGTGGCCAGACGGGTAGTACCTTGCTCTGAGGAGGCGAGCACAGAGGCTATCCGGATACTGTAATAAGCGCCATGCTTGTCTGGCCAGGAGTGCTTGATTGAAAATACGCAAATCTCGAAACCCAGTGCCGCCATGAGATTTAGGTCTCGCAACTTTGTCCCAGGCTAACCAGTGAACCTTCCGTTTATTAACGTCATCACCCCACCAGAAGTTGCGGATAATCTGCTCCAACTCGTCAACTAGCCCAACAGGAAATCTAAACACCCCCATAGCATATGTGGATACAGATTGCAGGACAGATTTAATGAGAATATCCTTTGCACCCGATGACATATATTTTTCCGACCAATCACTCGCATGCTTTGAGAACTTGCTTTTAGTTGACTTGAATTTTCCTTTTGTCATCCTTCCTTCAGGGACCGGCAGGCCTAGATATTTTTCTTCAAAGCAACTAGTTTCATACTTCAGGATTTCCTTAATTTCATCTTGTACATCAACCGAGCACTGGTCACCATACATAACCGAACATTTACCGAGGCTCACCAGTTGTCCAGTTCCTCGTTCATAGCGATCCAGGATAGATTTGATTACCCTTGCTTGATCCACCGAGCCCTCAAAGAAGAGAAGGCTATCATCCGCGAATAATAGATGTGAGATGCCAGGGGCACGTCGGCATATGTGTAGCTCACGAAGTGCATTATTTTCAATTTCCTTCTGAATAAGACATGAGAGACCATCAGCAACAAACAAGAATAGGTACGGCGAGAGGGGATCACCTTGGCGAATGCCGCGAGAGGGAATGAAGGAGTCCAACATATTTCCGTTAAAGCGAACTGTATATCGAACGGTGGTCACACACGCCATCACCCACCGAATCCATTGACTATGAAAGCCCAATTTCGCTAAAACTCCTTCCAAAAACCTCCAATCTACACGGTCATAAGCTTTGGCCATGTCCAACTTGTACGCACAAAATTTCTTCCGAGCTGCTGAACCAGTCTGGATAGAATGAATGCATTCAAAGGCCATTAACGCATTATCAGTAATAAGACGCCCAGGAACAAACGCACTTTGCGTCGGAGAGATGATATCTTGAAGAAAAGGCCTCAACCTATTCACCAAGCATTTGGAGACAACTTTGAAGATAACATTGCACAGGCTAATGGGGCGAAAGTCCTTCAGCTCCTCCGGATCATTTTTCTTGGGTATTAAGACAATCGCCGTGTCATTAACCTCATCTGGCATGACACTTGTGTCAAAGAAAACCTTCACCGCCCTTACCACCTCGTCCTTCATGAGATCCCAATTTCGTTGTAGGAAACGTGCAGGGAAGCCATTCGGACCAGGGGCTTTTAGAGGCCCAATTTGAAATAGGGCATCACTGATTTCTTTCTCTGTAAAAGGAGCACAAAGCTTCTCATTAGTCTCATCTTCCACACACCTCCGCATGGCATCAAGGACCGGATCTGGATTGATGGCTTCTTCTCGTGCATACAGATTTTGGAAAAACTCCCTTGTCATATTCTCCATCTCCCCTGTATCAGATGTCCAAGTGCCATCTTGTCGCCTGAGACGACGAACTCTATTCTTGCGTCGCCTCCAAGAAGCCCGCCTATGGAAATACTTGGTATTCCGATCTCCTTCCCGTAACCATGCAATTCTGGACCGCTGCATCCATAAGATCTCTTCCCTGTAGAGGAGCTCATCCATCTCTCTCTCAATGCCAATACGAGAAGCAATACTAATATCATCCGTTAAATGCTGCAGATCCTCTAAGAGAGCTCGTTTCTTTTCTATTTCCTTAGGAATTGACTTGAAGTGTGTTTTCCTCCAATGTTGCAGATTGTTCATCATAGTTTTCAGTGATGACGCAACATCGCCCAAATCCCTCACCGAGACCCTACGGGACCAAGCTTCCTCCACGGCTGCAGCCAGCGATGGTTCCCGCTCCCAAACCACTTCATAGCGCCTGATAGTATTCTTAGACCTGCAGTTAGTAACATCATCCGACGATAATAAGAGAGGGCAATGATCTGAGCGTGTAGAGACAAGGTGACGCAGCCGATAATCCGGGAACATGGCTGACCAGGCTGGGGATGCCACCACTCTATCTAGGCGAACTTTCACATTCCTTTCTCCCTTCTGTTTATTGTCAAAGGTCCAAGGAGCCCCAACAAAACCAATATCATGTAGATCACAGTACGACAAAACCTCTCTGAAGTCCAACATAAGCCTCTCAGACCGAGCTGTTTGAGAGAAATGCTCCTCTTGCCACATTGCTTCATTGAAGTCCCCCATCATCATCCACGGCCTATCAGACCGGTCCTTAATCTGCCGAAGCTTCGTCCACATATGATGACGATCAGACGCTTTGGGTTCCCCATAGATGAAAGTTCCCCTCCACTTTTGTACATAAGGGCCACCCCGGATGTGCACGTCAATGTGGTGGTTGCTGAATGAGAGAAGATCAACAGTGATATCTTCTGTCCAGTACAAAGCCAGCCCACCTCCTTTTCCTGGTTCTTTAACCTGGAAGCATTCCTTCATACCAATACGAAAACGAAGGTTCTCGACCCTTTCCTTACTTTGCCTAGTCTCGCAAATGAAAACTAGGCAGGGCTTATAAGTCTGCACCAGACAGCTCAAGTCGCAGGTGCCCCCACCCCACGGCTGTTCCATCCTAATATCGTCATTGGGCCCGGCGGTCCTCCTCGGAGGAGGCCGCCGATGGTGCCAATTCAGTAGGGGTAGCGCTGGTCTTCCTGACCTTAGACCGATCTCGAGGATTAGTATATTGCGGAGGCGGGGGTGGAATCACATCAGTGTCAGCAGTCTCCATGGGAGTGCCAGGAGGAACCTTTGTGCCCGGAACTTCAGCATTGAGGTTTAAGTTCCTACGAGCCCCAACCCCAGTATCAGACTCAATAGCATCAGTAGGCTTGATTGGGCTAGAGGCATCATCCTTCAACTCCGCAGGATCATCAAGCTCGGCGTCTTGCGATGAGCGCTTCCGTGGCATGCCCTGAGGCGACCCACGCCCAGTCCTACCCCGGCCACGCCCCGCTAGAGGTCTAGATTCCACAGCCGCTGTAGCTCGACGAGTCGCAAACATAAAATCACCATATTGCAAATCCTTAGTACCCCAAACTCCATCGCCGCACTCCTCATGATTATGGCCAATTATCCCACAATGCTTACAGAAGAACGGAACCTTCTCATACTTCACATATAGACGTTTCTTACCCTCACCATCAATATTCAGAGAAACTACCCGCTTCAACGGGCTATTCAATTCAAGAAAGACCCTAATTCTGACATAATTGCCTTCGTAGAAAAGCTTTGGAGACATTTGTACCTCTCTGGTTTTCCCCACCCGGCGGGCCAGATCATCCACAATCCATGGCTTCCTATAGAGCTCCGGGATGCCGTGGATTTGTGCCCAAACGTACAGGCCGCCGAACTCAAACTGCGCTGGGTCTTCCTTACCATCATAATCCTCGATCAGTACAGCCCATCCTCGGAACGTCCAAGGACCTTGGTGTACAACCTTTTTCCAATCTCCTAGACAGTGCAATTGGATGACAAAGAGATTCTCCCCAGCCTCTCTGCAAATCGGATCTCTGGATAAGTTCCAGACCGCCTTCATCTTCCCAATAAAAGCATCAGAACTGAACGATCTCGAGGTATGAACTCTGGCAATCGCTAACCAGCGAGCATCCTTCTGCAGCTTTGTAACCTCGTCGGCCCCTATCACGACGTCCTCGAGCTCGTCCTCGCGGAGATCCAGATGAGCCAGCAGATCATCAATCTCCTTCTGGGAGTTCTGCGTCCCATCACCCATGACTTCACCAGAACTCGACGCCATGCTTCAAACCCAAGTCGAAACCGCGGCGAAACAGGAAGCTCCGCTCGCCACGAAGGTGATCACGGAGCCAGATTAGAGAGAGAAGCAGAGACGGGATCAGAATCTGGCAGGAAAAGAGAAAATCTCACGGGGCACCTCTGCGCCGCCGGAGCACTTAACCCTAACGAAGGGGTACGTATTAGACTTTCCGTGCTATACTGCAGAGGTATTTAAGTTGCCTGTAAAACCATATGCTTTTTTGGGGGAACGCCGAGACAATGGACAACCATTTTTGGCGAGCAGGCTTGAGCCTCGCCGTGTTGTGATGAACTCGTTGCGCCGGTGGCGACGGAAACCTGTTTAATTTGAATGTGTTAGGCTGAAAGACAAACAAATGAGCCTTCTGATCAATTTGTGAGGCTGTTTGGGGAGCATGGCTGGAGAAACAACCCTCTAAAAATGTCACGCCGACGCCCATATTGGTCCGACTAAAGGCTAGCGCTGGACGTCGGAATGGGTGGCCGACTTAGCATTTTAAATTTCTCCAGATGATGGGCCAAGAAACTCGACGTCACACGTGATTCTCATGCTGCATACTCGCAACGCCGGAGCGATAGTATAATCTCCTCTCAACCGGCGGCAATACAGTATGATTACAGCACGCACGCGCGTACGTACACCGAGTCTGACCGTGTCGCTGGACGGATCGGCTCGACATCACAGGCCACGTCTAGCCATCAGCCTTACCTGCATTACTTTATTACAGTACATGGAAAACGCCCAAGTTGCACGTCTTGGAAACGCCCAAGTTGTAGCAGTACCAGATGAGTACAGATAGCAGCGCCCGCCTAATGTCAAGGTCGTCCAAAGAGTGACGTCTAGGATTACGATTGTTGACTGGTGCCGCAGGCGCGCGCTGCCGACGCTAACTCCGCCTGGAAACCGTCGGCCGCCCAACGTCCAAAACTTCGGCTCGCCACGGTCGGATTGGGCATGCTAGGTAGGAAGGATACGTGGCAGCAATAGCGACCCCTAGCTACAACTGGAGGAGCATGGATATCATTATGTCAACCTCCACGCATTTCCAACTGCCCGCCAGCAAACGGATCGAATCGGTCCCTTTTGGTGTGCACGAATACCATATCAGCCTTAAACAGTGCAAGCGGCTCGAGATAAATTGAAAGTTTTGTCCGCGGTGATCCATTTGCAGCCCAAAATTTAAGCTGTAATTGCATCACCGTGGCCACAACGCAGATCGTGCGCATGTCCGTCCCTTGTTTCCTTTGGTGAGGGTGTGTTTCGCCTTGTTTCCTCTGGTGAGGGCGTGTTTCGCCTTTTGCGCGCATGCACTGGCCATTCTGTGCCACTTCAATGGTGTCCAGTTCGTCTTCTGCAGTGATGTCAGGCGGCACTGGGCTTTCACGCCATGCATTCATGCTGTTCCCGTGCTATTTTAAGTTGTGTGGATGCATCCATCTTCACCATTGCGGCTTCCCAACTCCACTAACTTTCTCCACACCTCACAGATCGACGAGCATCAAACCATGGGCAAGTCATGACCGTTCCGGAATAATTGCCACGGCCATGAGGCGGGTCCTCGCGTAGAGATGGGCACTGCAGGGACAGGAACCATCGGTACGTCCCGATCGACTACGCACGCGAGCTCGACGAGACGGCTTGCCTTGTGTCGTGGCCAGACGTCAATCTGCCTAGAGGTTGGCTGATGATTTCATGACGGTTCCCGTGACACCCATGCCGCTGCAAGTGGGCGAGAGCCGCTTGAAGAGATATGCCAATGCTGGTTCGTTCTCAAGTCCGATCTACGGGACAACCCGGCGTTCGCGATGTACTCAAACAACTGAGATACCTTTGGTGCGTGGGAGTTTGACTCTCACCGCCGTGCAGGGTACCAACGCAACGTCGGCTACTTGAGCCGTGAGTATGGTGGTGGTCTTAGCGACGACGACGACAACGACGACTTGCTCTCCAACAAAAATCTCCAACCACGCGAGCTAATTGGGGAAGAGGCCATCACTAGTAGAAAAACGGCCATCTATACCGGTTCTAGAGGGCCATTTGCACCGGTTTCGCAACCGGTATAAAACATCCGGTACAAAAGGCCCCCACCCTTTCGTACCGGTTCCTTACGAACCGGTGTTAATGGGACCTCCACGTGGGCGCCCAGGAGAGCGCACGGCGAGGGAGCTTGCTACCGGTTTGTATTACAAACCGGTACCAAAGGTTGGCTACCGCGGCAGGAAATATGCATGAATCTCTGCCGCGGCAGAGAATTCAGGGTTTAGGGTTTTTGCAGGGGTTTAGGGGTATCGGAGCGTTTCATATCACGTCGATGCACCGGAAACGCGTTTGGGTTTACGTAGTACATGAAGATCAAGGTGATGCATATCAAGTTGGTGCATATAATATAACACACATGTAATTGCATAAGTAGTACTCTCCGATGCATATCAAGTCGATGCACCAGAATTAAGTAGTACATGCATGAAGATCGATCTATTACATGTACCATAGTGGTACACTCCGAGTCAAACTATATATACACACAAAGCAATCGAGGAGCTGGAGAAGATCTTTATGCATAGTGGTACTCTCCGGATGGTGGTATGACTTCCCGAAGGAAAAATCCCGCCAATTCCTCGCCAATTGCTTTGAAGCGCTCCTCGATTGAGATCTTCTCCCGCTTTCTTCTCAACTGTAAAAGAATAAGATACAAATGAATACATGAGCTATGTGTGTGTATATATATGTATATATCAAATCACAAATCAAACAATTATTACTGAAACTCAGCACAACTTATGGTAAGAAAATAAATTTGTGAATATTGTTTTCGTACCTCTTTATTTCTTTCATTATTCGCTCTCTCGCTGACAATTCTGTGGATGTACTCGCAAACGTAGTATCCACATAGATCAGTCCCCAGTGGTTGTTTCGCGCATTTCTGTACAAGAATATAATTCAATCAAACAATAATCAAATATGATAAAGGTGTGTGGACCTAGGTAGTACTACTTACTTTGTTCGCACGCCATATCAGCTTCAGTGCCCATTGAAAGGACTGATCTTCCTTGATGAAAGTTTCTCATACGCTGCCCGACAAAAGAAAATGCACAAAAGAGTTATCAATCAGTTGATATAAGGACTCGGCGTTCCCCCTCCTCCCCTCGTTCTTCTCTCTATTTCTCGACCCTAACACTCGGCGGCGCGTGATGTCTACGGGTGCTTCTATTCTTGTAGACAGTGTTGGGCCTCCAAGAGCAGAGGTTTGTAGAACAACAAGTTTTCCTTAAGTGGATCACCCAAGGTTTATCGAACTCAGGAGGAAGAGGTCAAAGATATCCCTCTCAAGCAACCCCGCAATCACGATACAAGAAGTCTCTTGTGTCCCCAACACACCTAATACACTTGTCGATGTATAGGTGCACTAGTTCGGCGAAGAGATAGTGAAATGCAAGTAGTATGGATGTGTATGAGTGGTAATAGCAATCTGAATAAAATATGGCAGCGAGTAAACATGCAGTAGAACAATAAGTAAGCGGTGTTTGCAGTATTGGAAACAAGGCCTAGGGATCCTACTTTCACTAGTGGACACTCTCAACATTGATCACATAATAAATAAATAACTTCTCCTAACTTGTGCTACACATACTCTTGTTTGATAACAAACACCATTCATTGTGTAGGGCTACAAGAGCTCCCTGCCGGAGTTAACAAGCGCCACAACATTCGGTGTTCATATTTAAGTAACCTTTAGAGCATAATAGATCATTGCAATTTAGACCGAGTACTAACATAGCATACACACGGTCACCTTTACACTATGAAGGGGGAATAAATCACATCAATACTATCATAGTAATAATTAACTCCATAACCTACAAGAGATTATGATCATAACCTACGCCAAGTACTACACGATGCACACATTGTCACCATTACACCGTGAAGGAGGAATAGACTACTTTAATAACATCACAAGAGTAGCACATAGACTAATAGTGATACAAAGCTCATATGAATCTCAATCATGTAAGGCAGCTCATGAGATCATTGTATTGAAGTACATAGGAGAGAGATTAACCACATAGCTACCGGTACAGCCCTTAGCCTTGATGGAGAACTACTCCCTCCTCATGGGAGACAGCAGTGGTGATGAAGATGGCGGTGGTGTCGATGGAGATGCCTTCCGGGGACTCTGTCCCGGCGGCGTGCGAACAGAGACTTGTCCCCGCATCTTGCCTTCGCGATGGCGGCGACTCGGAAGGTTTCTCGTACCGTGGCTTTTCCGTATCGAAGATTTAGGTCAGGACCTTTAAATAGGTGAAGAGGCGGAGTCGGAGGGGTACGGAGGCCACACACAGGGCGGCGCGGCCCAGCCCTGGCCGCGCCGGCCCCATGTGTGGGCCCCTGTGGCTCTCCTCCGGTGGCTCTCGGGTGTGGAAGCTTCGTGGAATTCTAAGATGGCGTTGATTTCGTCCAATTCCGAGAATATTTCCTTACTATGATTTATGAAACCAAAACAAGCAGAAATGAACGGCACTTCGGCATCCGGTCAATAGGAAAATGCAAAATAATGACATAAAGTGTGTATAAAACATGTGTATCATCATAAAAGTAGCATGGAACATAAGAAATTATAGATACGTTTGGGACGTATCAAGCATCCCAAGCTTAGTTCCTACTCGCCCTCGAGTAGGTGAACGATAACAAAGATAATTTCTTAAGTGACATGCTATCATAATCTTGATCATACTATTGTAAGCATATGAGATGAATGAAGTGATTCAAAGCAATGGTAAAGACAATGAGTAAACAAATGAATCATATAACAAAGACTTTTCATGAATAGTACTTTCAAGACAGGCATCAATAAGTCTTGCATAAGAGTTAACTCATAAAGCAATAGATTCTTAGTAGAAGGGCATTGAAGCAACACAAAGGATGATTAAGTTTCAGCAATTGCTTTCAACTTGTAACATGTATATCTCATGGATAATTGTCAACATAAAGCAATATAACAAGTGCAATAAGTAAACATGTAAGAATCAATGCACACAGTTGACACAAGTGTTTGCTTCTAAGATAGAAAGAAGTAGGTGAACTGACTCAACATAAAGTAAAAGAATGGCCCTTCGCAGAGGGAAGCGGATTAAATCATGTGCTAGAGCTTTTTAAGTTTTGAAATCATATAGAGAGCATACAAATAAAGTTTTGAGAGGTGTTTGTTGTTGTCAACGAATGGTAATGGGTACTCTAACTACCTTATCAACCGGACTTTCAAGAGCGGCTCCCATGAAGGACGTTATTTCTACAAGCAAGGTAGATCATCCCTCTTCTCTTTTGTTTACACATGTATTTTAGTTTCATTATTTAAAGATGACACTCCCCCCAACCTTTGCTTACACAAGCCATGGCTAACCGAATCCCTGGTGCCTTCCAACATTCACATACCATGGAGGAGTGTCTATTTGCAAAATTAAGTTGCTTACCGATAGATCAGGGCAAAGCATGTGAAGAGAATTATTAATGCAAGTTAATTAATTGGGGCTGGGAACCCCATTGCCAGCTCTTTTTGCAAAATTATTGGATAAGCGGATGAAGCCACTAGTCCATTGTGAAAGTCTGTCAAAAGTAAATGACAAGATCGAAAGATAAAACACCACATACTTCCTCATGAGCTATAAAACATTGACACAAATAAGAGATAATAGTTTTTGAATTGTTTAAAGGTAGCACATGAAGTATTTGCTTGGAATGAGAAATACCATGTAGTAGGTAGGTATGGTGGACACAAATGGCATAGTTTTTGGCTCAAGGATTTGGATGCATGAGAAGAATTCCTCTCAATACAAGGCTAGGCTAGCAAGGTTGTTTGAAGCAAACTCAAGTATAAAACGGTGCAGCAAGACTCACATATGAACATATTGTAGGTATTATAAGACTTTACATTGTCTCCTTGTTGTTCAAACACCTTAACCAGAAAATATCTAGACTCTAGAGACCAATCATGCAAACCAAATTTTAACAAGCTCTATGTAATTCTTCATTAATGGGTACAAGGTACATGATGCAAGAGCTTAAACATGATCTATATGAGCACAACAATTGCCAAGTATCAAATTATTCAAGACATTATACCATTACCACATGCAGCATTTCTGTTTCCAACCAAATAGCAATGAACGAAGCAGTTTCAACCTTCGCCATGAACATTAAGAGTAAAGCTAAGAACACATGTGTTCATACGCAACAGCGAAGCGTGTCTCTCTCCCACACAAGCATGAATTTATTCAGAGAATGAAAATAACAAAACGAAAATAAAAGCACACAGACGCTCCAAGTAAAGCACATAAGATGTGACCGAATAAAAATATAGTTTCAATAGAAGAAACCTGATAAGTTGATGAAGAAGGGGATGCCTTGGGCATCCCCAAGCTTAGACGCTTGAGTCTTCTTAAAATATGCAGGGATGAACCACGGGGGCATCCCCAAGCTTAGACTTTTCACTCTTCTTGATCATATCATATCATCCTCTCTGACCCTTGAAAACTTCCTCCACACCAAACTCGAAACAAACTCATTAGAGGGTTAGTGCATAATCAAAATTTCACATGTTCAGAGGTGACACAATCATTCTTAACACTTCTGGACATTGCCCAAAGCTACTGGAGTCAATGGAACAAAGAAATCCATCCAACACGAAAAGAGGCAATGCGAAATAAAAGGCAGAATCTGTCAAAACAGAACAGTCCGTAAAGACGAATTTTTTAGAGGCACTGGACTTGCTCAGATGAAAATGCTCAAATTGAATGAAAGTTGCGTACATATCTGAGGATCACGCACGAAATTGGCAGATTTTTCTGAGTTACCTACAGAGAACCCTGCCCAAATTCGTGACAGATAGAAATCTGCGCAGTAATCCAAATCTAGTATGAACCTTACTATCAAAGACTTTACTTGGCACAATAATGCAATAAAATAAAGATAAGGAGAGGTTGCTACAGTAGTAACAACTTCCAAGACTCAAATATAAAACAAAAGTACTGTAGTAAAATAAAAACATGGGTTATCTCCCAAGAAGTGCTTTCTTTATAGCCATTAAGATGGGCTCAGCAATTTTAATGATGCACTCGCAAGAAATAAGAGTTGAAGCAAAAGAGAGCATCAAGAAGCAAATTCAAAACACATTTAAGTCTAACCCACTTCCTATGAAAAGGAATCTTGTAAATAAACAAGTCATGTAGGCATAATGCAACAAGCATAGGAAAACTAGACAAGCGCAACTTCAAGATTTTCAGCATATAGAAAGGTGTTTTAGTAACATCAAAAACTTCTACAACCATATTTTCCTCTCTCATAATAACTTTCAGTAGCATCATGAACAAATTCAACAATATAACTATCACATAAAGCATTCTTATCATGAGTCTCATGCATAAAATTATTACTACTCCCAACATAAGCATAATCAATTTTATTAGTTGTAGTGGGAGCAAATTCAACAAATTAGCTATCATTATTATTCTCATCATCAAATATAGGAGGTATAGTATAATCATAATAAAATTTACTCTCCATAGTAGGCGGCACCAAAAGACCACTATCATTATAATCATCATATATGGGAGGCATATCATAATCAACATAAACTTTCTCCTCAATACCCGGAGGGCTAAAGAGATCATTTTCATCAAAACCGACCTCCCCAAGCTTAGAACTTTCTATATCATTATCAGCAATGGTGTTCAAAGCGTTCATACTAATATTACTACTAGCATGCAAATAAGGTTCCATAGGTTTTTAATTTTCGCATTAAACCATTCATGTCTTGACTCAGGAAATAGTTTAAAAGCTCACAAATGTTTTCCATTATGCCTTACTAGTGTTTAACAAGAAACAAAAAGATGCAATTGCAGGATCTAAAGGAAATAGCTTCGAGCACACACACAACGGCAACAAAAGTACTTAGTTACCTGGGACCGGAGTATGAGTGCCTTTTACCTTTCCTCCCCGGCAACGGCGCCAGAAAAGTGCTTGCTGTCTACGGGTGCTTCTATTCTTGTAGACAGTGTTGGGCCTCCAAGAGCAGAGGTTTGTAGAACAGCAGCAAGTTTCCTTAAGTGGATCACCCAAGGTTTATCGAACTCAGGGAGGAAGAGGTCAAAGATATCCCTCTCAAGCAACCCCGCAATCACGATACAAGAAGTCTCTTGTGTCCCCAACACACCTAATACACTTGTCGATGTATAGGTGCACTAGTTCGGCGAAGAGATAGTGAAATGCAAGTAGTATGGATGTGTATGAGTGGTAATAGCAATCTGAATAAAATATGGCAGCGAGTAAACATGCAAGTAGAACAGAATAAGCGGTGTTTGCAGTATTGGAAACAAGGCCTAGGGATCCTACTTTCACTAGTGGACACTCTCAACATTGATCACATAATAAATAAATAACTTCTCCTAACTTGTGCTACACATACTCTTGTTTGATAACAAACACCATTCATTGTGTAGGGCTACAAGAGCTCCCTCAAGCCGGAGTTAACAAGCGCCACAACATTCGGTGTTCATATTTAAGTAACCTTTAGAGCATAATAGATCATTGCAATTTAGACCGAGTACTAACATAGCATACACACTGTCACCTTTACACTATGAAGGGGGAATAAATCACATCAATACTATCATAGTAATAATTAACTCCATAACCTACAAGAGATTATGATCATAACCTACGCCAAGTACTACACGATGCACACACTGTCACCATTACACCGTGAAGGAGGAATAGACTACTTTAATAACATCACAAGAGTAGCACATAGACTAATAGTGATACAAAGCTCATATGAATCTCAATCATGTAAGGCAGCTCATGAGATCATTGTATTGAAGTACATAGAGAGAGATTAACCACATAGCTACCGGTACAGCCTTAGCCTCGATGGAGAACTACTCCCTCCTCATGGGAGACAGCAGCGTGATGAAGATGGCGGTGGTGTCGATGGAGATGCCTTCCGGGGCACTTCCCATCCCGCGGCGTGCCGGAACAGAGACTTCTGTCCCCCGCATCTTGGCTTCGCGATGGCGGCGGCTCCGAAGGTTTCTCGTACCGTGGCTTTTCCGTATCGAAGATTTAGGTCGGGACCTTAAATAGGCGAAGAGGCGGAGTCGGAAGGGGTACGGAGCCGCCACACAACAGGGGGGCGCGGCCCAGCCCCGGCCGCGCCGGCCCCATGTGTGGGGCCCCGTGGCTCTCCTCTCGGTGGCTCTCGGGTGTTCTCGGGAAGCTTTGTGGAATTCTAAGATGCTGGGCGTTGATTTCATCCAATTCCGAGAATATTTCCTTACTAGGATTTCTGAAACCAAAAACAGTAAAACAGGAACTGCACTTCGGCATCTTGTCAATAGGTTAGTTCCGGAAAATGCATAATAATGACATAAAGTGTGTATAAAACATGTGTGTATCATCATAAAAGTAGCATGGAACATAAGAAATTATAGATACGTTTGGGACGTATCAGCGCGCCCCTCATGCTCAACGTCTAACCCTACTACGACTACATGCGCTCCAACGGTGTCATCCCGCTCGACTACTGATGCGCGTAGATGTACACGTCCGTTGGGAACCCCAAGAGGAAGGTATGATGCGCACAGCGGCAAGTTTTCCCTCAGAAAGAAACCAAGGTTTATCGAACCAGAGGAGCCAAGAAGCACGTTGAAGGTTGATGGCGGCGGGATGTAGTGCGGCGCAACACCAGGGATTCCGCGCCAACGTGGAACCCGCACAACACAACCAAAGTACTTTGCCCCAACGAAACAGTGAGGTTGTCAATCTCACGGCTTGTCTGTAACAAAGGATTAAATGTATTGTGTGGAAGATGATTGTTTGCAAGAAAACAAGAAAGAACAAGTATTGCAAGCAGATTTGTATTTCAAGATAAAAGAATGGACCGGGTCCACAGCTCACTAGAGGTGTCTCTCCCATAAGATAAAGCATGTTGGGTGAACAAATTGGCAATTGACAAATAGAGAGAGCATAACAATGCACATACATGGCATGATAAATATAGTGAGATTTAATTGGGCATTACGACAAAGTACATAGACCGCCATCCAACTGCATCTATGCATAAAAAGTCCACTTCGGTTATCATCCTAACCCCTTCCGGTATTAAGTTGCAAAGCAACACACAATTGCATTAAGTATGGTGCGCAATGTAATCAATAACTACATCCCTGACATAGCATCAATGTTTTATCCCTAGTGGCACAACAGCACAACACAACCTTAGAACTTTCTGTCACCCAGGTATCAATGTAGGCATGAACCCACTATCGAGCATAAATACTCCCTCTGGAGTTAAGAGTAAAACTTGGCCAGAGCATCTACTAATAACTGAGAGCATGCAAGATCATAAACAACACATAGGTAATAACTTGATAATCACCATAACATAGTATTCTCTATCCATCGGATCCCGACAAACACAACATATAGTATTACAGATAGATGATCTTGATCATGTTAGGCAGCTCACAAGATCCAACAATGAAGCATAATGAGGAGAAGACAACCATCTAGCTACTGCTATGGACCCATAGTCCAGGGTGAACTACTCACTCATCACTCCGAGGCGACCATGGCGGTAGAGTCCTCCGGGAGATGATCCTCCCCAGGGTGCCGGATGAGATCTCCTAATCCCCCGAGATGGGATTGGCGGCGGCGGCGTCTCGGGCAAGGTTTTCCGTATCGTGCCTCTGTGACGGGGCTTTCGCGACCTGAGGCTTTGGCAGGCGGAAGGAAACGGGGGGCCACACGAGGGCCCCACACCATAGGTCGGCGTGGCCAGGGCCGGGCCGCGCCGCCCTATGGTGGCGGCGCCCGTGGCCCCACTTCGACTCCTCTTCGGTCTTCCGGAAGCTTCGTGGCAAAATAGGACCCCGGGCGTTGATTTCGTCCAATTCCGAGAATATTCCTTACTAGGATTTCTCAAACCAAAAACAGCAGAAAAACAGAATCGCTCTTTCGCATCTTGTTAATAGGTTAGTTCCGAAAATGCACGAATATGACATAAAGTGTGCATAAAACATGTAGATATCATCAATAATGTGGCATGGAACATAAGAAATTATCGATACGTTGAGACGTATCAGCATCCCTGCTTAGTTCTGCTCGTCCGAGCAGGTAAAACGATAACAAAGATAATTTCTCAAGTGACATGCCATCATAATCTTGATCATACTATTTGTAAACATATGTAATGAATGCAGCGATCAAAACAATGGTAATGACATGAGTAAACAAGTGAATCATAAAGCAAAGACTTTTCATGAATAGTACTTTCAAGACAAGCATCAATAAGTCTTGCATAAGAGTTAACTCATAAAGCAATAAATCAAAGTAAAGGTATTGAAGCAACACAAAGGAAGATTAAGTTTCAGCGGTTGCTTTCAATTTGTAACATGTATATCTCATGGATAATTGTCAACATAGAGTAATATAACAAGTGCAATATGCAAGTATGTAGGAATCAATGCACAGTTCACACAAGTGTTTGCTTTTGAGGTGGAGAGAGATAGGTGAACCGACTCAACATAAAAGTAAAAAGAATGGTCCTTCAAAGAGGAAAGCATCGATTGCTATATTTGTGCTAGAGCTTTTATTTTGAAAACATGAAACAATTTTGTCAACTAGTAATAAAGCATATGAGTTATGTAAATTATATCTTACAAGTTGCAAGCCTCATGCATAGTATACTAATAGTGCCCGCACCTTGTCCTAATTAGCTTGGACTACCGATCATCGCAATGCACATGTTTTAACCAAGTGTCACAATGGGGTACCTCCATGCCGCCTGTACAAGGGTCTAAGGAGAAAGTTCGCATTGGATTTCTCGCTTTGATCATTCTTCAACTTAGACACCCATACCGGGACAACATGGACAACAGATAATGGACTCCTCTTTAATGCATAAGCATGTAGCAACAATTATTATTCTCATATGAGATTGAGGATATGTGTCCAAAACTGAAACTTCCACCATGATTCATGGCTTTAGTTAGCGGCCCAATGTTCTTGTCTAACAATATGCATGCTCTAACCATTAAGGTGGTAGATCTCTTACTTCAGACAAGACGGACATGCATAGCAACTCACATGATATTCAACAAAGAGTAGTTGATGGCGTCCCCAGAAACATGGTTATCGCACAACAAGCAACTTAATAAGAGATAAAGTGCATAAGTACATATTCAATACCACAATAGTTTTTAAGGCTATTTTGTCCCATGAGCTATATATTGCAAAGGCGAATGATGGAATTTTAAAGGTAGCACTCAAGCAATTTACTTTGGAATGGCGAAAAATACCATGTAGTAGGTAGGTATGGTGGACACAAATGGCATAGTGGTTGGCTCAAGGATTTTGGATGCATGAGAAGTATTCCTCTCGATACAAGGTTTAGGCTAGCAAGGTTATTTGAAACAAACACAAGGATGAACGATGCAGCAAAACTCACATAAAAGACATATTGTAAACATTATAAGATTCTACACCGTCTTCCTTGTTGTTCAAACTCAATACTAGATATTATCTAGACTCTAGAGAAACCAAATATGCAAACCAAATTAGCAAGCTCTAAGTGTTTCTTCATTAATGGGTGCAAAGTATATGATGCAAGAGCTTAAACATGAGCACAACAATTGCCAAGTATCACATTATCCAAGATATTATAGCAAATACTACATGTATCATTTTCCAATTCCAACCATATAACAATTTCACGAAGAAGAAACTTTGCCATGAATATTATGAGTAAAGCCTAAGGACATACTTGTCCATATGCTACAGCGGAGCGTGTCTCTCTCCCACAAAGAATGCTAGGATCCAACTTTATTCAAACAAAACAAAAACTAAAGCAAACCGACGCTCCAAGCAAAGTGCATAAGATGTGACGGAATAAAAATATAGTTTCTAGGGAGGAACCTGATGTTGTCGATGAAGAAGGATGCCTTGGGCATCCCCAAGCTTAGACGCTTGAGTCTTCTTAGAATATGCATGGGTGAACCACCGGGGCATCCCCAAGCTTAGAGCTTTCACTCCTCTTGATCATAGTATATCATACTCCTCTCTTGATCCTTGAAAACTTCCTTCACACCAAACTTCAAGCAAACTCATTAGAGGGTTAGTGCACAATAAAAGTTTACATGTTCAGAGGTGACACAATCATTCTTAACACTTCTGGACATTGCATAAAGCTACTGGACATTAATGGATCAAAGAAATTCATCCAACATAGCAAAAGAGGCAATGCGAAATAAAAGGCAGAATCTGTCAAAACAGAACAGTTCGTAAAGACGAATTTTAAAATGGCACCAGACTTGCTCAAATGGAAAAACTCAAAACTAATGAAAGTTGCGTACATATCTGAGGATCACTCACGTAAATTGGCATAATTTTCTGAGTTACCTACAGAGAATTAGGCCCAGATTCGTGACAGCAAAGAAATCTGTTTCTGCGCAGTAATCCAAATCTAGTATGAACCTTACTATAGAGACTTTACTTGGCACAAAAACATGATAAGGAGAGGTTGCTACAGTAGTAAACAACTTCCAAGACTCAAATATAAAACAAAGTAGTAAAAACATGGGTTGTCTCCCATAAGCGCTTTTAACGCCTTTCAGCTAGGCGCAGAAAGTGCATATCAAGTAACATCGAGAGATGGAGCATCGGCATTATAAGTTCCCCCATCTGTGGTGGCACTAAGGGCTTTGTCAATTTTAGGCCTATAATAATATTTCTTTGGTCTAGGCACTTTAGAGACATACATAAACTTTTGCTCCTTTCCCACATAAGCTTTCTCTCTAAACTTTAAAGATGAAAAGGTTGAACCCAAGGTTCCCATAGCTTTTTCAAGTTCGCCAATCCTATTAATTTGATTATCATGGTCAACACAAGTTCCTAGGACACTAATTCTTTCATCAATTCCTCCTAAGGATTTATCAAGTTCATCAGTTTTATCAAGTAACATTTCCAATTTAGTTTCAACACTTGGGAAATTTTTCTCTATGGTTTCCAATTTTCTCATAACATCTTCAAGAGAGGTTTCAATTTTAACTTCATTAACAGGTGGTATCCCAAATAAACTCTCAATAATGCAACTAGCTTCTAAAGCAGGAGCGCCTAGGAAGTTACCTCCCGCGAGACAATCAAGAACATACCTATTCCAGCTAGAGATACCAACATAAAAATTCCTGAGTAGGATAGTGGTGGAGTGTTTCTTAGTGCACCTATTATGGGCATCACTAATTCTATACCAAGCATCTTTTAAACATTCTCCCCTTGTTGCTTAAACGAACGAACTTCAACTTCAGGATTACTCATTTTAGCAATAGTAAATAAAGCAAACTAGATAAAGTAAATGCAAGTAACTAAATTTTTTTGTGTTTTTGATATAGAGAGCAAGACAGTAAATAAAGTAAAGCTAGCAACTAATTTTTTGTGTTTTGATATAATGCAGCAAACAAAGTAGTAAATAAAATAAAGCAAGACAAAACAAAGTAAAGAGATTGGGAAGTGGAGACTCCCCTTGCAGCGTGTCTTGATCTCCCCGGCAACGGCGCCAGAAAAAGTGCTTGATGCGCGTAGATGTACACGTCCGTTGGGAACCCCAAGAGGAAGGTATGATGCGCACAACAAGTTTTCCCTCATAAAGAAACCAAGGTTTATCGAACCAGGAGGAGCCAAGAAGCACGTTGAAGGTTGATGGCGGCGGATGTAGTGCGGCGCAACACCAGGGATTCCGGCGCCAACGTGGAACCCGCACAACACAACAAAGTACTTTGCCCCAACGAAACAGTGAGGTTGTCAATCTCACCGGCTTGCTGTAACAAAGGATTAAACGTATTGTGTGGAAGATGATTGTTTGCAAGAAAACAGTAAAGAACAAGTATTGCAGCAGATTTGTATTTCAGTATAAAAGAATGGACCGGGGTCCACAGTTCACTAGAGGTGTCTCTCCCATAAGATAAAGCATGTTGGGTGAACAAATTACAATGGCAATTGACAAATAGAGAGAGCATAACAATGCACATACATGGCATGATAAATATAGTGAGATTTAATTGGGCATTACGACAAAGTACATAGACCGCCATCCAACCGCATCTATGCCTAAAAAGTCCACCTTCAGGTTATCATCCGAACCCCTTCCGTATTAAGTTGCAAAGCAACAGACAATTGCATTAAGTATGGTGCGTAATGTAATCAATAACTACATCCCTAGACATAGCATCAATGTTTTATCCCTAGTGGCAACAGCACAACACAACCTTAGAACTTTCTCACTGCCCAGGTATCAATGTAGGCATGAACCCACTATCGAGCATAAATACTCCTCTTGGAGTTAAGAGTAAAACTTGGCCAGAGCATCTACTAATAACTGAGAGCATGCAAGATCATAAACAACACATAGGTAATAACTTGATAATCACCATAACATAGTATTCTCTATCCATCGGATCCCGACAAACACAACATATAGTATTACAGATAGATGATCTTGATCATGTTAGGCAGCTCACAAGATCCAACAATGAAGCATAATGAGGAGAAGACAACCATCTAGCTACGCTATGGACCCATAGTCCGTGGGTGAACTACTCACTCATCACTCCGGAGGCGACCATGGCGGTGTAGAGTCCTCCGGAGATGAATCCCCTCCGGCAGGGTGCCGGAGGAGATCTCCGAATCCCCCGAGATGGGATGGCGGCGGCGGCGTCTCGCAAGGTTTTCCGTATCGTGGCTCTCAGATCGGGGTTTCGCGACGAGGCTTTAAGTAGGCGAAGGGAACGTGGGGGCCACACGAGGGCCCCACACCCATAGCTCCGCGGGCGGGGCCGCGCCGCCCCATGGTGGCGGCGCTCGTGGCCCCACCGACTCCTCTTCTTCTGGAAGCTTCGTGGCAAAATAGGACCCCGGGCGTTGATTTCGTCCAATTCCGAGAATATTTCCTTACTAGGATTTCTGAAACCAAAAACAGCAAAACAGAACCGGCTCTTCGGCATCTTGTTAATAGGTTAGTTCCAGAAAATGCACGAATATGACATAAAGTGTGCATAAAACATGTAGATATCATCAATAATGTGGCATGGAACATAAGAAATTATCGATACGTTGGAGACGTATCAACTACGCGCTCTTCCGCCCGCTCCCGCCCAACAAGGAGGCCGTCGACGCGTCCGCCAACGTCCCCGTCATGGTCACCGAGACCGGCTGGCCGCACAAGGGAGACGCGTCCGCCGAGCCCGACGCCAACACCGGCAACGTCGACACCTACAACAGCACTGGACCGCAGGCGGCCCGAGCTCCACGCCGGCGCCCACGCAGGCGCATGCACGGCCGAGCTCGATCCCGCGCAGGCCGGCCGCGGAGAGCACGGCGGCGCGCGCCGCCGGGAGGCGGCCGGGACATGGCGAGCGGGATCTCCGCGAAGGCCTCCGGCCCATTCAATGCCGTCCTCGCCCTCGTCACTGCATTCCGTCGAGCACGGTGTGCGGCGTCGGCGGGGGCACGGGCGCTGGCGCGCCTCGCCATGCCGCTGCGGCACTGCCGCCGGCCGGTGGGCACGGGCGCCAGCCGCGCCGCCTCGCCCTCGTCGCTGCATTCCGTCGAGCACCTAGTGTGCGGCGTCGAGCGGTGGTGTGCGGCGGCGTGGTGGCGCGGACGAACGGCCTCCATGCGGTCTCGGGTGGCGCACGCGGCGTTGCGCGTAGCGGCGGACGCCACGATCTCACGATGGCGGCGCATCGGCGGCCGGCGATGGTGCCGGAGAAGGGGAGGGAGGCGATGGTCGGGCCGGGCGCGCGGCGCACATACCTGCGCAGACGGCGCGGAGAGGAGCGGCGCCGTGGACGAAGGTGATGGCGACGGTGACGGCCTGTTGCGGCGTGGCGTGGTCGACGGCGACAACGTGGACGACGGCGAGCGAGCGGCCGGAGCTTCCTCTTCGCGCGCGTCGTCTGCGGGGAAGTTTGGGGAAATTTTGGGGATTTTGCCCGCGGGCCAAGGAAAACGAGCCGAACCCCCCTTTTTTGTTTTCCACCAACCTACTGTTTTCGTTTCTTGGTGGTTTCTTTTCTGGTTTTTTTTGTTTTTCTGTTTCTTTTTCTTTTATTTTCTATTTATTTTTTCTATTGCTTTTCTTTTTCTTTTCTTTTTTCTTTTCTTCTATTTTTTTTTCTATTGCTTTTCTTTTTCTTTTCTGTTTCTTTTCCTGTTTCTTTTTCTTTTATTTTCTATTTCTTTTCTATTTCGTTTTTCTATTGCTTTTCTTTTTCTTTTCTTTTATGTTTCTTTTCTTTTCTATTTCTTTTTCTTTTCATTTCTGTTTCTTTTCTATTTCTTTTCTTTACTCCCGCCACGACGCCGTCCGCGCGGGAAACTTTCCCGCCACGACGCCGCGCGGGAAACTTTCCCGCCACGACGCCGCGCGTGGGAGAAAAAAGGCGAGAAAGAAGGGCGGGAATAAAATTTATTACGATTGAACTCAAATTAAAAGTACATAGCTCAACTGAAAATTAAGATAGAGGGCCAGATTTGACTGTTGGAGTCATTCAGTCATACTCGTGCCTAGCCCTATAGTAGTCGCCACTCTAGTCGTCGTAGTCGCCATCATCATCGTCGCTGGCATCGGGGTCGCGGTAGTCGAACCTCGGCGGGAGAGCACGCGTGGGCTGGGACTGAGGGTAGCGCAGGCGGGGGCCACGGTAGGCCATGACGCCTGGAGAGTCCGGCCGCGCCACCACAGCCCGACGTCGGCCTCATTGAAGTTCGAAGGAGGCGGGCCGCCCTCCTCGTGCCTGGCAGCGCCCTCTCATGCCGATTGATGAAGAAGCTTTCCCAAGTCGGGCTGTAGTCGGGATGCCACCGGGGATTCCTCCGCTGCTCTGGCGTGAGCTCGAAGTAGTAGTGGTTCGTGATGGCCATCTCGCGCGCCACACCTAGTGGACGGAGGGACCGGTACGCCTCCGACGCTAGCAACTAGCCGGTCGGAACGCGGTAGCCCGGCGGGCAGTTCGAGGCGCAAAGCGCCTCCGCCTCCCGGGGGGTTAGAGATACGATGGAAGCCATGGGAGAGAATGATGAGTTTTGCAGATATGAGTCTAGATGTGATATGTAAATGGAGGCCAAGCCTACATATATATAGTGAAAAAATGGCGGGAAGACAGAGGCGGGAACCGGTGGAAAGCGCGGGAAGAAAATAGGCGGAAACCTTTAGTACCGGCGGTGGGTGCAACCGGTACTAAAGGTGGTTTTTCTTCATGTAACAAAACTGTCGGTGGATAAGGACGTTGTATTTTATGGTGGGGCAAACCAAACAAAGGTGTTTTCTGCTGTACCAAAACCGGTGGATAAGGATGGGTAACCTTTAGTACCGGCTGGTGGGTGCAACGGAATAAAGTGTCGGCAGGATAAGGACGCCTGCTCGATGAGATAAAGCATGTAGCGCACGACGCCCTATCGGAGGAAGAAGACAATGTAGAAGCGGCGCCGTGCCTATAAAAGGAGCATCGATACGCCATGGCAAGCAGCTCAACAAGCCAACATGGCCGGATGGAGAGTTTCATCACCATGGATGGAGGAAAGGGTTGGGAAATCTCCCGTGGCGGAATTTCTCGAAGATGCCCTTGGTGCACACGCCCTATGGCATCTTCGGAAGTTCCGCCTCGGAAAAATTTCCCTGCAAGCCCGTGAAAGACTCCATCTCCTCTAACAATGTTGGGGAAAGGGTTGGGAAATCTCCCGTGGCGGAACTTGTCGAAGATGCCCTTGGTGCACACGCCCTATGGCATCTTCGGAAGTTCCGCCTCGGAAAAATTTCCCTGCAAGCCCGTGAAAGACTCCATCTCCTCTAACAATGTTGGGGAAAGGGTTGGGAAATCTCCCGTGGCGGAACTTGTCGAAGATGCCCTTGGTGCACACGCCCTATGGCATCTTCGGAAGTTCCGCCTCGGAAAAATTTCCCTGCAAGCCCGTGAAAGACTCCATCTCCTCTAACAATGTTGGGGAAAGGGTTGGGAAATCTCCCGTGGCGGAACTTCTCGAATATGCCCTTGGTGCACATGCCCTATATATGGCATATTCGGAAGTTCCGCCTCGGAAATTTTTTCCTGCAAGCCCGTGAAAGCTACTTAACTAGTAAAACAAGCCAACCATCTCCATTGTTAATATCTTACATACAGTAACATCATTACACAAAAGTGATTTCCATATTGAGATACACAAGTTATGATCCCTATATCTAGCTAGTCTTCTGAGTTTTCTTCGTCTGTTTCCCTTTCTTCTGACTGCGACGCAACCATGGACAATCTTCATTATTTAAGATGATGCTTGGGTCAGTTTTTACCTTGAAGGGTGGAATATCATCAAACTTATTATAATCTTCTGACATGTCTGTCTTGTCCTCTACTCCCACGATGTTTCTTTTCCCTGAAAGAACTATGTGCCGCTTTGGCTCATCGTATGATGTGTCCTCTTGCCTTTCTTTTCTTTTTTTCGGTTTGCTAGACATGTCCTTCACATAAAAAACCTGAGCCACTTCACTGGCTAGGACGAATGGTTCGGTGTCGTACCCTAGATTCTTGAGATCCACTGTAGTCATTCCGTACTGCGGGTCTACCTGTACCCCGTCTTTCAGGTTGAACCATTTGCACCGGAACAAAGGGACCTTGAAATTAGGTCCATAGTCAAGTTCCCATATCTCCTCTATGTACCCATAATATGTGACCTTGTTCCCATTGTCATCTTCTGCATCAAAGCGGACACCACTGTTTTGGGTGCTCTTTTTGTCTTGGGCGAACGTGTAAAATGTGTTCCCATTAATCTCGTACCCTTGAAAAGTCGATATAGTCGAAGATGGTTGCTTGGCCAACAAGTACAGCTGCTCGTCATCAGTGACATTCATGAGACGTGTTTGCAACCAACCGCCGAAAGTCTTCATGTGTTCTCCAACAATCCAATCTTCACGTTGCTCCGGGTATTTAGAGCGTAAGATATCCTTGTGTTCCTCTTTGTACGGAGCCACCAAGATGGAATTATGTAGAACTGTGTAGTGTGCTTGAGTGAAAGAATGTCCGTCCATACACGTTGTTGATTTCTTTCCTAGCGTGCCTTTTCCACTTCCCTCATAGCGCGATTCAGGAACACCGATCGTCTTAAGGTCAGAATAAAGTCAACACAAAACTCAATGACCTCCTCTGTTCCATAGCCCTTGGAGATGCTTCCTTTTGGCCTAGCACGGTTATGAACGTACTTCTTTAAGACTCCCATGAATCTCTCAAAGGGGAACATGTTGTGTAGAAATACAGGACCGAGAACGCCAATCTCTTCGACCAGGTGAACTAGGAGATGTGTCATAATATTGAAGAATGATGGTGGGAACACCAACTCGAAGCTGATTGGACAGTCTGTAAATTTTGTAGAGTAAGTGGATTGATCACCTTCTGAGAAATTGCATTGAGGAACGCACATAGCTTCACAATGGGTACTCGAACATTTTCCGCAGAAGCCCCCTCAATGCAACCGGAAGTAATTGTGTCATAATCACGTGGCAGTCATGAGACTTTAGGTTTTGAAACTTTTCTCATGTTCATTATTCCCTTTATATTCGACGAGAAGCCAGACGGGACCTTGATGCTACTCGGAACTTCAAAAAAGATCTCCTTCTCTCTTTGGTAAGAGCGTAGCTGGCAGGACCTTGATACTTCTCCGGATTCAGGTTGTTTCCTTCGTGGATACTTTGCTGGTCCTGCCGTGCATCCGGTGTATCTTCTTCCCATACACGCCTCAAGAAGTTTAGCAGGTTCACGCAAAGATTTTTCGTCAAGTGCATCACGTCGATTGCAGAGTGAACCTCTAAGAATTTTAGGGTAGCTCCCAAAATATCGACTTCTTCTTCCACATGGGTACGTGTCCGTCAACATCATGCGGAACAGATTGTCCGCCAGGACCCTTTCCAAAGATCACTTTTAAATCCTTGACCATATCATATATAACTTCCCCAGTAGGGCGGGTAGGCTTCGTTCGGTTATCTGCCTCACCTCCGAAATGCTTTCCTCTCTTTCTTACGTGATGTTGTTTTGGAAGAAATCGACGATGCCCCAGGTACACATTCTTGTTTCTCAAATATATCTTGTCAGTCTCACCTAAACAGTGTGTGCATGCATTGTATCCCTTGTTTGACTGCCCTGAAATGTTACCAAGAGCAGGCCAATCATTGATGGTTACAAACAACAACGCCCGTAGGTTAAATTCCTTTTGTTCGTGCTCATCCCACACAGGTACACCTTCGTCACGCCACAACTCTAAAAGTTCTTCAACCAATGGCCCAGGTACACATCAATGTCGTTGCCGGGTTGCCTCGGGCCCTGGATGAGCACTTGCATCATAATGAACTTCCGCTTCATGCACAACCAAGGAGGAAGGTTATAGATACATAGAGTCACTGGCCAGGTGCTATGACTGGAGAAAGGATTAAAGCCATCTGTACTTAGACCAAATCTTAAGTTCCTTGCATCATCTGAAAATGACTTGAACTGTCTGTCGATTTTTCTCCACTTCGACCCGGCAGCGGGGTGTCTCAGCATCACATCTTTCTTACGGTCCTCTTTGTGCCATCGCAACAACTTGGCATGCTCTTTGTTTTGGAACAAACGTTTCAACCGTGGTATTATAGGAGCATACCACATCACCTTCGCAGGAACCCTCTTCCTGGGGGTGGACTCGCCCTCAACATCGCCAGGGTCATCTCGCCTGATCTTATACCTCAATGCACTACATACCGGGCATGCATTCAAATTCTCGTACTCCCCGCGGTAGAGGATGCAGTCATTGATGCATGCATGTATCTTCTGCACCTCTAATCCTAGAGGGCAGACAACCTTCTTTGCTTCGTACGTACTAGAGGGCAATACGTTCTCCCCTGGAAGCATCTTCTTTATTATTTTCAGCAACTTTTCAAATCCCTTGTCGGAAGTACCATTCTCTGCCTTCCATTGCAGCAATTCCAGTGTGGTACCCAGCTTTTTATGGCCATCTTCGCAATTTGGGTACAACAGTTTCTTGTGATCCTCTAACATTTTCTCCAACTTCAACCTCTCCTTTTCACTTCCGCAGTTATCTTCGCATCAAGAATGGCCCGACCCAAATCGTCATCGGGGTCATCAAAAATCGGCTCATCAAAAATGGGCTCTTCTTCAGCTTCGTCTTCCCCCATTCTACTATCACCGTCTTCAGTGAACATAGGATAGTTGTCACTATCCTCTTCTTCTTCGTTGTCTTCCAATATAATCACTCTTTCTCCGTGCTTGGACCAACAATTATAGCTGGGCATGAAACCGTTCTCCAGCAGGTGGACGTGAATGGTCTTTGAGGTAGAGTAATCCGTCATATTCTTACAGAACTACATGGACAATAGATGAAACCATTCGACTGCCTGTTTGCCTCAGCCACGTTGAGAAAATAATGCATGCCATTAATGAAGTCGGGATGGCACCGGTCACCGTACATCCATTGTCGACTCATCTGCGTTTTATATGTATATCAAATATCATTAATTACACAACATCGTGGATATATGAGTGACCAACTTAATTAATATTCAAGTTCATCACATAAAACTAAGTTTTTTTTATAAAAAAGAAGAGGCTCACCGAGGTTGTACGGTGCCGGCTAGGGGACGACGCTGGCGATCGACGGAGGTGAGGACGGAGATGATACTAATTAAAACCTACAAAATATGCCATAATTTCAGCTCAAATTGATTATAAAAAAGTAAATCCCTAACTTAGACATTTCATCGAACACCTTGCTAGCACTAGAAAAATAGTACGAGTTAAAACTACCAAAGAAATGTGCTAAATTAGGAATGCCGGAAGAAAGGATGATATTGCTAACCCTTGGATAGATGTATGCCCTTAATCTTGTTAAAATGGTGGAGAAAAAATAGAGAATTGTTGGAGCGTGAGAGGTGCAAGAAATTTTTGTGTGAGAGGAAGAAGAGAAAAATGAGATGAAGCACAGCAGCCAGGGACGGGCTGGCGACTGATGATATAGGGGGCGTTCGTGTTACGAACCGGTACCAAAGGTCCAGCCCGGACCCCACCACGAGTCTGAGTTTTGGCGAAGACCTTTCGTACCGGTTCCTAACACGAACTGGTACGAAAGCCGCTCACGAACCGGTGCCAGAGCTCCTCGCCCGCCTGAGCCCCCCAACCGGTGCAGATGACCCCATTGGTACCGGTTCGTAAGGGAACCGGTACCAGTAGCTTAGATGGATACCCTATTTTCCACTAGTGCATGGAGATAGCGTTCACCCAAAGTGAGCTGACGAGTTCACCAAGTGGGACGATTTTGCCGTTCAGCTGCGGGATTCTGCTCCGGCGTGGTGCAGGCTGGTGATGCCGCCGGTCACAACTCACAACATGTCGTAGCGAGACCTGAGCATGGAGTACTAGGCGCCAATGGCGAAATCCTAGTAGCTAGGTTTTATCTATTTTCCATTTAAGTTCGATTTTTTCATTTCGCCTCTTTGTAAATTACTTGTATGATATGAAATTTTATCGGAAAATTAAATTTGCGTTGGGCTGCTCCCAACCTAAACGGACAGGCGCTATGGCCATTTACATGTCCATAGCCCGATCTAACCGAAGCAAAATACAAGTAGACACATTTGTTATCTAGAATGAATCACCCTCAAAAAAAAAGTTATCTAGAATGAATTGGACAACCCTCATGGCGAGAAGATTCAGCAGTATAGCAGGGACATGAGTCTTAGAGCATCTCCAGTCGCGTCCCCCAAAGCGTCCTTCAAACTGCGCCGGATTGAGCGTTTGGGGGACGTATTTTGTTCGTGCCGTGTTTGGGGGACGTCGCTCCCCAGCCACGTCCTCCAAACACCGCCCCCAAACATTAAACAAGGGTTTTTGAAAACACAACCATTTATTAAATATAGCATACAAATAAATATGTTTGCGGAGATTGTTTTCAAATTAAAATACAACGAACAATAAAACAACAAATAAATAGGGCTAGATCAATGTGCCGCGGCATTTCCTTTGATCCTCCACAAATGCTCAACAAGACCAGCTTTAAATTGATCGTGAACATTGCTATCACGTATCTCTGCGTGCATGACGAGGAAATCAACAAAATCTGCAGGAAACTCATGATCAACCTCCGCAAGAGGACCTTCACACTTATAGGGACCAACATGTGACCTGGCATGATTCTTGTGGTCATCCTCGATGATCATGTTGTGCATGATCACACAAGTCTGCATCACCTCCCACATTTGGTCGTGAGACCAGCTTAGAGCAGGGTACCGAACAATTGCAAATTGAGCTTGAAGCACACCAAATGCCCACTCGACATCCTTCCTGCAAGCCTCCTGTCGTGTAGCAAAGTGGGAATTATTCTGACCTGATGGATTTGAGATTGTTTTGACAAAAGTGGACCATTCTGGATATATACCATCGGCTAGATAATAGACTTTGGTATATTGATGGCCATTGATCTCATAGTTGCATGATGGAGCATGCACTTCCACTAGTCTGCTGAACACCGGAGACTGCTGCAACACGTTGATGTCATTGTGTGATCCGGCCATGCCAAAGTAAGAATGCCAAATCCAGAGGTCATAATTTGTCACAGCTTCAAGCACCACACTGCAATATCCATGACGCCCTTTGTATATACCTTGCCAAGCAAACGGGCAGTTCTTCCATGTCCAGTGCATGCAATCGATGCTTCCAAGCATTTCAGGGAATCCTCTGGCAGCATTTTGTGCCATGATCCTTGCAATCTCTTCCTCAGTTGGCTCTCTCAAGTAGTATTTGCCAAACTTTTTCACCACAGCTCAGCAAAACTTGTACATGCACTCAATGGCAATGGCAGTAGACTCACTCATGCAAAGGTAGTCGTCCTGTGTATCTGCAGGTGCTCCGTATGCAAGCATCCTCATGGTGGTGGTGCACTTCGGAATCGACGAGAACCCGACAACGCCTACAACGTCGTGCTTGAGATTGAAGTAGGGGTCGAACTCGAACGCCGTGGAGGATATTCATGAACTGCCCTTGCTGATCCTATACCGGCGCTCGAAAATTGTCGGCATGTGTTGCGTCATCTCAAGTGGTCGTTGCAGCAACATGGTATGCCCCTCCATCCTCTGTCGGGGCTTCGACTTCTTTCTCTTCGGTCTTGATCCTCCGCGACGCGGCCTTTTCCTCTTCTCCGCCTCGGCGTTAAGCACGTCCTAGAGGACCGCGATGATCAACAAATGCTCCTGAAGGTCGTCGTCGAAGACTTGCTCATCCTCCAGCAGTAGGGCAATCATCTCGTCGTCGCTATCCATGTCTGAAGCAAAATCAATGGTTAAAATTGCACCGCGGCAGACGACTCAAAGAACAACGCTCAATCGCACGTACCTGGCAAGTCGTCGAACACCTTGTGTCCGCGGAGGTGGGACGGAATTGACGTCGCGTTCTAGGACGCGCAGGCGAAGCAGTGGCGGCGGAACACCAAGAGGTGCCGCGACGATGGTGCAGACTCTCGGAAGAGATCACTCGTTGAAACGGCCAGCAAATCCAGCGGCGGCTGAGGGGTGGGAGGCGCGGGAGGGAAGGAGCGACGAGGAAAAAGGCGCGAACCAACGGTTTGTGAAAATAGTCGCCGACATGTGGGAGTCCGCCTCGCTTTTCGTTGTGTCCGGCATACCCGGAGCGTCCCCTGTGGGACGGACGGAGACAGCCTCGGGTCACCAGACACCGTATCGGACGCGCCGGATAAAAAACGGCTTTGGGGGACGCGACTATGAACTTTTTTTATCCGGCGCCCCCAAATCTCTTTAGGAGATGCTTTGGTGACGTAACTGGAGATGCTCAGATTTCATCTGAATATGCAGCTGGGCTTGACAGTTTCAAAACAATCACCCCGCCGTTGTACCGCTTCCCCAGGTTCATCATCCCTACCCGCAATCGAACTGCAACGCCTCCGTCCGCGTCGCAGCAGCCGCTGTCGTCACGGACGCTTCGCTCCCGACAGCGGGCTGACACCCCGCCACGTCACTGCCCCCGGCAGCTCGTGTGCAGCACTAGTCCTCGCGGAAAGCTCCTCCTCGTCGCGCGGGCCCCACGTACTACGTGCCACCGTCCTGCTGACGTCACCCCGCCCACCTCACCTCCCTGTATATATCTGCCTCCTTCGCCTCCCCAAGACATCGCACCACCGCCGGCCCAGCCATCACGCATGCACCCACGCCGCGCTAGCTAGTTCGATCGAGAGGGGCAGAACAGCATCGGGGGAGGAGACCGAACGCGCCACGTAGCGGCGACCGAAATGTATCAGGCGATCCCCTACAGCGGCGGCGGCGTCCGGCCGTATCTCCGGCCGGCGGAGACGGCGGCCGTCGCCGTTGCCGTGAAGACAGAGACGATGGCGGAGGCGGCTCCCGCGTCCCGGGCGGAGGAGGAGGATGAGGCGGCCGTGGAGCGGGCGGTTTCGGAGAGCCCGGTGGTGGTGGTGGGGCGGCGCGCCTGCTGCCTCAGCCACGTGGTGAAGCAGCTGCTGCAGGGGCTCGGGGTGAACCCCGCCGTGCACGAGGTCGCCGACGAGGCGGCGCTCGCCGGGCTCGTCTCCTCTGCGGCCGGCGGCGGCGGAGAGGCCGCGGCACTCCCGGCGGTGTTCGTGGGCGGGAAGCTCCTGGGCGGCCTGGACCGGCTCATGGCCGTGCACATCTCCGGCGAGCTCGTGCCCATCCTCAAGAAGGCCGGCGCCCTCTGGCTCTGAACTCTGACCCGATCGGATCCTTCCAACTTTTTCTTTTCTCGTTTCCGGCAGGCGGTGCGAGGTTTGACACTGTCCATTGGATCGAAATACCTGCGCCGCGGCCGGTTTGCTCTACTAGCAGTAGGTTTTTTGTTTTCCTTAATTAATGGTGTGCTGCAAGCCTGCAAATGAATGAATGAAGAAGAAGCAACATCAGAGACAGCTAGCTAGGGTTACTACTGAACATTCCAGCTGCAGTAATTGATTTGCTAATAAACGTTCTGCTTCCTGGTCCCGTCGTCGATCGTGCGCGTGATGAGCCACCATGTGAATACAGAAGACGAGCGAGCGAGGGGCATTGCCGTCTGTACAGTTGTCGTTTCCATCTCTGAATATGAGAAGGAGATGTGCTCCTTCCGGAAGGAAACCTTCACACAATAATTTAATTCCCGGCTCTGTCTTCCGACTCAAGCCCTTGCTGGTTGTTGAGAACATTTGGGGTCTGGCGTCCAGAGATGGGCATGGCAAACGACGTCAACACTAGAAGAAGATTTGTTGAGAACGTACTGCAGGAGACGTGACGCGGTAAATAACCTGGAAAATTAACTAACCGGGACGTACGTGACGCAGTTCTCCTTTGCCTCGTCACCATCTACTACCACAGCTCATGAAACTCCACCCGTGTACGTACGTGTGGAATGCGGACAAGCAGGTGCGTAAGCAGTGATGTGACGATCGCGCATGCAGCTGCAAGAAAAACGACCGCGAGATTTCGGTCCAGCGATGCGAACAAACTAATCGCTCGTGCTCACGCCTCACGGAAGAGGAGGATTCCGACTTGTTCTCCCGTGGAGATTTCTGCACGTATGGCTCGCGTGACTCGGACGGGAGAGGCCGGGGTAGATTCCACGCCCACTTGACGTACGAATGTACGATAGCCGCCGGTCAGGCACTGTAGTCAGGTGAGGTGACGGGGATCTGCAGAAAAATCTATTCCCAACCATGCATGGTGTTTCAAAGTGGAGCACTGCTCGATTCTTCTTCCTCGATCGGCTCGGACGATCGTGGGGTGGGGGAAAGGTTTGTCTTGTCAGGTCAGAGAATTCCGTGACACGTACGCGCGCAGCGTGGGGATGGATGACCAAACTCCAACGTGGAAGGAGATCGCAGTCCGCGATACTCAGTTCTCCGGCGACGACGAGGATGGAGCCGGGCGGTGCTCGACAGGCTGACGTGATCGACCATGTATTTCTCTGCCTCCTGCATAAAATCTTGGCGGAGAGAGAGAGCACAAGGGAGATCAGTTGGCTCGTGTCCACGGGCACCCCACCAACGTACGACGACGCGCATCCACGGGCAGCCTGCCCACCGGATGCACGTACGGACGCTTCTACGCCCACCACGCCACACCATGCATGTGGTGCGTCTTCTTGGAACAAGAAGGAATAGCGTACCTACACCATGTGCTGCCCATCAATCGCGCCTGCGTGCTGCCGGCTGCAACCGCCGCATGCACTGTGCCCCGACATAATACAGATTCCTTGTGTATCATATAAGTCGATCTCTACGGACATCCCAGCGGACCAACCCTATTTCGGACTCTAAAAATGATCCCGTTCGTCTACGGGTCGCGGATTTAGAAATGATATTTGAATCACGATTGTCCGTTTGCGTTTGGGCTACCTCTAGCGGCCCGACGTATTTTTTTTTGGTTATTTTTTACGATGAGATAGAGGTACATAGATTTAGAAAAAACATACGATGTGTAATAGCACAACGAAGTCTACTGGCTTCTATTCATCGTCGGTGAGGTCGATGGAATCCGTCATCTCCCGTGGCATGTGCGGCACCAGTGGCGGCAGATGGAATACCAGGAGGACGAGGAGGAAGGGTAGCCGTCATCGATGGATCTGGCCACGTAGCCCACGACACAGGAGCAGCAGCAGACGGGCTGCGCACCTCGCGCTCCGGAGTGACCGGTGGTGTCTCCGGTGTCCCCTACGCCAGGGCCGACTCGCGAAACTGGAAGCCGAGGCCATTGCACTCGGCGAGCTGGTCGAGCTCGCTTTGGTCAATGGCGAGCTAGTTGATGTTTGGACAAGTCTACCAGATTGGTAAAGACTCGCCGGCCTCCGGAAATGTGTCTCTTGATAGCTAGGACAAAATTGATGTGTATCCTGATGAGTACGGGGTCCGGCTGTGCATAACTGAAATGAAACCAAAAATCAAACCAAAAAAAACCGAATCGTAACTAAATTATGTTTTTTTCAGGGATTGGTTAGTTTACAGGTAGCAAAATAGCTAACCATAGTCCACACAGTTAATTCGGTTAAACCGAATGAAATCGAGGGTCCTAGGCAGCGAAAAAAAAATCTATGCCGATCTAGCGCAACTTAGCAGCATGGTTTTATATATAATCGATATTGCACAATACATTAAGAGCATCTCCAGTCGCGTCCCTCAAAAAACGTCTGACACGAATGATTGGGGAAGACTTAGGTAGGATCAAAGCTTTAGATGGGATCTACGAGAAGATTTTTTAAAAGAAAAAACATGTTTAAATATTCTGGAAAAAAATGACAACACACATGTGTGTTACATATGCAAGGTTAAAAATTTACAGCTTCAAATTCGACATACACTTAGAGAACTAAAAAAAGATAAATTTGGATGTGAATAGTGTGAAATCCTATTCAACCATATCTGTTACTATTCATAGTCGAATTTGTCTTTTTTGTTTCTCCAATTGTAGATCAAATTTTGAGCTGAAATTTTTTGGAGTTGTAAACACAACCCATAGGAATGTTATATATTATTTTCAGATTTTTTTCATTTTTAAATTATGTTTCCTGTTGGTTGATCCTATGATCTCACCTAATAGGGGGATCCTATACAAGTCTCTCCCCGAATGATTTGGGGCACGTTTGGAACCGTGCCGGACAAAAAGAGACCAAAAACATGTACAAAAAAGAAGCCCTTTCCAGCCGCGTCCCTCAAACAGCGTCTGAGAGAAATTGTGGGGAAAAAGAATGGCATGTGAGGACTAGGGGCTGCATGAATGCATGTGGACGCTGTCTTTGTGTCCGGCGTCCACGGTAGAGACTGTATGCACAGAGTCTCTACCGGGAACGCGGGCACAAAATGAAGCATTATTTAGCTTTAAGCGAATGGACAGCTTTTTTCCTTATTTCTTGTTCACGGTCCCCGAAACGTCATTTGGGGGACACAACTCGAGATACTCTAAGAAGACGCTCTAGCATATTGATATGGACGTGCAGGCTTGTGCAGTTGTGCTATCTGGGAATATAGGTCGTGGGTTCGAATGGACATACAACTTGTTTCTTCTTCGGTTCTTCCTTCTCGTGAGCGATGATGGATCCTTGATTTTCTACTAGAATAGTACTTGATCCGTTCCTGTTGTAGATTTGTGTACGTACGTATATATCTGGACATGTTTTAGTTACGTACCGCTAGCGTCACATAGGTCGTCATGCGGCACGTCGTAATCCTTGGCTTCGCCGTGCCGCTCTGTCGAGTCATGCCAGTCGATCGGTGTTTCTTGGCAACCGTGTCGTTACGCTTGGCCTGCCAGTGCCAGTTCGCGTGCTTTGTCTGAGCTTTTCCTGCATGGTAATCCAAATGAACCGCGAGTTCCATTTTTTTGGACAAGGAACCACGAGTTTCATGCTGGTTCTCTCTCATCGTAGGAGGAGGCGCAGGAGGAGGAAGCTTCGTCCAGGTGATGCGTGTCCGATGCCCAATCACGGGTGAACCCATGTGAGTGTACGAGATACAGTCGCGTCGCAGGCAGACACACCCGCCGCGAGGCCGGCCGGCCGGCGACGACGAGGCTGTCGGCAAGCCGGCGTACATCCAGACAAGCGCCGCGGCTCCCCAACCACGTCGTGGCACGAAGCAAACCTCAAGTCAGCTCTACCGGGCAGAGTCATTTTTTAGTTCCGCACCGTCGGCACCGACCGACCGTACTTTCCTGCGTTGACTGACCTCTTCTTCCATCATCTCCCATGCCATGCATGTACATGTACAGTACAGCAGTCTCGGCCAACATGTATTGTGGACTTGCTGCCCTCGATCGTGCCCCGTTCGTAAATCGGATCATTCTTTATCTCGCGTGCAGTTGTTGGAATTTTACCTAACATAGGGACAATTCATTTAATTTAGTCCACAATTTCTGAAATTGCCTCATTCATGCATGACAATGGTGGGATAAAAGTTCAGTCATACCTTCCTAGTTTAGACAGAGTTTTACCTTCTTATAAAGAGGCTGCTCCACTTGTGGTATGAGCATGAGAAAATGACTCTCCCAAACGCTCCTCCTCCGCCACCCGCTCGCCTCATCACGACGCGCGCACCGCCTTTTGCAGCGAGCCGAAAAATTCTCTCCTTTTTTGCCACGCATAAATGATTGCAGAAGCTGAAAGTGTAGTGGACGAAAAGTTGTTGCATGTTCGCTCCTCTCCAGTATACACACGAAAAACACAGAGCCTCCTTGATGTGGGCATTACCCTTCAGATACCGGACATTAGCCTACCTCATCCGGCAGGGTGCCCATTATGATCACTGCGGCCCATGATGGACTAACACGCCGGTTGCAGCGGTGAAACATTGAAGAAGGCAGATTCTTGACGGACAAGGCAAAGAGATGTCGTATAAGGAAAATATAGATTACATCATGTTGTAATCTAGTCGAATTCGTGTAGGACTCTCGAGACCTGGCCTCCTATATAAAGTCCAGGAGAGGGTCTGCCGAAGGACCTCTACACAACCTCGCATACAATGAACCCTAGAAACTTTCCTCTCGGCGAGATCATCACCACACAGTCTATCGGCTGTCCCATTGTAACCTTTTTACGTCAATAATCAAGATCAGACAAACAGGAGTAAGGGTTTTACATCATCGAGGGCCCCGAACCTCGGTAAATCTCGCCTTTTGTTCGATTGGTATCCGATGTCTTGTGCTAACCTGCAGGATTCCATCAACCCTAAGCCCCTCATGGTGGGCATTGCCGAGGAGCCCCCTCAACAATTGGCGCCGTCTGTGGGAATCCTGCTCGTTCAAAGCACGTCGTCGGCTGTTCCGACGATGCTGTTGGCATCGGCTTCGCCATCGCCGATCTTGGAGGACTCGATCTGCTTAGGGTCCTTCGAGTTCACCCCCACACCTTCGCATCGCGTGCGGTCTTCTCAGGTTTACGCGACGGGATAGACATGATGATTGGCAGCGTCCACCTCAGCGTCAGCAACGGTGGCGTCCTTCGACTTCTGGAACCAATCTACTCGGGATCTATGGCAGGACTTCATCGACTACCATGTGTGCTCCTTCGTCACCAACTATGGCCGATCTATCGGCTGCAACTTCATCGACTGCCATGTCTGCTCATTCGTCACCAACCGTGGCCGATCTATCGCCTGCAACTTCATCGACTGCACCGACATCACTGGTCGTCTCGGCTCCTTCATCACCATCGGCGTCATCATCGCGTCGTACCTTGGCAACGATGTCCGTCGGGTCTGATGACTCCGAGTCATCGGATCTGACATCATACTATTGCATCGGCTGTGACAGCAGGCACGAGCTCGGCTCGGGCACCCCTCCTTTCGTGTGCTGCGCCAAGTACCCCTCCAACGAGGGAATCACCAGTATCCGCGGCGATATCGTCCCTTTCCCCGCGCCTCGTCTTGCGCACTACCAGGTCTGTGTCACCTTTGACCTGGAGACCGGAGCCGAAGCCTCCGCTTGCGACAACTCTGCGGGCGCCATCGACGATCAACGGCGGGACGACGAAGCCAGCAGCGGCAACATCGACGCCACCATTTTAGTCTCCCAGACGGAGTGGGATGCAACATAAAACTGTGTTCGGCTAGTCAAGGAGCAATCAGAACTTAATCGACGTCGACTGGCGGTCGACCTGTCGAAGACCATCACCAATTTGAAGAAAACCACCAACAGTTGGGCCGATGGCGAGGACCACGTGCGGAAGCCTCGCCCACACATAAACAATGACAAAGGCAATCATAGGCATCCTGGTGACGCGTGTAGCCGAAGAGATCGCGGCAACGATCGACACAAAAAGCGGAGAAGTCACGATTACGAAGCAACCAACGACACCAACATGGCCGCAACTGGTCACGTTAACCAGTGTGTTAACCGATGCGATGATCGGTGCGATGGCCACCAGAAGAACCATCGTGAAGAATCCAAAGGAAGCCAAAACCGTCCCCCGCAGGTGCCCGACCTACCAGTCGCGGAGCAGCTGGACGCTCCCTACTACATGCACGCCTACATCGACCCAAGGGACAACGTGAATAAATCAACTCATCAGCTCAGGGATTGTCAACAGTTCCTCAAGTTCTAGAAGTTTTATGAGACGCTCAATTCCAGGGCCGATGCACAAGCGACACAGGGAGCAACCACTCCTAATCTGCCGCTCAAGTCCCAGTTCCAGCAAGATCAACCTCGCCCTCCAACCGAAGTATTTCCACCTCTGTGAGGGCAGATAGATATGATCCACAAGACCGACACCTCCAAAAGAGAGTTGAATAAATTTACGTGAGAGGTAAACCTTACGGAAGTTTCCATGGCGAATATGAAGGGTTCGTTGCATGGAAAATAAAAAAATTCTACCGTGAACATGAACAAAAACCAAGATCCAATCTAGGAAGAAGCAAGATCTAATCTACGAAGATCGAAGCAACGAGATGTATGTGAGACTAACCCTCGAAGATTCCAAAGCCTACGAGATTAGATCTCGTTGTTGATGTAGTCGATCGTCCTGTGCTGCAATCCGGCAGCACTTCCGTACTCGGTAGTGCGTACGGTGTCGATGAAGCCCGTCCTCTCCCCGTTCCAGCGGGCAGCGGAGGTGTGGTAGCAGCACGACGGCGTGGTGGTGGTGGAGGAGGAGGAGAAAAGCCGCAGGGCTTCGCCAAGCCGGAGCAGACTAGCGGTGGAGGAGAGAGGTGTTGGAGATATGCCCAAGAGGCAATAATAAAAGTGGTTATTATATATCTTTATGTTTATGATAAATGTTTATATACCATGCTATAATTGTATTAACCGAAACATTGATACATGTGTGATATGTAAACAACAAAGAGTCCCTAGTAAGCCTCTTAACTAGCTTGTTGATTAATAGATGATTAGTTTCATAATCATGAACATTGGATGTTATTAATAAACAAGATTATATCATTATATGAATGATGTAATGGACACACCCAATTAAGCGTAGCATAAGATCACGTCATTAAGTTATTTGCTATAAGCTTTCGATACATAGTTACCTAGTCCTTTCGACCATGAGATCATGTAAATCACTTATACCGGAAAGGTACTTTGATTACATCAAACGCCACTGCGTAAATGGGTGGTTATAAAGGTGGGATTAAGTATCCGGAAAGTATGAGTTGAGGCATATGGATCAAAGTGGGATTTGTCCATCCCGATGACGGATAGATATACTCTGGGCCCTCTCGGTGGAATGTCGTCTAATGTCTTGCAAGCATATGAATAAGTTCATAAGAGACCACATACCACGGTACGAGTAAAGAGTACTTGTCGGAGACGAGGTTGAACAAGGTATAGAGTGATACCGATGATCAAACCTCGGACAAGTAAAATATCGCGTGACAAAGGGAATTGGTATCGTATGTGAATGGTTCATTCGATCACTAAGTCATCGTTGAATATGTGGGAGCCATTATGGATCTCTAGATCCCGCTATTGGTTATTGGTCGGAGAGAGTACTCAACCATGTCCACATAGTTCACGAACCGTAGGGTGACACACTTAAGGTTTGATGTTGAAATGGTAGTATTTGAATATGGAATGGAGTTCGAAGATTTGTTCGAAGTCCCGGATGAGATCCCGGACATCACGAGGAGTTCCGAATGGTCCGGAGAATAAGATTCATATATAGGAAGTCATTTTATGTGTTTGAAAATGATCCGGTGCATTTATGGAAGGTTCTAGAAGGTTCTAGAATATTCCGGAAGAAAGTCACTTTGGAAGGCGGAGTCCCGAAGGGACTCCACCACCATGGCCGGCCAACCCTAAGGGGTGGAGTCCCAGGTGGACTCCACCTAAGGTGGCCGGCCACCCCCTCCCAAGGGAAGGTGGGAATCCCACCTCTAGTGGGAGTCCTAGCTTGGGTAGGTTTCATGTCATATGGAAGGTTTTGGTTTGGGGTCATATTCGAAGACTTGTAGACCAACTCTTGGGTGTTCCACCTATATAATGAGGACCAAGAGGAGGGGGCCGGCCACCCCAACACAACAAGGTGGCCGCACCACCTAGATGCCCCCCCCCTCTCCCCAAACCCTAGCCGCCCCACTCCTCCTTCTTCCCCGCACGCTTAGCGAAGCTCCGCCGGGATTCTCCACCGCCACCGACACCACGCCGTCGTGCTGTCGGATTCAAGAGGAGCTACTACTTCCGCTGCCCGCTGGAACGGGAGGTGGACGTCATCTTCATCAACAACCGAACGTGTGACCGAGTACGGAGGTGCTGCCCGTTCGTGGCGCCGTGATCAAGATCTTCTACGCGCTTTTGCAAGCGGCAAGTGAACGTCTACCGCAGCAACAAGAGCCTCATCTTGTAGGCTTTGGAAATTGATGCGTGCAATCGACACGTCCGTTGGGAACCCGAAGAGGAAGGTGTGATGCAGACAGTAGCAAGTTTTCCCTCGGAAAGAAACCAAGGTTTATCGAACCAGGAGGAGCCAAGAAGCACGTTGAAGGTTGATGGCGGCGGGATGTAGTGCGGCGCAACACCAGGGATTCCGGCGCCAACGTGGAACCTGCACAACACAACCAAAGTACTTTGCCCCAACGAAACAAGAGGTTGTCAATCTCACCGGCTTGCTGTAACAAAGGATTAGATGTATAGTGTGGATGATGATTGTTTGCAAAAATAGTAAAGAACAAGTATTGCAGTAGATTGTATTCGATGTAAAGAATAGGACCGGGGTCCACAGTTCACTAGAGGTGTCTCTCCCATAAGATAAATAGCATGTTGGGTGAACAAATTACAGTGGGCAATTGACAAATAGAGAGGGCATGACAATGCACATACATGATATGATAAGTATAGTGAAATTTAATTGGGCATTATGACAAAGTACATAGACCGCTATCCAACATGCATCTATGCCTAAAAAGTCCACCTTCAGGTTATCATCCGAACCCCTTCCAGTATTAAGTTGCAAACAACAGACAATTGCATTAAGTATGGTGCGTAATGTAATCAATAACTACATCCTCGGACATAGCATCAATGTTTTATCCCTAGTGGCAACAGCACATCCACAACCTTAGAACTTTATGTCACTGTCCCAGATTTAATGGAGACATGAACCCACTATCGAGCATAAATACTCCCTCTTGGAGTTAAGAGCAAAAACTTGGCCAGAGCCTCTACTAATAACGGAGAGCATGCAAGATCATAAACAACACATAGGTAATAGATTGATAATCAACATAACATAGTATTCTCTATCCATCGGATCCCGACAAACACAACATATAGCATTACAGATAGATGATCTTGATCATTTTAGGCAGCTCACAAGATCCAACAATGAAGCACATAAGGAGAAGACGACCATCTAGCTACTGCTATGGACCCATAGTCCAGGGGTGAACTACTCACTCATCACTCCGAGGCGACCATGGCGGTGAAGAGTCCTCCGGGAGATGATTCCCCTCCGGCAGGGTGCCGGAGGCGATCTCCCGAATCCCCCGAGATGGGATTGGCGGCGGCGGCGTCTCGGAAGGTTTTCCGTATCGTGGCTCTGCACCGGGGTTTCGCGACGGAGGCTTTGGCAGGCGGCGGGCAGTGGGGCCACACGAGGGCCCCACACACCAGGGCCGCGCGGCCAAGGCCTGGGCCGCGCCGCCCTGTTGTGGCGGCGCCTCGTGGCCCCACTTCGTCTCCCCTCCGGTCTTCTGGAAGCTTCGTGTAAAAATAGGCCCCTGGGCGTTGATTTCGTCCAATTCCGAGAATATTTCCTTTGTAGGATTTCTGAAACCAAAAACAGCAAAAACAAACCGGCTCTTCGCATCTCGTTAATAGGTTAGTGCCGGAAAATGCATAAATATGACATAAAGTATGCATAAAACATGTAGATATCATCAATAATGTGGCATGGAACATAAGAAATTATCGATACGTCGGAGACGTATCAGCATCCCCAAGCTTAGTTCTGCTCGTCCCGAGCAGGTAAACGATAACAAAGATAATTTCTGAGTGACATGCCATCATAACCTTGATCATACTATTGTAAGCATATGTAATGAATGCAGCGATCAAAACAATGGTAATGACATGAGTAAACAAATGAATCATAAAGCAAAGACTTTTCATGAATAGTACTTCAAGACAAGCATCAATAAGTCTTGCATAAGAGTTAACTCATAAAGCAATAAATCAAAGTAAAGGTATTGAAGCAACACAAAGGAAGATTAAGTTTCAGCGGTTGCTTTCAACTTATAACATGTATATCTCATGGATAGTGTCAATGTAAAGTAATATAACAAGTGCAATATGCAAGTATGTAGGAATCAATGCACAGTTCACACAAGTGTTTGCTTCTTGAGGTGGAGAGAAATAGGTGAACTGACTCAACATAAAAGTAAAAAGAAAGGTCCTTCAAAGAGGAAAGCATCGATTGCTATATTTGTGCTAGAGCTTTTATTTTGAAAACATGGAACAATTTTGTCAACGGTAGTAATAAAGCATATGTATCATGTAAATTATATCTTACAAGTTGCAAGCCTCATGCATAGTATACTAGTAGTGCCCGCACCTTGTCCTAATTAGCTCGGATTAACACGGATTATCATTGCATAACATATGTTTCAACCAAGTGTCACAAAGGGGTACCTCTATGCCGCCTGTACAAGGGTCTAAGGAGAAAGTTCGCATTTGGATTTCTCGCTTTTGATCATTCTTCAACTTAGACACCCATACCGGGACAACATAGACAACAAATAATGGACTCCTCTTTTAATGCTTAAGCATTCAACAACAGATAATATTCTCATAAGAGATTGAGGTTTTATGTCCAAACTGAAACTTCCACCATGATTCATGGCTTTAGTTAGCGGCCCAATGTTCTTCTCTAACAGTATGCATACTCAAACCATTTGATTGTGAAAACCGCCCTTACTTCAGACAAGACGAACATGCATAGAAACTCACATGATATTCAACAAAGAGTTGATGGCGTCCCCAGGAGCATGGTTATCGCACAACAAGCAACTTATTAAGAAATAAGACACATAAGTACATATTTAATACCACAATAGTTTTTAAGGCTATTTTGTCCCATGAGCTATATATTGCAAAGGCGAATGATGGAAATTTAAAGGTAGCACTCAAGCAATTTACTTTGGAATGGTGGAGAAATACCATGTAGTAGGTAGGTATGGTGGACACAAATGGCATAGTGGTTGGCTCAAGGATTTTGGATGCATGAGAAGTATTCCCTCTCGATACAAGGTTTAGGCTAGCAAGGTTATTTGAAACAAACACAAGGATGAACCGGTGCAGCAAAACTCACATAAAAGACATATTGTAAACATTATAAGACTCTACACCGTCTTCCTTGTTGTTCAAAACTCAATACTAGAAATTATCTAGACTTTAGAGAGACCAAATATGCAAACCAAATTTTAGCAAGCTCTATGTATTTCTTCATTAATGGGTGCAAAGTATATGATGCAAGAGCTTAAACATGAGCACAACAATTGCCAAGTATCAAATTATTCAAGACATTTTAGAATTACTACATGTAGCATTTCCCGATTCCAACCATATAACAATTTAACGAAGAAGATTCAACCTTCGCCATGAATACTATGAGTAAAGCCTAAGGACATATTTGTCCATATGCAACAGCGGAGCGTGTCTCTCTCCCACACAATGAATGCTAGGATCCATTTTATTTAAACAAAACAAAAACAAACCGACGCTCCAAGCAAAGCACATAAGATGTGATGGAATAAAAATATAGTTTCAGGGGAGGAACCTGATAATGTTGTCGATGAAGAAGGGGATGCCTTGGGCATCCCCAAGCTTAGACGCTTGAGTCTTCTTAAAATATGCAGGGGTGAACCACCGGGGCATCCCAAGCTTAGAGCTTTCACTCTCCTTGATCATATTGCATCATTTCCCTCTCTTGATCCTTGAAAACTTCCTCCACACCAAACTCAAAACAACTCATTAGAGGGTTAGTGCACAATAAAAATTTACATGTTCAGAGGTGACATAATCATTCTTAACACTTCTGGACATTGTACAAAGCTACTGGACATTAATGGATCAAAGAAATTCATCCAACATAGCAAAAGAGGCAATGCGAAATAAAAGGCAGAATCTGTCAAAACAGAACAGTTCGTAAAGACGAATTTTAAAGTGGCACCAGACTTGCTCAGATGAAAATGCTCAAATTGAATGAAAGTTGCGTACATATCTTAGGATCACTCACGTAAATTGGAATAATTTTCTGAGTTACCTACAGAGAATTAGGCCCAGATTCGTGACAACAAAGAAATCTGTTTCTGCGCAGTAATCCAAATCTAGTATGAACCTTACTATCAACGACTTTACTTGGCACAACAATGCACAAAACTAAGATAAGGATAGGTTGCTACAGTAGTAAACAACTTCCAAGACTCAAATATAAAATAAAGGTACTGTAGTAAAAACATGGGTTGTCTCCCATAAGCGCTTTTCTTTAACGCATTTCAGCTAGGCGCAGAAAGTGTATATCAAGTGTTATCGAGAGATGAAGCATCGACATCATAATTTGTTCTAATAATAGAATCAAAAGGTAACTTCATTCTTTTTCTAGGGAAGTTTTCCATACCTTTCTTGAGAGTAAATTGATATTTAATATTACCTTCCTTCATATCAATGATAGCTCCAACAGTTCGAAGAAAAGGTCTTCCCAATATAATGGGACAAGATGCATTGCATTCAATATCCAAGACAACAAAATCAACGGGGACAAGGTTATTGTTAACGGTAATGCAAACATTATCAACTCTCCCCAAAGGTTTCTTTTTAGCATTATCAGTGAGATTAACATCTAAATAACAATTTTTCAATGGTGGCAAGTCAAGCATATCATAAATTTTCTTAGGCATAACAGAAATACTTGCACCAAGATCACATAAAGCATTACAATCAAAGTCATTGACCTTCATATTAATGATGGGCTCCCAACCATCTTCTAACTTTCTAGGAATAGAGGTTTCAAGTTTTAATTTCTCCTCTCTTGCTTTGATGAGAGCATTTGTAATATGTTTTGTAAAGGCCAAATTTATAGCACTAGCATTGGGACTTTTAGCAAGCTTTTGTAAGAACTTTATAACTTCAGAGATGTGGCAATCATCAAAGTCTAAACCATTATGATCTACAGCAATGGGATCATCATCCCCAATGTTGGAAAAAATTTCAGCAGTTTTATCACAGTTTCAGCAGTTTTAGCAGTTTCCGGCAGTTTTGCAGGCTTTGCATTAGAAGTAGAAACATTGCCAACACCAATTCTTTCACCATTATTAGTAGGAGGTGCAGCAACATGTGGAGCATTAACATTACTAGTGGTGGTAATAGTCCAAACTTTAGCTACATTATTCTCTTTAGCAAGTTTTTCATTTTCTTCTCTTTCCCACCTAGCATGCAATTCGGCCATCAATCTCATATTCTCATTAATTCTAACTTGGATGGCATTTGCTGTAGTAACAATTTTATTTTCAATATCCTTATTAGGCATAACTTTCAATTTCAAAAGATCAACATCAGAGGCAAGACTATCAACCTTAGAAGCAAGAATATCAATTTTATTGAGCTTTTCCTCAACAGATTTGTTAAAAGCAGTTTGTGTACTAATAAATTCTTTAAGCATAGCTTCAAGTCCAGGGGGTGTGTTCCTATTATTGTTGTAAGAATTCCCATAAGAATTACCATAACCGTTACCATTATTATAAGGATATGGCCTATAGTTATTACTAGAATTGTTCCGATAAGCATTGTTGTTGAAATTATTATTTTTAATGAAGTTTACATCAACATGTTCTTCTTGAGCAACCAATGAAGCTAACGGAACATTATTAGGATCAACATTAGTCCTATCATTCACAAGCATAGACATAATAGCATCAATCTTATCACTCAAGGAAGAGGTTTCTTCGACAGAATTTACCTTCTTACCTTGTGGAGCTCTTTCCGTGTGCCATTCAGAGTAATTAATCATCATATTATCAAGAAGCTTTGTTGCTTCACCAAGAGTGATGGACATAAAGGTACCAGCTGAATCCAATAGGTTCCGCGAAGAAAAGTTCAGTCCTGCATAAAAGGTTTGGATGATCATCCAAGTAGTCAGTCCATGGGTTGGGCAATTCTTTACCAAAGATTTCATTCTCTCCCATGCTTGAGCAACATGTTCATTATCTAATTGTTTAAAATTCATTATGCTACTCCTCAAAGATATAATTTTAGCGGGAGGATAATATCTACCAATAAAAGCATCCTTACATTTAGTCCATGAATCAATACTATTTCTAGGCAGAGATAGCAACCAATCTTTAGCTCTTCCTCTTAATGAGAAAGGAAACAATTTTAATTTTATAATGTCACCATCTACATCCTTATACTTTTGCATTTCACATAATTCAACAAAATTATTAAGATGGGCAGCAGCATCATCAGAACTAACACCAGAAAATTGCTCTCTCATAACAAGATTCAGTAAAGCAGGTTTAATTTCAAAGAATTCTGCTGTAGTAGCAGGTGGAGCAATAGGTGTGCATAAGAAATCATTATTATTTGTGGTTGTGAAGTCACACAACTTAGTATTTTTAGGAGTACCCATTTTAGCAGTGGTAAATAAAGCAAACTAGATAAAGTAAATGCAAGTAACTAATTTTTTGTGTTTTTGATATGGAGAACAAGACAGTAAATAAAGTAAAGCTAGCAACTAATTTTTTTGTGTTTTGATATAATGCAGCAAACAAAGTAGTAAATAAAGTAAAGCAAGACAAAAACAAAGTAAAGAGATTGGATTGTGGAGACTCCCCTTGCAGCATGTCTTGATCTCCCCGGCAACGGCGCCAGAAAATGTGCTTGATGCGTGCAATCGACATGTCCGTTGGGAACCCCAAGAGGAAGGTGTGATGCAGACAGTAGCAAGTTTTCCCTCAGAAAGAAACCAAGGTTTATCGAACCAGGAGGAGCCAAGAAACACGTTGAAGGTTGATGGCGGCGGGATGTAGTGCGGCGCAACACCAGGGATTCCGGCGCCAACGTGGAACCTGCACAACACAACCAAAGTACTTTGCCCCAATGAAACAGTGAGGTTGTCAATCTCACCGGCTTGCTGTAACAAAGGATTAGATGTATAGTGTGGATGATGATTGTTTGCAGAAAATAGTAAAGAACAAGTATTGCAGTAGATTGTATTCGATGTAAAGAATAGGACCGGGGTCCACAGTTCACTAGAGGTGTCTCTCCCATAAGATAAATAGCATGTTGGGTGAACAAATTACAGTCGGGCAATTGACAAATAGAGAGGGCATGACAATGCACATACATGATATGATAAGTATAGTGAAATTTAATTGGGCATTACGACAAAGTACATAGACCGCTATCCAGCATGCATCTATGCCTAAAAAGTCCACCTTCAGGTTATCATCCGAACCCCTTCCAGTATTAAGTTGCAAACAACAGACAATTGCATTAAGTATGGTGCGTAATGTAATCAATAACTACATCCTCGGACATAGCATCAATGTTTTATCCCTAGTGGCACAGCACATCCACAACCTTAGAACTTTCTGTCACTGTCCCAGATTTAATGGAGGCATGAACCCACTATCGAGCATAAATACTCCCTCTTGGAGTTAAGAGCAAAAACTTGGCCAGAGCCTCTACTAATAACGGGGAGCATGCAAGATCATAAACAACACATAGGTAATAGATTGATAATCAACATAACATAGTATTCTCTATCCATCGGATCCCGACAAACACAACATATAGCATTACAGATAGATGATCTTGATCATGTTAGGCAGCTCACAAGATCCAACAATGAAGCACATAAGGAGAAGACGACCATCTAGCTACTGCTATGGACCCATAGTCCAGGGCTGAACTACTCACTCATCACTCCGCAGGCGACCATGGTGGTGAAGATTCCTCCGGGAGATGATTCCCCTCCCGCGGGTGCCGGAGGCGATCTCCGAATCCCCCGAGATGGGATTGGCGGCGGCGGCGTCTCGCAAGGTTTTCCGTATCGTGGCTCTCGGCACCGGGGTTTCGCGACGGAGGCTTTAAGTAGGCAAAGGGTGGGCCACACGAGGGCCCCACACACCAGGGCCGCGCGGCCAAGGCCGGGCGCCGCCTGTGTGGCGGCGCTCGTGGCCCCACTTCGTCCCCTCCGGTCTCTGGAAGCTTCGTGTAAAAATAGGCCCTGGCGTTGATTTCGTCCACCGAGAATATTTCCTTTGTAGGATTTCTGAAACCAAAAACAGCAAAATAGCAACTGGCTCTTCGGCATCTCGTTAATAGGTTAGTGCCGGAAAATGCATAAATATGACATAAAGTATGCATAAAACATGTAGATATCATCAATAATGTGGCATGGAACATAAGAAATTATCGATACGTCGGAGACGTATCAGAAATCTTCAAGGGTGAGTCTCGATCATCCCCTCGTTGCTACCGTCTTCTAGATTGCATCTTGGCTTGGATTGCGTGTTCGCGGTAGGAAATTTTTTGTTTTCTATGCAACGTTATCCTACAGTGGTATCAGAGCCGTGTCTATGCATAGATGGTTGCACGAGTAGAACACAATGGTTTTGTGGGCGTTGATGCTTTTGTTATCTTTAGTTTGAGTACTTTGCATCTTTGTGGCATAGTGGGATGAAGCGGCTCGGGCTAACTTTACATGACCGTGTTCATGAGATTTGCTCCACGCTCGACATGCAACTTGTATTGCATAAGTGGCTTTGCGGGTGTCTGTCTCTCCTACTATAGTGAAGATTCAATTTACTCTTCTATTGACAACACTAGTATCACCATTGTGGTTCATGTTCGTAGGTAGATTGGATCTCACTCGAAAACCCTAAACCACGTAAAATATGCAAACCAAATTAGAGAACGTCTAACTTGTTTTTGCAGGGTTTGGTGATGTGATATGGCCATAATGTGATGATGACTATGTATGAGATGATCATTATTGTATTGTGGCAACCGGCAGGAGCCTTATGGTTGTCTTTAAATTTCATGTTGAGTAGTATTTCAAAGTAGTTGTAATAGTTGCTACATGGAGGACAATCATGAAGACGGCGCCATTGACCTTGGTGCTTCGCCGACGATGATGGAGATCATGCCCGTTGATGATGAAGATCATGTCCGTGCTTTGGAGATGAAGATCAAAGGCGCAAAGACAAAAGGGCCATATCATATCACATATGAACTGCATGTGATGTTAATCCTTTATGCATCTTATTTTGCTTAGATCGCGACGGTAGCATTATAAGATGATCCCTCTCACTAAAATATCAAGATAATAAAGTGTTCATCCTTAGTAGCACCGTTGCCAAGACTTGTCGTTTCGAAGCATCTCGTGATGATCGGGTGTGATAGATTCAACAAGTGCATACAACGGGTGCAAGGTTTTGCACATGCGGATACTAAGGTGGCCTTGACGAGCCTAGCATGTACATACATGGTCTCGGAACACGTGATACCAAAAGGTAGAGCATGAATCATATGATTGATATGATGAACACTTTGAATGTTCGCCATTGAAATTACATCTTGTCTCGTGATGATCGGACTTGGTGTGGTGGATTTGGTTCGTGTGATCACTAAGACAATGCGAGGGATATTGTTTTGAGTGGGAGTTCACCTAGTTTTTAATTATGTTGAATTAAAATTTGAACTCAATTTGTCATAAACATTAGTCTAAACTATTGCAAATATATGTTGTAGATATGGCGTCCCCAATCAATTTTAACCAGTTCCTAGAGAAAGAAAAGCTTAAGAGCAACGGTAGCAACTTCACCGACTGGTTCCGTCATGTGAGGATCTTCCTCAATGGTGGAAATCTGCAATATGTGCTTGATGCACCGCTAGGTGACCCTCCTGCAGAAACTGAAACCGATGAAGTAAAGAATGTTTACGCGACTCGGAAAACTCGGTACTCTCAAGTTCAGTGTGCCATCCTGTGCAGTCTGGAAGCCGATCTTCAAAAACGTTTTGAGCACCACGATCCACATGAGTTAATCAATGAGTTGAAAACTATCTTTGAAACTCATGCGGCCGTGGAATGCTATGAAGCATCGAAACACTTCTTCAGTTGCATGATGGAAGAAGGCAGCTCCGTTAGTGAGCACATGCTCGCCATGACCGGGCATGCGAAGAAACTCAGTGATTTGGGAATAGTGATTCCTAATAGACTGGGGATTAATCGTGTCCTTCAATCACTGCCACCTAGTTACAAGAACTTTGTGATGAACTACAATATGCAGAACATGAACAAAGAGTTACCTGAACTCTTCTCCATGCTGAAATCTGCTGAGATTGAGATCAAGAAAGAGCACCAAGTGTTGATGGTCAACAAGACCACCAGTTTCAAGAAACAGGGCAAGTCTAAGGGAAAATTCAAGAAGGGTGGCAAGAAAGCTGCCACGCCTCCTGTGAAACCTAAGACTGGCCCTAAGCCTGATGCTGAGTGCTATTACTGCAAGGAGAAGGGACACTGGAAGCGTAATTGCTCCAAGTATTTGGCGGATCTGAAGAGCGGCCTTGTCAAGAAGAAGAAAGAAGGTATATCTGATATACATGTTATAGATGTTTATCTTACTGGTTCTCGCACTAGTACCTGGGTATTTGATACTGGTTCGGTTGCTCATATTTGTAACTCGAAACAGGAACTAAAGAATAAATGAAGACTACTAAAGGATGAAGTGACGATGCGCGTTGGAAATGGATCCAAAGTCGATGTGATCGCTGTCGGCACACTTCCTCTACATCTACCTTCGGGATTAGTTTTAAGCCTCAATAATTGTTATTTTGTACCCGTGTTGAGCATGAACATTATATCTGGATCTTGTTTAATGCAAGACGGTTATTCATTCAAGTCTGAGAATAATGGTTGTTCTATTTTTATGAATAATATCTTTTATGGTCGAGCACCTGAAAAGAATGGCTTATTTCTATTAGATCTCGATAGTAGTGATACACATATACATAACATTGATGCTAAGCGAATTAAATTGAATGATAATTCTACTTATATGTGGCACTGTCGTCTTGGTCATATTGGAGTGAAACGCATGAAGAAACTCCATACCGATGGATTACTTGAATCACTTGACTTTGAGTCACTTGATAGATGCGAAGCATGTCTAATGGGAAAAATGACTAAGACTCCATTCTCTGGTATTATGGAGCGAGCTACTGACTTATTGGAAATCATACATACCGATGTGTGCGGACCAATGAGTGTAGCATCGCGCGGTGGTTATCGTTATGTTCTAACCTTCACAGATGATCTGAGTAGATATGGGTATATCTATTTCATGAAACATAAATCCGAAACTTTTGAGAAGTTTAAGGAATTCCAAAGTGAAGTAGAAAATCAACGTAACAAGAAGATTAAATTTCTACGATCTGATCGCGGAGGTGAATATCTGAGTTATGAGTTTGGCATGCATTTAAAGAAATGCGGAATACTTTCACAATTGACACCGCCGGGAACACCTCAACGAAACGGTGTGTCCGAACGTCGTAATCGAACTCTCTTAGATATGGTTCGTTCTATGATGTCTCTTACTGATTTGCCGTTATCATTTTGGAGTTATGCATTAGAGACAGCCACATTCACTTTAAATAGAGCACCATCAAAATCCGTTGAAACGACACCGTATGAATTATGGTTTAATAAGAAACCTAAGTTGTCGTTCCTAAAAGTTTGGGGTTGCGAAGCCTATGTAAAAAAGTTACAACCGGACAAGCTAGAACCCAAAGCGGAGAAATGCGTCTTCATAGGATACCCTAAGGAAACTATAGGGTACACTTTCTATCACAGATCCGAAGGCAAGATCTTTGTTGCTAAGAACGGAACCTTTCTTGAGAAAGAATTTCTCACTAAAGAAGTGACTGGAAGAAAAGTAGAACTCGATGAGATTGAAGAATCTTTGCTCGTTGATCAGAGTAGCGCAGTACCGGAAGATGTTCCTGTGCCGCCTACACCGGCAACAGAGGAAGCTAATGATAATGATCATGAAACTTCAAATGAGATAGCTACTGAACCTCGCAGATCGACAAGGGAACGTGCCACTCCTGATTGGTATGATCCTTGTCTAAATGTCATGATTGTGGACAACAATGATGAAGACCCTGCGACGTATGAAGAAGCGATGATGAGCCCAGATTCCAACAAATGGCAAGAAGCCATGAAATCCGAAATGGGATCCATGTATGATAACAAAGTGTGGACTTTGGTAGACTTACCTGATAGCCGAAAGGCTGTCGAGAATAAATGGATCTTCAAGAGAAAAACAGATGCTGATGGTAATATTACTGTCTATAAAGCTCGACTTGTCGCAAAGGGTTTCCGACAAATTCAAGGTGTTGACTACGATGAGACTTTCTCACCTGTAGCGAAGCTAAAATCTGTGAGGATTTTGTTAGCAATAGCTGCATTTTTCGATTATGAGATTTGGCAGATGGATGTCAAAACGGCGTTCCTTAATGGAGACATTGAGGAAGAGTTGTATATGGTACAACCCAAAGGTTTTGTCGATCCTAAAAATGCTGACAAAGTATGCAAACTTCAGCGTTCAATTTATGGACTGAAGCAAGCATCAAGAAGTTGGAACCGACGCTTTGATAAGGTGATCAAAGACTTCGGGTTTATACAGTGTCATGGAGAGGCCTGTATTTACAAGAAAGTGAGTGGGAGCTCTGTAGCATTCCTGATATTATATGTAGATGACATATTATTAATTGGGAATGATATAGAACTATTAAGCAGTGTAAAGGGTTATTTGAATAATAGTTTTTCAATGAAAGACCTTGGTGAAGCATCGTATATATTAGGCATCAAGATTTATAGAGATAGATCAAGACGTCTAATAGGGCTATCACAAAGTACATACCTGGACAAGATTCTAAAGAAGTTTAGAATGGACGAAAGTAAGAAAGGATTCTTACCTATGTTACCAGGCAAAGTCTTGAGTAAGACTCAAGGTCCGGCTACGGCAGAAGAAAGAGAAAGGATGAGTCAGATCCCCTATGCCTCGGCAGTAGGCTCTATCATGTATGCCATGCTATGTACTAGACCGGATATAGCACATGCTGTTAGTTTGACTAGCAGATATCAAAGTGATCCAGGAATGGAACACTGGACAGCGGTCAAGAATATCCTGAAGTACTTGAAAAGAACTAAGGATATGTTTCTTTGTTATGGAGGTGACCAAGAGCTCGTTGTAACAAGTTACACCGATGCAAGTTGGAACACTGATCCTGATGACTCTAAGTCACAATCTGGGTACGTGTTTATATTGAATGGTGCTGCAGTAAGCTGGGCAAGCTCGAAGCAGTGCACGGTGGCGAAATCCTCAACAGAATCGGAGTACATAGCGGCTTCAGAGGCTTCATCAGAAGCGGTATGGATGAAGAGGTTCATTGTAGAGCTCGGTGTGGTTCCTAGTGCATTGGACCCATTAGTCATCTATTGTGACAACATGGGTGCCATCGCCAATGCACAAGAACCAAGGTCACACAAGAGGCTGAAGCATATCAAGCTGCGTTATCATTCGATTCGCGAGTACATCGAAGATGGAGAAGTAAAGATTTGCAAAGTACACACTGATCTGAATGTAGCAGATCCGTTGACTAAAGCTCTCCCTAGGGCAAAGCATGACCAACACCAGAATGCCATGGGTGTTAGGTACCTTACAATGTAATCTAGATTATTGACTCTAGTGCAAGTGGGAGACTGTTGGAGATATGCCCAAGAGGCAATAATAAAAGTGGTTATTATATATCTTTATGTTTATGATAAATGTTTATATACCATGCTATAATTGTATTAACCGAAACATTGATACATGTGTGATATGTAAACAACAAAGAGTCCCTAGTAAGCCTCTTAACTAGCTTGTTGATTAATAGATGATTAGTTTCATAATCATGAACATTGGATGTTATTAATAAACAAGATTATATCATTATATGAATGATGTAATGGACACACCCAATTAAGCGTAGCATAAGATCACGTCATTAAGTTATTTGCTATAAGCTTTCGATACATAGTTACCTAGTCCTTTCGACCATGAGATCATGTAAATCACTTATACCGGAAAGGTACTTTGATTACATCAAACGCCACTGCGTAAATGGGTGGTTATAAAGGTGGGATTAAGTATCCGGAAAGTATGAGTTGAGGCATATGGATCAACAGTGGGATTTGTCCATCCCGATGACGGATAGATATACTCTGGGCCCTCTCGGTGGAATGTCGTCTAATGTCTTGCAAGCATATGAATAAGTTCATAAGAGACCACATACCACGGTACGAGTAAAGAGTACTTGTCAGGAGACGAGGTTGAACAAGGTATAGAGTGATACCGATGATCAAACCTCGGACAAGTAAAATATCGCGTGACAAAGGGAATTGGTATCGTATGTGAATGGTTCATTCGATCACTAAGTCATCGTTGAATATGTGGGAGCCATTATGGATCTCTAGATCCCGCTATTGGTTATTGGTCGGAGAGAGTACTCAACCATGTCCACATAGTTCACGAACCGTAGGGTGACACACTTAAGGTTTGATGTTGAAATGGTAGTATTTGAATATGGAATGGAGTTCGAAGATTTGTTCGAAGTCCCGGATGAGATCCCGGACATCACGAGGAGTTCCGGAATGGTCCGGAGAATAAGATTCATATATAGGAAGTCATTTTATGTGTTTGAAAATGATCCGGTGCATTTATGGAAGGTTCTAGAAGGTTCTAGAATATTCCGGAAGAAAGTCACTTTGGAAGGCGGAGTCCCGAAGGGACTCCACCACCATGGCCGGCCAACCCTAGGGGGTGGAGTCCCAGGTGGACTCCACCTAAGGTGGCCGGCCACCCCCTCCCAAGGGAAGGTGGGAATCCCACCTCTAGTGGGAGTCCTAGCTTGGGTAGGTTTCATGTCATATGGAAGGTTTTGGTTTGGGGTCTTATTCGAAGACTTGTAGACCAACTCTTGGGTGTTCCACCTATATAATGAGGACCAAGGGGAGGGGGCCGGCCACCCCAACACAACAAGGTGGCCGCACCACCTAGATGGCCGGCGCCCCCCTCTCCCCAAACCCTAGCCGCCCCACTCCTCCTTCTTCCCCGCACGCTTAGCGAAGCTCCGCCGGGATTCTCCACCGCCACCGACACCACGCCGTCGTGCTGTCGGATTCAAGAGGAGCTACTACTTCCGCTGCCCGCTGGAACGGGGAGGTGGACGTCATCTTCATCAACAACCGAATGTGTGACCGAGTACGGAGGTGCTGCCCGTTCGTGGCGCCGTGATCAAGATCTTCTACGCGCTTTTGCAAGCGGCAAGTGAACGTCTACCGCAGCAACAAGAGCCTCATCTTGTAGGCTTTGGAAATCTTCAAGGGTGAGTCTCGATCATCCCCTCGTTGCTACCGTCTTCTAGATTGCATCTTGGCTTGGATTGCGTGTTCGCGGTAGGAAATTTTTGTTTTCTATGCAACGTTATCCTACAGGGGGACAGGTGTGTTGGGCAAATGGTTGCTGCCCCTCTCCTCTATTTATAGAGGGAGGGGCGGCCAAGGCAGCCCCTTGGGCCCCACCAGTGCACAGAAGGAAAGGGGGGATCAGAAATCATCCCCTTCCAAGTTTGCTTCCCCTTCCAAAGTTGCTCCCTCGATTTTAGGGATTTGATCTTATCCTCCGGGATTTGATCTTATCCCTAGGGGGGCTGGCCGGCTGGGCCTTGAGGGCTTGGTGCCCCTGGCCCATTAGGCTAGGCTGCACTCCCTTGGCTCCATGTGGTCTCCTCTCCGGGGTGGTGGGCACACATAGGTGAACATCCCGGCATTGATCTACGCTAGTGATACATAGACGTTAACACTATTCACTCCCGGGGAGCTGAAGATAGCAGATATGAGCTACTTGAATGTGATAGAGCAGCGGAAGTTTTAAAATCACTAGGGCTCGAAGAATTCGTAAAAGAAACTATATCAGTCGATTATTTTGGCTAGTTGACACTAGAATATTTGATTTGTCCTTGATACGTCCAATTTGCATCACTATTTTATATCATAATTTGCTGTTATTCATTGATATATTTCATATTTGGAAATCATACTTATGTTATTTCATCTATTTTGCATGTTTCATGATTATTTGAGGATCGCGCACCGGAGCCAGGATTCTGCTGGAAAAAGCACCGTCAGAATGCAATATTTCGGAAGATCAACAGTTGACGGAAATTATACGAAAAATCCTATTTTTCCAGATGACGAAGGGAGCAGAAGGGGGAGCCGAGGGGACCCGAGGTGGGCCCACCTCATAGGCCGCCGCGGCCCAAGGCCTGGCCGCGCCGCCCTGTGAGGAGGGGGCCCACAGCCCTCTCTCGCCTCCTTTTCTTCGCGTACGTCTTCGTCCCGAAAACCTAAGCCCCAGAGGATAGTCGCGAAGAGTCACAGCCGCCTCTGCGGGGCGGAGAACACCAGAGAGAAAAGAGCTCTCCGGCGGGCAGGAATCCGCCGGGGAAATTCCCTCCCGGAGGGGGAAATCGACGCCATCGTCACCGTCATCGAGCTGGACATCATCTCCATCACCATCGTCATCATCTCCATCATCATCACCGCCATCTCCACCGCTGCACCTCGTCACCGCTGTAACAATTCGGGTTGGATCTTGATTGTTTGATAGGGGAAACTCTCCCGGTGTTGATTTCTACTTGTTATTGATGCTATTGAGTGAAACCATTGAACCAAGGTTTATGTTCAGATTGTTATTCATCATCATATCACCTCTGATCATGTTCCATATGATGTCTCGTGAGTAGTTCGTTTAGTTCTTGAGGACATGGGTGAAGTCTAAATGTTAGTAGTGAAGTATGGTTGAGTAATATTCAATGTTATGATATTTAAGTTGTGGTGTTATTCTTCTAGTGGTGTCGTGTGAACGTCGACTACACGACACTTCACCTTTATGGGCCTAGGGGAATGCATCTTGTACTCGTTTGCCAATTGCGGGGTTGCCGGAGTGACAGAAACCTGAGCCCCCGTTGGTATATCGATGCAGGAGGGATAGCAGGATCTCAGAGTTTAAGGCTGTGGTTAGATTTATCTTAATTACTTTCTTGTAGTTGCGGATGCTTGCAAGGGGTATAATCACAAGTATGTATTAGTCCTAGGAAGGGCGGTATTAGCATAGGTTCACCCACACAACACTTATCAAAACAATGAAGATTAATCAACGTATGTAGCGAAAGCACTAGACTAAATCCCCGTGTGTCCTCAAGAACGTTTGGTCATTATAAGTAAACAAACCGGCTTGTCCTTTGTGCTAAAAAGGATTGGGCCACTCGCTGCAATTATTACTCTCGCACTTTACTTACTCGTACTTTATTCATCTGTTACATCAAAACCCAATACTTGTCTGTGAGCATTTACAGTGAATCCTTCATCGAAACTGCTTGTCAACACCTTCTGCTCCTCGTTGGGATCGACATTCTTACTTATCGAAGATACTACGATACACCCCTATACTTGTGGGTCATCAAGACTATTTTCTGGCGCCGTTGCCGGGGAGTGAAGCGCTATTGGTAAGGGAAATTTCTACTGTTTGTGCTGATTTTATTTCTGCCTGCTGCTATAATTCATTATGGAGAGATCTTCTCTTGAGTGTTTATTTGGGAAATCTACTACTACTGCAAAGGTAGTGGATGAGGCGCCAGGTAAGGAAGAAATACCATACAAAATACCTATGAAAATTATTGAACGTGTAGTGGGTAACCGTTATACAGGGGATGGAACTGTCCACCCTGGAGATCATTTACTGTTTTTACATGAATTATGCGGTTTATTCAAGTGTGCAGGTATTGCTATGGATGAAGTGAGGAAGAAACTATTCTCTATATCGCTGTCTGGTAAAGCGGCGCATTGGTATAAATTACTGGATAATGGGGATTCTCTTGAATGGAATGATATTGTGCCCCGGTTTTATTCTAAGTTCTATCCTCCAAGTGAGATTCACAAAGATCGGAATCGCATATATAATTTTTGGCCTCATGAAGGAGAGAGTATTGCCCAAGCGTGGGGGAGATTGAAGTCTTTAATGCTCAAATGCCCCATTCATGAGCTTCCTGGTAATATTATTATTGATAATTTCTATGCAAGACTTTCTTTTCAAGACAAGACCTTGCTGGATACTTCTTGTTCTGGATCATTTACACGCAACAAGGAAGAGTTTAAAAGGGACCTTCTTAATCGGATCCAAGAAAATACTGAAGGATGGGAGAACGACAAGGATAGAGAATCAGGTATAAATTATGATTATAAATGCATTGAAGCTTTTATGGATACTGATAAATTTCGTAATATGAGTGCTACTTATGGTCTTGATTCTCAAGTTGCTGCAAATCTTTATAAAGCTTTTGCCTCTCATTATGAATTGCCAAAGAAGAACTTTGATAAGTATCATGAACCATATAAAGATAAAATTGATTCATCTATAAATAAATGTGTTGTAGTTGAAACTGTTGATCATGTTATTCCTGAAGCTTATATTGAAAAAACTCCTTTCCCTGCTAAAATGAAGGAGTACTCTGTTATAAATAGTGCGGTTCATAAAAGTGAAAAGAAACCTATAGAACCTGAAGAACAAATAAAAGTTGAACCTGCTGTTGCAATAATTAAAGATCTTGTGACTGAAAATGTGGAGGATGGTCATATTATTTTCTGTGAAGATGCCTCTAATATTGTTTCGCATCCTAATAAGTCTAGGAAAGCTAGTGTTCCTATGCTATCTGTTAGAATTGGTGATCATTGTTATTATGGTTTATGTGATATTGGTGCAAGTATTAGTGCTATTCCTTATGAGCTTTACACGGAGATTATGCACGAAATTGGTTCTTGTGAACTTGAAGATATTGATGTGGTTATTCGGCTGGCTAATAGAGAAACTATCTCTCCAATTGGTATTGTTCGAGATGTGGAAGTTCTATGTGGTAAGATTAAATATCCTGCTGACTTTTTGGTACTTGGTTCTGCTGCTAGTAAATATTGTCCTATTATTTTTGGTAGACCTTTTCTAAATACTTGTGGAGCTATTATAGATTGCAAGAAAGAGAAAATTTTGACTAAATTTGCTGGTGAATCTTATGAGTTTAACTTCTCTAAATTTACCAAAACTCCTTATAAAGCTGATTTGCCTAATAATGATTTTAAAGTTGAACAGTGTGCATCTATTGCTCTTGCTCCTAGTAATCCTTTGCAGCAACATTTGGAGAATAGTGAGAGTGAAGTCTTTAGGGAAGAAAGAGATGAGCTTGATGAAATTTTCCTTCGTCAACCTATTCTTAAGCATGATTTACCGGTGGAAGATCTGGGTACAACACCACCACCAAAGGAAGATCCTGTCTTTGATTTAAAACCATTGCCTGATAATCTTAAATATGCTCATATTGATGATAAGAAAATATATCCTGTTATTATTAGTTCTAAGCTTTCAGAGTTTGAAGAAGAAAGGTTATTGGAAATATTGAAGAAACACCGAGGTGCTATTGGCTACACTCTTGATGACTTGAAGGGGATTTCTCCCTCTATTTGCCAACACGCCATTAATATGGAAGATGATGCAAAGCCTGTTGTTGAACCTCAGCGTCGTCTAATTCCTAAGATGAAGGATGTGGTAAGAAATGAGGTATTAAGACTCCTTGAAGCTGGTATTATATATCCTATTGCTGATAGTAGATGGGTTAGTCCTGTGCATTGTGTTCCTAAGAAAGGAGGAATGACTGTTGTGCCTAATGATAATGATGAGCTCATACCTCAAAGAGTAGTTGTAGGGTATAGAATGTGCATTGATTTTTGAAAAGTTAATAAGGTTACTAAGAAAGATCATTACCCTTTACCATTTATTGATCAAATGTTAGAAAGGTTGTCTAAAAATACTCATTTTTGCTTTCTTGATGGTTATTCTGGGTTTTCACAAATTGCTGTTAAAACTAAAGATCAAGAGAAAACCACTTTCACTTGTCCCTATGGAACTTATGCTTATAGGCGTATGCCTTTTGGTTTATGTAATGCTCCTGCTACTTTTCAAAGATGCATGTCTGCTATTTTTCATGGCTTTTGTGAGAGTATTGTAGAGGTATTCATGGACGATTTTTCCGTCTATGGAAATTCTTTTGATAATTGCTTGCGGAACCTTGATAAAGTTTTGCAGAGATGTGAAGAAACTAACCTTGTTCTTAATTGGGAGAAATGCCACTTTATGGTTAATGAAGGAATTGTATTGGGACATAAAATTTTCGAGAGAGGTATTGAAGTTGATAGAGCTAAAGTTGAAGCCATTGAGAAGATGCCCTATCCTAGGGATGTTAAAGGTATTCGTAGTGTTCTTGGTCATGCTGGGTTTTATAGGAGGTTTATTAAAGACTTCTCCAAGATTTCAAAGCCTCTTACTAATCTTCTTCAAAAAGATGTACCTTTTGTTTTTGATGATGATTGTAAGGAAGCTTTTGAAACTCTAAAGAAAGCCTTAACAACTGCTCCTATAGTTGAACCTCCTGATTGGAACTTACCATTTGAAATTATGTGTGATGCTAGTGATTTTGCTGTAGGCGCTGTTCTTGGACAGCGAGTAGATAAAAAACTGAATGTTATTCATTATGCTAGTAAAACTCTTGATGCTGCTCAAAGAAATTATGCTACTACTGAAAAGGAATTGTTAGCTGTAGTCTTTGCTTGTGATAAGTTTAGATCTTATATCGTTGATTCAAAAGTTACTATTCATACTGATCATGCTGCAATTAGATACCTTATGACAAAGAAAGATGCTAAGCCAAGGCTTATTAGATGGGTACTTATTTTGCAAGAATTTGATTTACATATTGTAGATAGGAAAGGTGCTGATAATCCTGTTGCTGATAATTTGTCTAGATTGGAAAATATTGCTTATGATCATGTTCCTGTTAATGATAGTTTTCCAAATGAACAATTGGCTGTAATAAAGGTGAACTCGCGAGATAGCCCTTGGTATGCTGATTATGCTAACTTTATTGTTTCCAAGTACTTGCCTCCAACCTTTTCAGCTCAGCAAAGGAGGAAATTCTTTTATGACTTGAGGCATTATTTTTGGGATGACCCACACTTATATAAAGAAGGAGTGGATGGTATTCTGCGAAGATGTGTTCCCGAATATGAGCAACAAGAGATATTGAGTAAATGTCATGGGAGTGCTTATGGAGGACATCACGCCGGAGATAGAACCGCGCAAAAGGTTCTACAATCAGGTTTTTATTGGCCAACTCTCTTCAAAGATGCAAGGAAGTTTATTTTATCTTGTGATGAATGTCAAAGGGTTGGTAATATCTCCAGACGCAATGAAATGCCTATGAATTATACTCTTGTTATTGAACCATTCGATTGTTGGGGATTCGACTTCATGGGTCCTTTCCCTTCTTCAGAAGGTAACACTCATATACTTGTCGCTGTTGATTATGTTACTAAATGGGTAGAAGCTATACCCACAAAAAGTGCTGATGGTGAGACTTCTTTAAAAATGCTTTTAGATATTATTTTTCCTAGATTTGGAGTACCTAGATATATTATGACTGATGGAGGTTCTCATTTTATTCATGGTGGTTTTAGAAAAACTCTTGCTAAATATGGTATTAATCATAGAATTGCTTCCGCTTATCATCCTCAAACTAGTGGGCAAGTAGAACTATCAAATAGAGAAATTAAATCTATCTTGCAAAAGACTGTTAATAAAACTAGAAAGAATTGGGCTAGTAAATTGAAGGAAGCACTATGGGCTTATAGAACTGCTTATAAAAACCCCATGGGAATGTCACCTTATAAAATGGTTTATGGAAAAGCTTGTCATTTACCTTTAGAACTAGAGCACAAAGCTTATTGGGCTGTTAGAGAACTAAACAAAGATCCTAAACTAGCCGGTGATAAGAGGTTGTTGCAATTAAGTTCTCTAGATGAATGGAGAAGTGAAGCTTACGAAAATGCTAAACTCTTTAAAGAGAAAGTTAAGAAATGGCATGATAGAAGGATTATCAAAAGAGAGTTTAATATTGGGGATAAAGTCCTATTGTATCGGTCTCGTCTCAGATTCTTTGCAGGGAAATTACTCTCGAAATGGGAAGGACCATATGTTGTTGAGGAGGTGTATCGTTCAGGAGCAATTAAAATTAGTTCCCTCCAAGGCAATGCCACGCAAGTGGTGAATGGACAAAGACTCAAGCATTATATCTCAGGTGATTCTTATAATGTAGATGTTGATGTTATTCGAGTGGAAACACCGGAGGCTTTCATCAAAGGTCAAATTGACAGTCCGCCAGAACTCGACTTTGAATAGGTAACAGTACAGGTAATAAAAAGTTCGCGATTTGCTTTCCGAACAATGTTTTTGCTGTTTTTGGAAAATATGAAAAATTACGAGATCGAAACGGAGTGGAGGAGACGAGGGCGTCCCCCATAGGCCGGCGCGGCCAGCCTTGGCTCGCGCCGCCCTATGAGCTGGCCGCCTCGTCGCCCCTTTCCCGACTCGGTTCGACCTGGTACTTTCCTTATGACGTAAAAATTCCTGCTATATAATCCCCCCCCTGGAGGTCCGTACATCGTTTCTCGACGTGTTTTGTTTCGAGTTGTTTCTGCCAGGATTTGCTTCGGATCTAGAGGTATCATGTCTTCGTCGGAAACTCCGAAGGACAGCTCCTGCAAGGACGTCGACAACTTGTACATGAACGAGCTGAGGATGCATCCCAAGGAGTTGCTGCTCGTTGATGGGGAGCAGATCAAAGATGTCCAGGGTCCTAAAGGAGAAGGAAGCTTGGAAGACAGGATGGAGAAGCTAGAACAAGAGGTCTTCAACTACAAGAAGATGGCTGAGCGTGAGGTGGATATCTTCCACAAGATTGTGTCTGAACTCATTGCTGAACACGAGAAGGAAACTGCAAAGCTATGGGGCGACATCCTCTCACTTCACGACACCACCAACAAACTCCAAGCTCAACTCTATGACGTTCAGAATCAGAACTGTGAGTATGAAAACAGGTTTAAACACATAAGCCATGCTGCTAGTTTCAGGATTCCCGAGACCAAGATGTCGTTTGTTGATGGAGAGCCTCTTCCTTGGAAGTCTGATGATGGGAATTCATCACCACCATCGCCAAAGGAGTAATTCATCATCGGTATTGGCATCCCCTTGGTTTGTTCCAAGCTTGGGGGAGTGCCGCGGTATCACATCATCACTACCTTTTACTTTTTACTATCAAGTAGTGTCATATCATGAGTAGGGAAGTTATCATATAAGATGGGTTGCAGTGTGGAAGTATCTCTCCTTTAGTTGGTTGTCTATGTATCCCTTGGTGTGAGTTATCGTTATGAAATATTAATGAGAAGTCTTATCATTTACATATTGCACACCTTATTTTAGTTTGCAATTTCTATTATATGATTGATCTTGATTTTAGTATTGGTACCACTTTGGGAGCATTGAGTAAATCTATTTGGTTTTGGCAAACTTAGCATTGGTCAATAGCAACAACACCTTGAGGTTTAAGTAGAAAAGAGAAATATATATAGTTGTTTCATTGTCTTCCTTTCTTGTTAGCTCATAGCTTATTATTCTGAAGTTAAAATTGTTTGTGCTTACAAGAAAGATGCATGATTGTTTCTATCACATGTATATTCGTTTGTTTCCCTCAACTTTTGTGCTTGCTAATTAACCTTGCTAGCCAAAGACCTGTACTGAGAGGGAATGCTTCTCGTGCATCCAAACCTCCACCCAAACCTATGCCATTTGTGTCCACCATATCTACCTACTACATGGTATTTCTCCGCCATTCCAAAGTAAATTGCTTGAGTGCTACCTTTAAAATTTCTATCCTTTACCTCTGCAATATATAGCTCATGGGACAAATAGCTTAAAAACTATCGTGGTGAAGAATATGTACTTATGTGTCTTATTTCTTAGTAAGTTGCTTGTTGAGCGGTAACCATGTTTTCTGGGGACGCCACCAACTCTTTTACCTTTGTTGAATATCATGTGAGTTGCTATGCATGTTCGTCTTGTCTGAAGTAAGGGCGGTTTTCACAATCAAATGGTTTGAGTATACATACTGTTAGAGAAGAACATTGGGCCGCTAACTAAAGCCATGATTCATGGTGGAAGTTTCAGTATGGATAGCTAATCCTCAATCTCTTATGAGAATAATAATTGTTGTTGAATGCTTATGCATTAAAGAGGAGTCCATTATCTGTTGTCTATGTTGTCCCGGTATGGATGTCTAAGTTGAGAATAATCAAAAGCGAGAAATCCAATGCGAGCTTTCTCCTTAGACCTTTGTACAGGCGGCATAGAGGTAACCCTTTGTGACACTTGGTTGAAACATATGCTATGCAATGATAATCTGTGTTAATCCAAGCTGATTAGGACAAGGTGCGAGCACTATTAGTATACTATGCATGAGGCTTGTGATGCGCGTGGTTGACGTATTGTCTTTTCGTTCGACACGCGTCCGTTGGGAACCCCAAGAGGAAGGTGTGATGCGCACAGCGGCAAGTTTCCCTCAGTAGAAACCAAGGTTTATCGAACCAGTAGGAGTCAAGAAGCACGTTGAAGGTTGATGGCGGCGGGATGTAGTGCGGCGCAACACCGAGATTCCGGCGCCAACGTGGAACCTGCACAACACAACCAAAGTACTTTGCCCCAACGAAACAGTGAGGTTGTCAATCTCACCGGCTTGCTATAACAAAGGATTAGATGTATAGTGTGGATGATGATTGTTTGCAGAAACAGTAGAACAGTATTGTAGATTGTATTTCAGTAAAGAGAATTGGACCGGGATCCACAGTTCACTAGAGGTGTCTCTCCCATAAGATAAACAGCATGTTGGGTGAACAAATTACAGTTGGGCAATTGACAAATAGAGAGGGCATGACCATGCACATACATATTATGATGAGTATTGTGAGATTTAATTGGGCATTACGACAAAGTACATAGACCGCTATCCAACATGCATCTATGCCTAAAAAGTCCACCTTCAGGTTATCATCCGAACCCCCTCCAGTATTAAGTTGCTAACAACAGACAATTGCATTAAGTATTGCGCGTAATGTAATCAGTGACTACATCCTTGAACATAGCACCAATGTTTTATCCCTAGTGGCAACAGCACATCCGTAACCTTAGTGGTTCTTGTCACTCCTCCAGATTCACGGAGACATGAACCCACTATCGAGCATAAATACTCCCTCTTGGAGTTACTAGCATCAACTTGGCCAGAGCATCTACTAACAACGGAGAGCATGCAAGATCATAAACAACACATAGACATAACTTTGATAATCAACATAACAAGTATTCTCTATTCATCGGATCCCAACAAACGCAACATATAGAATTACAGATAGATGATCTTGATCATGTTAGGCAGCTCACAAGACCCGACAATGAAGCACAATGGGGAGAAGACAACCATCTAGCTACAGCTATGGACCCATAGTCCAGGGGTAGACTACTCACACATCACTCCGGAGGCGACCATGGCGGCGTAGAGTCCTCCGGGAGATGAATCCCCTCTCCGGCAGGGTGCCGGAGGCGATCTTGAATCCCACGAGATGGGATTGGCGGCGGCGTCTCGAAGGTTTTCCGTATCGTGGCTCTCGGTACTGGGGGTTTCGCGACGGAGGCTTTAAGTAGGCGGAAGGGCAAGTCAGGAGGGGGCACGAGGGCCCCACACCACAGGTCGGCGCGGCCAAGGCCTGGGCCGCGCCGCCCTAGGGTTTGGCCGCCTCGTGGCCCCACTTCGTCTCCTCTTCGGTCTTCTGGAAGCTTCGTGGCAAAATAGGAACCTGGGCGTTGATTTCGTCCAATTCCGAGAATATTTCGTTACTAGGATTTCTGAAACCAAAAACAGCAGAAAACAAGAACTGGCACTTCGGCATCTTGTTAATAGGTTAGTTCCAGAAAATGCACGAATATGACATAAAGTGTGCATAAAACATGTAGATAACATCAATAATGTGGCATGGAACATAAGAAATTATCGATACGTTGGAGACGTATCAGCATCCCCAAGCTTAGTTCTGCTCGTCCCGAGCAGGTAAAACGATAACAAAGATAATTTCTGGAGTGACATGCCATCATAACCTTGATCATACTATTTGTAAAGCATATGTAGTGAATGCAGCGATCAAAACAATGTAAATGACATGAGTAAACAAGTGAATCATATAGCAAAGACTTTTCATGAATAGTACTTCAAGACAAGCATCAATAAGTCTTGCATAAGAGTTAACTCATAAAGCAATAATTCAAAGTAAAGGCATTGAAGCAACACAAAGGAAGATTAAGTTTCAGCGGTTGCTTTCAACTTATAACATGTATATCTCATGGATAATTGTCAACATAGAGTAATATAACAAGTGCAATATGCAAATATGTAGGAATCAATGCACAGTTCACACAAGTGTTTGCTTCTTGAGGTGGAGAGAAATAGGTGAACTGACTCAACAATGAAAGTAAAAGAATGGTCCCCATAGAGGAAAAGCATCGATTGCTATATTTGTGCTAGAGCTTTGATTTTGAAAACATGTAACAATTTTGTCAACGGTAGTAATAAAGCATATGTATCATGTAAATTATATCTTACAAGTTGCAAGCCTCATGCATAGTATACTAATAGTGCCCGCACCTTGTCCTAATTAGCTTGGGCTACCGGATCATCACAATGCACATGTTTTAACCAAGTGTCACAAAGGGGTACCTCTATGCCGCCTGTACAAAGGTCTAAGGAGAAAGCTCGCATTGGATTTCTCGCTATTGATTATTCTCAACTTAGACATCCATACCGGGACAACATAGACAACAGATAATGGACTCCTCTTTTATGCATAAGCATGTAGCAACAATTATTTTTCTCATTTGAGATTGAGGATATATGTCCAAAACTGAAACTTCCACCATGGATCATGGCTTTAGTTAGCGGCCCAATGTTCTTCTCTAACAATATGCATGCTCCAACCATAAGGTGGTAGATCGCTCTTACTTCAGACAAGACGAACATGCATAGCAACTCACATGAAATTCAACAAAAGGTAGTTGATGGCGTCCCCAGTGAACATGGTTATCGCACAACGAGCAACTTAATAAGAGATAAAGTGCATAAGTACATATTCAATACCACAATAGTTTTTAAGCTATTTGTCCCATGAGATATATATTGTAAAGGTGAAGAATGGAAATTTAAAGGTAGCACTCAAGCAATTTACTTTGGAATGGCGGAGAAATACCATGTAGTAGGTAGGTATGGTGGACACAAATGGCATAGTGGTTGGCTCAAGTATTTTGGATGCATGAGAAGTATTCCCTCTCGATACAAGGTTTAGGCTAGCAAGGTTATTTGAAACAAACACAAGGATGAAGCGGTGCAGCAAAACTCACATAAAAGACATATTAAAAACATTATAAGACTCTACACCGTCTTCCTTGTTGTTCAAACTCAATACTAAAAATTATCTAGACTTTAGAGAAACCAAATATGCAAACCAAATTTTAGCAAACTCTATGTATTTCTTCATTAATGGGTGCAAAGCATATGATGCAAGAGCTTAAACATGAGCACAACAATTGCCAAATATCACATTATCCAAGACATTTTACCAATTACTACATGTAGCATTTTCTGTTTCCAACCATATAATGATGAACGAAGCAATCAACCTTCGCCATGAAAATTAAAAGCTAAGAACACATGTGTTCATATGAACCAGCGGAGCGTGTCTCTCTCCCACACAAGCATTTATTCAAACAAAAACAAAAACAAAAGCATACAGACGCTCCAAGTAAAGTACATAAGATGTGACCGAATAAAAATATAGTTTCAAGGGAGGAACCTGATAAATTTGTCGATGAAGAAGGGGATGCCTTGGGCATCCCCAAGCTTAGATGCTTGAGTCTTCTTGAAATATGCAGGGATGAACCACCGGGGCATCCCCAAGCTTAGAGCTTTCACTCTTCTTGATCATAGTATATCATCCTCCTCTCTTGACCCTTGAAAACTTCCTCCACACCAAACTCAAAACAAACTCATTAGAGGGTTAGTGCATAATCAAAAACTCACATGTTCAGAGGTGACACAATCATTTTTAACACTTCTGGACATTGCCCAAAGCTACTGGAAGTCAATGGAACAAAGAAATCCATCCCACATAGCAAAAGAAGCAATGCGAAATAAAAGGCAGAATCTATCAAAACAGAACAGTCCATAAAGACGAATTTTTAAAGGGTAGCAGACTTGCTCAAATGAAAATGCTCAAATTGAATGAAAGTTGTGCACATATCTGAGGATCACTCACGTAAATTGGCATAATTTTCTGAGTTACCTACAGAGAATTAGGCCCAGATTCGTGACAGCAAGAAATCTGTTTCTGCGCAGTAATCCAAATCTAGTATGAACCTTTCTATCAACGACTTTACTTGGCACAACAAAACACAAAACTAGGATAAGGAGAGGTTGCTACAGTAGTAAACAACTTCCAAGACACAAATATAAAACAAAGTACTGTAGCAAAATAACACATGGGTTATCTCCCAAGAAGTTCTTTCTTTATAGCCGTTAAGATGGGCTCAGCAGTTTTAATGATGCACTCGCAAGAAATAGTATTTGAAGCAAAAGAGAGCATCAAGAGGCAAATTCAAAACACATTTAAGTCTAACATGCTTCCTATGCATAAGAATCTTGTAAATAAACAAGTTCATGAAGAGCAAAGTAACAAGCATAGGAAGATAAAACAAGTGTAGCTTCAAAAATTTCAGCATATAGAGAGGTGTTTTAGTAACATGAAAATTTCTACAACCATATTTTCCTCTCTCATAATAACTTTCAGTAGTATCATGAGCAAACTCAACAATATAACTATCACATAAAGCATTCTTATCATGAGTCTCATGCATAAAATTATTACTCTCCACATAAGCATAATCAATTTTATTAGTTGTAGTGGGAGCAAATTCAACAAAGTAGCTATCATTATTATTCTCATCAAGTGTAGGAGGCATAGTATAATCACAACAAAATTTACTCTCCATAGTAGGTGGCACCAAAAGACCACTATCATTATAATCATCATAAATAGGAGGCAAAGTATCATCAAAGAAAATTTTCTCCTCAATGCTTGGGGGACTAAAAAGATCATGAAAACCAGCTTCCCCAAGCTTAGAACTTTCTATATCATTATCAACAATGGTGTTCAAAGCGTTCATACTAATATTACTACCAGCATGCAAATAAGATTCCATAGGTTTTTTAATTTTCGCATCAAACAATCCATGTTTTAAATCAGGAAATAGAATAAGAAGCTCATTCTTGTCCATTATGCCAAACTAGTGTAAACAAGAAACAAAAAGATGCAATTGCAGGATCTAAAGGAAATAGCTTCGAGTACTTACAACGGCGAAAATAGCTTAGTAGCCGAGATCCGGAGTGTGAGTACCTTTTACCTTTCCTCCCCGGCAACGGCGCCAGAAATTTGCTTGATGCGCGTGGTTGACGTATTGTCTTTTCGTTCGACACGCGTCCGTTGGGAACCCCAAGAGGAAGGTGTGATGCGCACAGCGGTAAGTTTCCCTCAGTAGAAACCAAGGTTTATCGAACCAGTAGGAGTCAAGAAGCACGTTGAAGGTTGATGGCGGCGGGATGTAGTGCGGCGCAACACCAGAGATTCCGGCGCCAACGTGGAACCTGCACAACACAACCAAAGTACTTTGCCCCAACGAAACGTGAGGTTGTCAATCTCACCGGCTTGCTGTAACAAAGGATTAGATGTATAGTGTGGATGATGATTGTTTGCAAAACAGTAGAACGAGTATTGCAGAGATTGTATTTCAAGAAAGAGAATTGGACCGGGGTCCACAGTTCACTAGAGGTGTCTCTCCCATAAGATAAACAGCATGTTGGGTGAACAAATTACTTGGGCAATTGACAAATAGAGAGGGCATGACCATGCACATACATATTATGATGAGTATTGTGAGATTTAATTGGGCATTACGACAAAGTACATAGACCGCTATCCAACATGCATCTATGCCTAAAAAGTCCACCTTCAGGTTATCATCCGAACCCCCTCCAGTATTAAGTTGCTAACAACAGACAATTGCATTAAGTATTGCGCGTAATGTAATCAGTGACTACATCCTTGAACATAGCACCAATGTTTTATCCCTAGTGGCAACAGCACATCCGTAACCTTAGTGGTTCTTGTCACTCCTCCAGATTCACGGAGACATGAACCCACTATCGAGCATAAATACTCCCTCTTGGAGTTACTAGCATCAACTTGGCCAGAGCATCTACTAACAACGGAGAGCATGCAAGATCATAAACAACACATAGACATAACTTTGATAATCAACATAACAAGTATTCTCTATTCATCGGATCCCAACAAACGCAACATATAGAATTACAGATAGATGATCTTGATCATGTTAGGCAGCTCACAAGACCCGACAATGAAGCACAATGGGGAGAAGACAACCATCTAGCTACAGCTATGGACCCATAGTCCAGGGGTAGACTACTCACACATCACTCCGGAGGCGACCATGGCGGCGTAGAGTCCTCCGGGAGATGAATCCCCTCTCCGGCAGGGTGCCGGAGGCGATCTCCTGAATCCCACGAGATGGGATTGGCGGCGGCGGCGTCTCAGTAAGGTTTTCCGTATCGTGGCTCTCACCGGGGGTTTCGCGATGGAGGCTTTAAGGCGGAAGGGCAAGTCGGAGGGGGCACGAGGGCCCCACACCACAGTCGGCGCGGCCAAGGCCTGGGCCGCGCCGCCCTAGGGTTTGGCGCCTCGTGGCCCCACTTCGTCTCCTCTTCGGTCTTCCGGAAGCTTCGTGGCAAAATAGGACCCCGGGCGTTGATTTCGTCCAATTCCGAGAATATTTCGTTACTAGGATTTCTGAAACCAAAAACAGCAGAAACAAGAACTGGCACTTCGGCATCTTGTTAATAGGTTAGTTCCAGAAAATGCACGAATATGACATAAAGTGTGCATAAAACATGTAGATAACATCAATAATGTGGCATGGAACATAAGAAATTATCGATACGTTGGAGACGTATCAGCTTGCAACTTATAAGATGTCTTATACATAACACATATGCTTTATTACTACCGTTGACAAGATTGTTTCTTGTTTTCAAAATGAAAAGCTCTAGCACAACAATAGTAATCCATGCTTCCCTCTGTGAAGGGCCCGTCTCTTACTTTATGTTGAGTCAGTAAACCTATTCCCCTCCATCTTAAGCAAGCATTTGAGTTGTTGTGATCAAACCATTATATTGTGATTTACTTCATCATGTCTTTTACTCTTCCTTGTTTAGTACAAGTTTTATCTGAATGAATATAGCTTTGAAAGTTATCAATGATTACTATGATTGAGTATGCAAGTTTACCATAAGATTTAATATGAAAGCGCTGCTCCATAGATAAGTATAATCTGTTAACTGTTCTCTGACCAAGAACAAAGTTTGCCATCACCAACTATGATTTCTTATGCACCTTTATTTGTGATTACTTTATACTTGTTTCAAGTTGAGTTATATGAGGAAGTTGTTCACTAGAATGTCTTGTGTGAATGAATATGATGCTTCTTGTCCGTATTTGATTTATCGACTCTTCACTCCATAAACATGTGGTCCTATTTACTGAGTTCAGTTTCGCTTGGGGACAAGCGAAGTCTAAGCTTGGGGGGAGTTGATACGTCCAATTTGCATCACTATTTTATATCATAATTTGCTGTTATTCATTGATATATTTCATATTTGGAAATCATACTTATGTTATTTCATCTATTTTGCATGTTTCATGATTATTTGAGGATCGCGCACCGGAGCCAGGATTCTGCTGGAAAAAGCACCGTCGAATGCAATATTTCGGAAGATCAACAGTTGACGGAAATTATACGAAAAATCCTATTTTTCCAGATGACGAAGGGAGGGGGGAGCCGAGGGGCACCCGAGGTGGGCCCACCTCATAGGCCGGCGTGGCCCAAGGCCTGGCCGCGCCGCCCTGTGAGGAGGGGGCCCACAGCCCTCTCTCGCCTCCTTTTCTTCGCGTACGTCTTCGTCCCGAAAACCTAAGCCCCAGAGGATAGTCGCGAAGAGTCACAGCCGCCTCTGCGGGCGGAGAACACCAGAGAGAAAAGAGCTCTCCGGCGGCAGGAATCCGCCGGGGAAATTCCTCCGGAGGGGGAAATCGACGCCATCGTCACCGTCATCGAGCTGGACATCATCTCCATCACCATCGTCATCATCTCCATCATCATCACCGCCATCTCCACCGCTGCACCTCGTCACCGCTGTAACAATTCGGGTTGGATCTTGATTGTTTGATAGGGGAAACTCTCCCGGTGTTGATTTCTACTTGTTATTGATGCTATTGAGTGAAACCATTGAACCAAGGTTTATGTTCAGATTGTTATTCATCATCATATCACCTCTGATCATGTTCCATATGATGTCTCGTGAGTAGTTCGTTTAGTTCTTGAGGACATGGGTGAAGTCTAAATGTTAGTAGTGAAGTATGGTTGAGTAATATTCAATGTTATGATATTTAAGTTGTGGTGTTATTCTTCTAGTGGTGTCGTGTGAACGTCGACTACACGACACTTCACCTTTATGGGCCTAGGGGAATGCATCTTGTACTCGTTTGCCAATTGCGGGGTTGCCGGAGTGACAAACCTGAACCCCCGTTGGTATATCGATGCAGGAGGGATAGCAGGATCTCAGAGTTTAAGCTGTGGTTAGATTTATCTTAATTACTTTCTTGTAGTTGCGGATGCTTGCAAGGGGTATAATCACAAGTATGTATTAGTCCTAGGAAGGGCGGTATATTAGCATAGGTTCACCCACACAACACTTATCAAAACAATGAAGATTAATCACGTATGTAGCGAAAGCACTAGACTAAATCCCCGTGTGTCCTCAAGAACGTTTGGTCATTATAAGTAAACAAACCGGCTTGTCCTTTGTGCTAAAAAGGATTGGGCCACTCGCTGCAATTATTACTCTCGCACTTTACTTACTCGTACTTTATTCATCTGTTACATCAAAACCCCCCGAATACTTGTCTGTGAGCATTTACAGTGAATCCTTCATCGAAACTGCTTGTCAACACCTTCTGCTCCTCGTTGGGATCGACATTCTTACTTATCGAAGATACTACGATACACCCCCTATACTTGTGGGTCATCACCCGCGAAAGAAATTGCCGGTGGTAGGCAGTGGGAGCTGCAGACCATGTTCACTATTCGAACTTGGTATATTTGGTGGGAGCGTCGATGATATCTCAGAGAAGAAGCCGCAATTGTCACATAGCACGGCAATGGCGATCATAGTCACAATCATCGCGACTAATTATTGGGGGCAGCCAGATCAAGAAAGTAGAAGGGCATCCGGTGACATGGTTGGACAAAAACCTCGGTAGAATTATTATAACAGAAATCTGGCGATGCCATGTGAAATTATATGTTCAAGATTGTTTGAATTACAAAGTGTCATAAGAGCTCAAGTAGCCGTTGTAAAATGGGATTAACTCTTTATGAAAATCTTGAAAGCTGCAACGGGCTGGTGATGTCAAGACTACAAGTTCTTTTCTGAGACAGAACCGAAGTTTAAAATAGCCGAGCTATATCATTTATAGGTTAAATGAGAAAACTCGTTGATAGCCAGCTATAGCCCTATTTGTTGGAGATATGCCCAAGAGGCAATAATAAAATGGTTATTATAATATATCTTTGTGTTTATGATAATGTTTGCATACCATGCTAAAATTGTATTAACCGAAACATTGATACATGTGTGTTATGTAAACAACAAGGAGTCCCTAGTAAGCCTCTTGTATAACTAGCTTGTTGATTAATAGATGATCATAGTTTCATGATCATGAACATTGGATGTTATCAATAACAAGGTTATGTCATTGTGTGAATGATGTAATGGACACACGCAATTAAGCGTAGCATAAGATCACGTCATTAAGTTCATTTGTTATAAGCTTTCAATACATAGTTACCTAGTCCTTTCGACCATGAGATCATGTAAATCACTTATGCCGGAAGGGTACTTTGATTACATCAAACGCCACTGCGTAAATGGGTGGTTATAAAGGTGGGATTAGGTATCCGGAAAGTATGAGTTGAGGCATATGGGGATTTGTCCATCCCGATGACGGATAGATATACTCTGGGCCCTCTCGGTGGAATGTCGTCTAATTAGCTTGCAAGCATATGAATGGTTCATAAGAGACCCTCATATTAATATCAAGATAATAAAGTGTTCTCCCCTCGTATGCACCGTTGCTACGTTTCGAAGCATCTCGTGATGATCGGATGTGATAGACTCTACGCTCACATACAACGGGTGTAAGCCATGTTTGCACACGCGGAATACTTGGGTTTGCTTGACGAGCCTAGCATGTACAGACATGGCCTCGGGACAACGGAAACCGAAAGGTTGAACACGAGTCATATGGATGATATGATCAACATGTTGATGTTCACCATTGAAGCTACATCATCTCACGTGATGATCGGTTTTGGTGTAGTGGATTTGGATCGTGTACCACTTAACAACTATGAGGGATGTTGTATTAAGTGGGAGTTCATTAGTAATTAGATTAAAACATGAACTAATTATCATAAACATAGTCTGAGTAGTATTTTCAATTAATTTTGTAGTATTGGTATCCGTTTTCTACCATGCGCTAGTCTTGTAATTGAGATAGAAATATTGTTAAAATCTGACAAGAAACTTTACAGACTGGTACCGTATTATTAAAGAATCAAAAAATGATTAAGTCCTATTGCAAACTTTTAGTAAACCTCACATTGTTGATTCAAAGATCTATGGTTTCAATTAGTACCTAAAGTTATCTTGTCTCCATGAAACTTGAAGTTCAAATCTGTTTGAAAAGTTAGGAGCTGAAAATTTTGTTTTCAGAAATAAGCAAGGTATGAGATATATGTGATATCTAAGACCTTATTGCAAGGTGATAGAATATAATTTGGTGAGACTACATAAACTCATAAGTTTTATGGGAATGTACGAAGGTTGAAGACGCAAGGCGTCCCAATCCTCCAACTAATGGGGCACTAACGATATTCGCATATCCATGAAGTGATCGTCCTTAGTATGCACCGTTGCTAAGACTCGTCGCGAAGCATCTCGTGATGATCGGGTGTTATAGATTCTACGTGTGCATACAAAAGCCAGATTTGCACATGCAAATATCAAGGTTAAACTTTATGAGCCTAGCATGTACAGACATGGTCTCGGAAAGTCATCATGATATGATGGATAAAATTATGAGTGAAATTGTTCATCATATTACAAAGTTACTAATAGTGAAATCTGAAACACTTGTCATATGATGATCAACTTCAAAGTAAGAACCTCAAGGTTATTGGTATTTGACCAACAAACCTAGAAGTTATTGAAGGTGAAGAGTTTTCTGAGAATGAGGAAAGCTAAAAGAGAAACTACAAAAGATATTTTGGCAGAAAGAAAGAAAAGACTAGAAAGTCTAGCTCAAGTGTATATAAATGATATACATGTTATGGATGTATTCCTTGTTTGGTCACATAATTAAATTCTTGGGTATTTGTACCAGATTGGTTGGTATGAGATGTCATATAGTACAACGCAATACAAGAATACAATGGCCTAAGTGACTGACAAGGAATATGATAGGAATGCACGTCTGGAACAAAAATAAAGTGTTATTATGTTCGTCGTTGGCATTCTATCTAGCCCTTAGAATTTATAGTAAAGAACTTAATAATTGTTATTTTGCTCTGGTCAAATGAAAACAATGAGTTGTTCAAATTATGACATTACTCCATGTACGATGGATAAGTTATTATAAATCTTGATGGTGAAACACACATACATAACACTGACGCTAAAATGCCATAAGACAAATGATTTGAATTCCACTTATTTGTGGAACCGTCATTTATGTCATGTTAGAGAGGAACGCATGAAGGAACTTCATGCAAATGGATTTTTGGAGTCATTTGATTTTTTGAATTGTTTGGCGCTTGCAAGTCTTTTCTAAAGAGAATGACTGAAATACCGTTCATAGGCCAAGAGTTGAACGGGCAACTAACTTAGTGGAAACATACATGATGATGTATGTGGTTCACTGGACATAGTTGTGTGCGGGAGATTCTTTTACTTCATGAAAACTTCCAACAATGAATTGAGTATATATGTGTGGATATACTCGATAAAGGAAGAAGTTTGAAAATTTTGAATAGATTCAGATAAATTTCAGCATGAAGTGGAAATCATCGTAATAGAAAAGTCAAATATCTATGATTGGATCATGGTGGAAATATTTGAATTACGATTTTTAGCAAACATCTAAGAGGGTTATGAAATTGTTCTACAACTCACGTTTCTTGGAGTATCATAGTGATGATGAAGTATCCAAGAGACGTATCCAAACCTTGTTGGATTAATGATGAGATAAAATAAAATGACACCATTATATTTTTGTGGATTATGCTTTAGAGACTATCGCTTTTACACTGAATAGATCATCATCATGATCCGTTGAAATGACACCATACGAGTTATGGCATGGGTATGAACCTTAATAGTCCTTTCTTAAATTTTGGTATGCATAGCATATGTAAATAAGTTTACAACCAAAATCGGATGAATGTCTTTGTTGGTTATCCAGAGATTTGATTGGGAATTCTTTCCACTATGGAGACAAAGACAAAAGTGTTTTTCAATGTTTCTTATTTCTAAGAAATTGTTTCTAGCGAAGTATTTGAGTGGGAGGACAATAGAACTTGATAAGGTTTATGAACCGAGCATAATGATCGAGTAGCGCAGCATCGGAAATGGTTCCGGAAGCGGCCACGACGATCATGGCTCCCATGACTACAAAGTGTTTTAGCCATGGAGATCGAAGTACATATTGAACCTTGTAGGTATGGTTTACTTTGTGATCAAATAAATGATTTGTGGACAAAGGATTGATTTTGAGCAATGATAACCAACTACAAAACAAAGAATTTATGATGGGCCCTGACTCCGTTAAAATGGCTATATGCCATGAAATCCAAGATAGATAAATACTTTTTGAAAGTGAATGGATCTATAAAATTGATGGACTTGGATGGAATATCCTTGAATAAGCTTGACTTGTCGAAAGATTGTTTACGACAAAGTTCAAAGAGTTGACTACGATAAGATTAGATCTTCTGTAATGATGCTTATAGTCTATGTGGATTATTCTAGTAATCGCTACATATTTCTTTTATGAGATATGTTAGTAGGATGGCAAAATACATTACTTAACAGAAGTGTGTATTAAAGGTGTATACAAGATACAACCAAAAGTTTTGCTGGTCCGTGGAATACTAGATAGGTATACAAACTTCAATTGGATGAAGTGAGTATCGCGGAGTTGGAATCTTCACCGGATGAAATAGTCAAAGAGTTTTTGATTTCATCAGAAACGATGAAGATGCTTGCATTTGCAAGAAATTAAGTGGGAGCATTGATACATATTTATAATACTTATGTAGATAACATATAGTTGGTTATAAATGATGTAATTATATACTTGATTAAAAAGTTTCATTGAGAATTAACTTCAATGAAAGGATATGGACTGAAACATATTTTGTGTCAAGATCTATGAAGATCGAAACACATAATAAGTTTAAGTCATAGTACATAGAATAGATATTGAAGTAGTTCAATATAGAAATATTAAGAAAATATTCTTGTCATGTGAAGGTTTAACAAGACTTGAGTGTATCTGACACTCAATGAGTAAAAACACATGAGTGATTATAGATCACGAATAATATGTACACAATCAGATGTCCTGTGCTCTAAAGTGTTATGAGCATATACCAGAATGATTTATGTGATGATCATTGGACGACAGTAAGAATATTCTTGAGTACTTTAGAAGAACCAAGGATATATATATAGTTTTGTATGGAGTAATGACAAACAAATCGTTGTAAGGTGTTGCACTGATATTAGTTTGGTCACATATAAAAATGAATTTCAAATCTCAATTAGGCTAAGTATTGTTTAAAAGGTAGCACAATAAGCTAGAAGTTGTCTATGCTAGATTTATATAAGTTCTAAATATTGTGACGGATTCTACAAACAAAGGCAGAGTGTGTCATTGTTTTGACAATGACTGAGGATGTTTAAGTCGAAGAGTTCTTTGAGAACTTGGTGTAGTTCCGATAGTGTCAGAACTTTGAAGCTATATTGTGTATGACAATATTAGTGACATATTTCAGACCGCGGAATTAAGGTTCCACCAGAAGACTGAACATATATGAATAATGCCGACTCATTTGGAAAATGAGTGATGCGTTGAGACGCAAATGAATTGCAAAATACATACGTTTCTGAGCGTGTCAGATCTGTTGACTAAAACCTCTCTCGTGAGCAAAACATGATAAAGCACCGGAAGACCAAGGTGTTATATCAATACAAATGTAAACTAGATTATTGACTCTAGTGCAAGTGGAAGACTATTGGAGATATGCCCAAGAGGCAATAATAAAATGGTTATTATAATATATCTTTGTGTTTATGATAATGTTTGCATACCATGCTAAAATTGTATTAACCGAAACATTGATACATGTGTGTTATGTAAACAACAAGGAGTCCCTAGTAAGCCTCTTGTATAACTAGCTTGTTGATTAATAGATGATCATAGTTTCATGGTCATGAACATTGGATGTTATCAATAACAAGGTTATGTCATTGTGTGAATGATGTAATGGACACACGCAATTAAGCGTAGCATAAGATCACGTCATTAAGTTCATTTGCTATAAGCTTTCAATACATAGTTACCTAGTCCTTTCGACCATGAGATCATGTAAATCACTTATGCCGGAAGGGTACTTTGACTACATCAAACACCACTGCGTAAATGGGTGGTTATAAAGGTGGGATTAGGTATCCGGAAAGTATGAGTTGAGGCATATGGATCAACAGTGGGATTTGTCCATCCCGATGATGGATAGATATACTCTGGGCCCTCTCGGTGGAATGTCGTCTAATTAGCTTGCAAGCATATGAATGGTTCATAAGAGACCACATACCACGGCACGAGTAAAGAGTACTTGTCGAGACGAGGTTGAACAAGGTATAGAGATACCGATGATCAAACCTCGGACAAGTAAAATATCGCGTGACAAAGGGAATTGGTATCGTATGTAAATGGTTCATTCGATCACTAAGTCATCGTTGAATATGTGGGAGCCATTATGGATCTCCAGATCCCGCTATTGGTTATTGGTCGGAGAGAAGTCTCAACCATGTCCGCATAGTTCGCGAACCGTAGGGTGACACACTTAAGGTTTGATGTCGTTTAAGTAGATATGGAATATGGAATGGAGTTCGAAGTTTTGTTCGGAGTCTCGGATGGGATCCAGGACATCACGAGGAGGTCCGGAATGGTCCGGAGAATAAGATTCATATATAGGAAGTCACTTTCCAAGTTTGGAAATGATCCGGTGCATTTATGGAAAGTTCTAGAAGGTTCTAGAAAAGTCGGAAGAAATCACCATGAAAAGTGGAGTCCCGGAGGGACTCCACCTAGCATGGCCGGCCAACCCTAAGCTTGGGGATGCTCGATACGTCCCAAACGTATCTATAATTTCTTATGTTCCATGCTACTTTTATGATGATACTCACATGTTTTATACACATTATATGTCGTTATTATGCATTTTCCGGCACTAACCTATTGACAAGATGCCGAAGAGCCGGTTTCTGTTGTTTTTGGTTTCGAAATCCTAGTAAGGAAATATTCTCGAATTGGACGAAATCAACGCCAGGGTCCTATTTTCACACGAAGCTTCCAAGACCGGAGGGAGACGAAGTGGGGCCACGGGCGCCGCCACACTAGGGCGGCGCGGCCTAGAGGGGCCCGCGCGGCCCTAGCGTGTGGGGCCCCGTGACTCTCCCGACTCCGCCCTTCCGCCTACTTAAAGCCTCCGTCGCGAAACCCCGCATCGAGAGCCACGATACGGAAAACCTTACGAGACGCCGCCGCCGCCAATCCCATCTCGGGGATTCAGGAGATCGCCTGCACCCTGCCGGAGAGGGGAATCATCTCCGGAGGACTCTTCATCGCCATGATCGCCTCCGGATTGATGTGTGAGTAGTTCACCCCTGGACCATGGGTCCATAGCAGTAGCTAGATGGTCGTCTTCTCCTAATTGTGCTATCATGCTCGATCTTGTGAGCTGCCTATCATGATGATCGTTTCTTTGTAATCCTACATGTTGTGTTTGTTGGGATCCGATGGATATTGAATACTATGTCAAGTTGATTATCAATCTATTATATGAGTTGTTTATGTTCTTGCATGCTCTCCGTTGCTAGTAGAGGCTCTGCCAAGTTGATACTTGTGACTCCAAGAGGGAGTATTTATGCTCGAGTGGGTTACGGCCGAAACCCACCGGCGAGCGACGGCAACACAGAGAGCCGGGAACAACTTAGGGTTGCGGCTGGCCCTGGTCCCTCCGAGCGACGGCCCGCAAAGATTCGGCACGCACGTCCGATGCTGGTGCAGGGCGTGCCACCTGACCTATACCTGGTCAGGAAGGTGATGGATGATGCCTCGCTTAGTTTCCTGCATAGCATACACGTAAACATTAAATACGAGCCTCGATCGCTCTCAGTTGTCCTGTGAATCGGCTCAAAGAGCCGATCCACCCATGATTCGCACGAGGTGTACGAATATATGGTGGTCCTGCTTGATCAGAATAAAGCTAAAACGATCTACGACGATTTAGGGTTTTCACCATATAATCGGAACATCCTACTCATGATTGAGCCTCGCGGCCACGCACAGTGATCGTAAGCCGATCCTAGACAAGGCCTAAAAACCAACACGAAGTTGATCCTCGGAACATCCTGTCTAGGGCTAGCAAACGACACCCTACGCGCCGCTGGATCCTTCAACCCTTTGTAAGGCCTAACCATGCAGATATTAAACTAATCCTTGAAGAACAAGGAGCAACCATAACGGATCGGATCTACTAAATAATGATCAAGCGGGGGCCCTACACCTAAGATAGGTGTAAGGGCGGCTAGACGTCTCAGGGTTGCACGACGATAGCATATGATACGAAGAACAATGCTAACCCTAACACGTCTAAGATAACTACGTTGCTCGCCATCAAAAAGGCTTCAGTACGAGCAACGCATGAACAGTGAATAAACTTATACTGCCTAGATCGCGAGATGCGATCTAGGCAGCATGATGCTTACCCGGAAGAAACCCTCGAGACAAGGGAGTTGGCGATGCGCCTAGATTGGTTTGTGGTGAACGTGATTGTTGTTTATTTCATAAACCCTAGATACATATTTATAGTCCGTAGACTTTCTAACGTGGGAATAATCCCAACCGGGCACGAGCCAAACTCTATCTAATCAACACGTATCCTACTATATTACAGATACACGGGCAAACTAGCCCAAACTTTGCATACAAGGCCGATTCACGTATATTCTTCCATGTATATTCTTCAAGCCCATCTTGATCGCGGCCCACCTCTGATTCGGTCAAATTCTAGTGATAACACATGCCCCCTGGTTTTGGAATTGATAATTCCAAAATCACTCTGCTTTTCTTCGGCAGGTCATGTCGTGGCAGAGCAGAACCGTCGCAGTATCCTTCATCATGATGCTTTGCCTCTTCCACTTCCGCGTGTCCTGGCAATTTTTTTTTCCGTTGGGCACCACTTCCTCGGAAACTGCTATGGCATTGAATCTCCACTATATCTCCTTTATTTAACTACGCCGCATGATTCGCCACTTCATCCCCTTGCTCTGTTCTAGCTATCGGCACCGAAAAACCCTTTTTTCCTGTAGCAATGTCTTCTTCTTCCTCCGTCTCCTCCGGCCTCTCTTTCCAATCTTCTTCTTCGAGTGAGCCGATGTCAAAGCCAGAGTGGGACTTCGACTTCGCGTCGGATGGCCCACCAGAAACCCTCGTCGGATCAGATGGCGACCTGCCCCTGACTGATGGGGAGGGCGACCTCCAGTTCCTCATTGAAGGGGAACTAGAGAGCGAGAGCGAGGATGACCTCCACTCCTGGAGGAACCCCACTTCCTCCGATAGGGAGGAGGAAGAGGAAGACGAGGAAGAAGAGGAGGAACAGGAAGAAGAGGAGGAAGACGACTCCTCCTCCTCCGCTGGGTACCCGCCGGCGAAGCGCTTCCGTGCTTGGGCGGACAGTGAAGATGATGATGACGAGGATGAAGAAGCTCCGGCCGAGGGCTGGGGCAGCAGCGACGAGGAGTTCTCCGGAAGCAGCGCCGGCGGCAGCTACGATGCCGACGACGAAGGCAGCGAGGATTAGTAGAGTAGGATCAGTAGTAATCGAGCAATCGGCTCTTCTTTTGTTCCCCCTTTCTTGAGCAATCGGCTCCTCATTGTAAAAAATCCTCCTTTTATAATGAATAAGTATTTCCAATCAATCTTTTTGCCGATAGTCAAAGTCAAACGATCTCCCAAAAGAGCCGATGGCATCGCATCGGTCTCTACCATAAAAACGCGAGTAAGGCCGACCCAGCTGCCCCTCCAAACGGTAACCTGCGACCTCCGTCTGAGAAAGCAAACTCAGATCCCCAAATCACCGCCTGAGCAGTTCCATCTCACAGCCACCCGCATCCGATCTCGACCGCGCCCGAACAACTCTACAGCGCATCCAATGGCGGAATCATCCAATACCAACGCCATGGTCTCCGGTCTGAAGGTAATCCTTAACCTCCTCTCACCATTCGAATCGACGTTAGGATTAATAGCAAACACCTGAATTAATGTTCTGTTCCGTTATTAATTTTAGGTTTCAGACATCCTACTGCCACATCCTTCTCTCGCAAATTCTATGTGCATCGGTCCCCGTTCTTCTGAGAGTTCTGCTCTCTTAATTTCATGCGAGGCTAACAGAATCCCCTTCGTGAACCAGAACTTAGATCTGTCTTCCTGGGCCGACCGCCTGCGAGCCTGGCCTAATCCTCCCGAGGGTTGGGTGGCATGGTACAATAGAGTATCCAAAACCCACTATGCCACCTGGGAAGCCATAGGGATAGCCGATGCCTTGTCATTATCATTGTCTCCCCTTGAAAAGAATGAAAATATTCTGAAAACCATCGGCTACTTCTGGTCTGATGCACTGAACTGCTTCATGTTTGGCCATGGCCCTATGACACCAACTCTGATGTGGCCATGATCACAGGCCTAGACATTGCATCCCCAAGCCCTTCTGCATTCAAACTGCCGAAAGTTCCTTTCACCCTTTCCTCTAAAAAAGAGTGTACCAGCTGGGGTGCCTACCTCAATCGTTATAAGAAAACCAAAGGTCCTGTGACAGAGAGAGAACACACAGCCTTCCTGAACTTCTGGTTGGAGCACTTCATATTCTGTGGCCCATCACTTGCCCCTACCAAGAATTACCTTTCCCTGGCCTATGAACTTGCCAAAGGCACTCAACTTGGCCTCGGCAAACTGTTTCTTGGAGAGGTCTATCGATCTCTTCAACTGATGTCTGTCAAACTATTCTCTCAAAGGACAGTTAAAATTGGAGGCCCCCTGGTGGTTTATTCAGTTATGGGCTCAGCTGTACTTTCAGAACCAGATCCCAGACTTCCCACCCTTGGCCACCTGCACCTTCCCAGATGCTAATGGAAAGGAGATCCGATGCACCAGCTATGGCCAAGCTTTGTATGGTCTCCCAGGCAGCAGGCTGATCCCTAAGGAAGCAGCAGGGTGGTTCAAGACTTTCTTCCAAGGTTTGGACAACCCCTTGTTCTTTCCTTATACTGAATCAGAGAACTTTGAGAACCCGGTCTCCTTCCAATTGGACAACTTTGCCGATGACGCTAGCACCCGGCATTTGTACTCTATCATGATTCGTCCTTGCTTTCTCCCAGTTGGCATGAGTACCTCAAACCGGATCATCAAGCCTGGTTATGAGTCTTACCAACCGGTAGTAGTAGCCCGACAGCTTGGTCTCGGGCAGGTGCCTCCACACTTCTTCCTACACCACCTGACAGCAAGCAGAGCTGAACTGCCTGACATCCTCACTGGCCAAAGGTGCTATACCTTCTTTGATGCTTTGGCCACTCCAATTCCCCACAACCTCCGTTTCACCTTCACTACCGATGGTTTCGAGGCTTGGTGGTCCATGTGGAAGACCCATGCCTTCAGAAGGGCTCTAGGACAGCTGCTGAGACAACTCGATGCCGAGTATGACATCCCTGCAGACCAGGTACCATTACTTATAAATCTCTTGCAATGGCTTATGGTGATTGTCTGTAACCTGACTCCATCTCCTGGCAGCAACAAGATGGCCCAGCTCCCACGCAAGCCGATGGCTCCCCCTTCGAATTCCTTCCTCCGGCCCCAGTCCTCTTCGCCGAGCTCGCCACCCCGAAAAGGTCATCATGCAGACAGCCGATTTCACCGAAATCGCTCCCAAGAGTAAAGCATCTTCGGGGCCGTTGCCCCCGAGCCTCGACTCGCGAGGACGTCGTGAGGAAGGTGGCTGCCAAGACCCTGAAGCGCAAGGCTCCTGCCCAAGAAAGTTTGCACGTAAGTTGATTTGTGCCCTGTCCACATTTATCTGCTTTCCCAGTCTTTTTGCATCATGCTTGTACTCTTTTCTACAGACTTCCACCGAAGAAAACTCCAGCGGGGCCGCAGAATCCAGCCAGAGGGATTCGAGCTCGGGCAACTCCGAGAGGTCTACCACCCAGAGCCAGACGGCTTCGCCAGCGCCGGCTTCTAAGAAAAGGTCGATTCCCGAGCCTCCTGCTCCCCAAGCCCCGACCAAATCAGGGTCACGCGTGAAGTGTCGATGCGTCAAAAGGGCTCGTAAAGACCCACGAGCCTCTACATCAAGCCAGGAGGTCTCAAATGTATTTATCTCCCTGGTTTACACTTCATGCTAACCCATAGACACTTGGATCGGCTAATTACTTCCTTTTGCAGACCAATGATACCTCTAGCGGGGACGTCGAGGAGGTACTGATGCCGTCCGCCACGCTAGACCTAGCCACCTCGACGATCGTGGCTGACCAAGTGGCTACCCTGGCCAAGTCCATGGAAGAGCCGATTATCGCAGCATCGGCTGCTCTTCCTACCTTGGGAGAGGTACACCCCACTTCCTTGGTTCTATCACTTTCTCCGTTGTATACTAACACCACTTTTGTTCGTCTTGTCAGGGTTGTGATCTCTCAAGTTTGCTGACGTTCGATCCTGAATCCATCGAACCAACTACTTCCAAGGCAAGTGAAGAGCCCAGTCCTAGCACGGTCCATGGTCCACTCCATCGTCTCAAGGATTTGCTCTCTTCCTCAATTGAGACCTTGGTCGAAAATTCCGAGGAAGTCAAAGGTATCCTCGAAGATATCCAGCCCCATCTCCCTATGACACTGCAAGTGAAGCTTTGGTGACTCTGTCGGTCTTCAAGTCAAGGGTACAATCTGCTCGCCAAAGGATTAATCTTCGCCACACCGTCCCTTGAGAGCCGACATTGCAGACAAGTGTCAAAGGCTCAACGAGAAGAAGGCTGCTTTAGACGTCAAAACTGACACTTCTGCCAATAGCGCTGAACTCGAGACCCTGCGTAAGGAACTGGAGGACCTTGAAGAGAGGGTCAAGGTGACCAAGCAGCTTATCCAAGACAAGGAAGCCCTTATTGCCCGCTCTCAAGAGGAAGCGAAGGGCCTCACAGCCGATCTGAAGACCGATCCGCTGAAATCCGCACCCCGAGCGTCACCGGTGACGGCAAAGACGAGGATGACGAGGCTGAGATCGCCGAGGTGGATCGCATCCGCGCTGACGCCCTTCACGCCCTCAGCGCGTTTCTTCAGTAGGGCCTTTAGAGTTAAATGTTTTGCTGAACTTGACCTTCTGAAGTCGATGACTCTGCATCGGCTGTACTTGTTACATTTTTTTTACTGGCCGATTTTCCATCGGCCCCTAACATTTTATTACCCATGCATCGCACATGTCCATAGCGTCCGTCTATCTGATTATGTGCCCCCCGAGCCGAATCTGTCAGGTTACTGCAGATATCGGCTCCGTAGTTATCGACAGAACTATACCTGAACATCGGCTCTGTAGACATGCCCAATGCCGATTTCCTTGAGCTCGCAAGCCGATGTAAACCCATACCCTAGCTTTCCGTCACCTGTTAGATCGACGCAGGACACCGGCGAGACGTATGGCAAGGATAATACGGGTCGCTCGCTGGAATCGGCCCTTATCTTGATTGTATTGCTCAAAAGATGCTTACATCTCGTTTGTGCCAGCCGATGTCTCATCATCGGCTTTCCTTCGTTTGGGGCGCCATACTTTCCCTTGTGGTCGACCCTCTTCGTCCAGAGTTCGTTGAATTTTCGCGGCCAAATCAGGCCGCACCTTCCTTAGCGTGTGCAGGTCCCACCGGGCGTGCCAGAAATGTGTTGCGGTCAGAAACCCACCGGCGAGCAGCGACGGGCAACACAGTAGAGCCGGGAACAACTTAGGGCTGCGGCTGGCCCCGGTCCCTCCGAGCGACGGCCCGCAAAGATTCGGCACGCACGTCCGATGCTGGTGCAAGGCGTGCCACCCGACCTATACCTGGGGAAGGTGATGGATGATGCCTCGCTTAGTTTCCCGCATGGCATACACGTAAACATTAAATACGAGCCTCGATCGGCTCTCAGGTTGTCCCTGAATCGGCTCAAAGAGCCGATCCACCCATGATTCGCACGAGGTGTACGAATATATGGTGGTCCTGCTTGATCAGAATAAAGCTAAAACGATCTACGATGATTTAGGGTTTTCACCACATAATCGGAACATCCTACTCGTGATTGAGCCTCGCGGCCACGCACGGTGATCGTAAGCCGATCCTAGACAAGGCCTAAAAACCAACACGAAGTTGATCCCCGGAACATCCTGTCTAGGGCTAGCAAACGACACCCTACGCGCCGCTGGATCCTTCAACCCTTTGTAAGGCCTAACCATGCAGATATTAAACTAATCCTTGAAGAACAAGGAGCAACCATAACGGATCGGATCTACTAAATAATGATCAAGCGGGGTGCCGCCCCTACACCTAAGATAGGTGTAAGGGCGGCTAGACGTCTCAGGGTTGCACGACGATAGCATATGATACGAAGAACAATGCTAACCCTAACACGTCTAAGATAACTACGTTGCTCGCCATAAAAAAGGCTTCAGTACGAGCAACGCATAAACAGTGAATAAACTTATACTGCCTAGATCGCGAGATGCGATCTAGGCAGCATGATGCTTACCCGGAAGAAACCCTCGAGACAAGGGAGTTGGCGATGCGCCTAGATTGGTTTGTGGTGAACGTGATTGTTGTTTATTTCATAAACCCTAGATACATATTTATAGTCCGTAGACTTTCTAACGTGGGAATAATCCCAACCGGCACGAGCCAAACTCTATCTAATCAACACGTATCCTACTATATTACAGATACACGGGCAAACTAGCCCAAACTTTGCATACAAGGTCGATTCACGTATATTCTTCCATGTATATTCTTCAAGCCCATCTTGATCGCGGCCCACCTCTGATTCGGTCAAATTCTGGTGATAACAGGTTCATGCCTCCATTAAATCTGGGACAGTGACAGAAAGTTCTAAGGTTGTGGATGTCTGTTGCCACTAGGGATAAAACATCGATGCTTTGTCTAAGGATATTTGTGTTGATTACATTACGCACCATACTTAATGCAATTGTCTGTTGCTTGCAACTTAATACCTGGAAGGGGTTCGGATGATAACCTGAAAGTGGACTTTTTAGGCATAGATGCATGCGGATGGCGGTCTATGTACTTTGTCGTAATGCCCTGATTAAATCTCATAGTACTTATCATGATATATGTATGTGCATTGTTATGCCTTCTTTATTTGTCAATTGCCCAACTGTAATTTGTTCACCCAACATGATATTTATCTTACGGGAGAGACACCGCTAGTGAACTGTGGACCCCGGTCTATTCTTTACATCTGAAATACAATCTGCAATACTTGTTCTTTACTGTTCTTCGCAAACAATCATCTTCCACACAATACGGTTAATCCTTTGTTCACAGCAAGCGGTGAGATTGACAACCTCACCGTTACGTTGGGGCAAAGTACTTTGGTTGTGTTGTGCGGGTTCCACGTTGGCGCCGAACCCGGTGTTGCGCCGCACTACACTTCGCCGCCATCAACCTTCAACGTGCTTCTTGGCTCCTCTGGTTCGATAAACCTTGGTTTCTTTCTGAGGAAAAACTTGCTAGTTCGCATCACACCTTCCTCTTGGGGTTCCCAACGGACGTGTGTTAATTGCACGCATCAGACTCCACCCATGGTGGCCGGACACCCCCCCAAGGAAGAGGTGGGAGTCCCACCTTGAGTAGGATTCCCACCTTGGGTAGGTTTCCCACCTTAGGCAAGTTTTGGGTTGGGGTCTTATTCGAAGACTTGTAGTCCAACTCTTGGGGGTTCCACCTATAAAAAGAGGGACAAGGGGAGGGGGCCGGCCACCCTAAGCCACACCTTGGCCGCAGCCCCCAAGTGGCCGGCGCCCAAGCCTCCCTCTCCCCAAACCCTAGCGCCCCTCCTCCACATATCTCTCCCGCAGCGCATAGTCGAAGCCCTGCCGGAGATCTCCACCACCATTGCCACCACGCCGTCGTGCTGCCAGGATTCCGAGGAGGATCTACTACTTCCGCTGCCCACTGGAACGGGGAGGAGGACGTCGTCTTCATCAACACCGTACGTGTGACCGAGTACGGAGGTGCTGCCCGATTGTGGCACCGTCAAGATCTTCTACGCGCTTTTGAAAGCGGCAAGTGATCATCTTCTGCAACAACGAGATCTAATCTCGTAGGCTTTGGAAATCTTCAAGGGTTAGTCTCGTGATCCCCTCGTTGCTACCGTCTTCTAGATTAGATCTTGGCTTGTGTTTCGTTCTTGCGGTAGGAATTTTTTGTTTTCTATGCTACGAATCCCATCACTATTTAGCTCCTAATTAGTCTATAATTTAGCCGCCAAAATCACTCTTTTCTGAATTTCTCTTCTCTTCTTTTCTTTATTTCATGTTTTCTAAATTTCTAGTCACTGATTCAACAAAACTTGTGAGCTGAATAGTTTAATGTTTGTTTGCGTTGAATAGTTGAATGGGCTTTAGCTCGGATCATGTTAGAGTCATAGTTTTTCTCTTTTCTTGGCAAGATAATTGAAAATTCCCCTATTTCTTTTTGAAAATGTTAAATGGATTAGCCCACTATAGCCGGGATATTCATTTCGGCTCATGGGTGTATATGAACTCACTATGTGAAAACACATTTTGAAATATCAAAAAAATCTGCAATAAAATTGCGCATGAACATCTAGACATTCTATATTCGCACACAAGTTTTCGGGAAAAAGGAACATTTTTTGTGTCCCGTGTAAAAAAGACAAAATTTAATGTTCAAAACTTGACTATTCACAGGACATTCTTTTGTCTTTTTATATAAACCACATAAAATGTTCGTTTCCCCCGAAAAATTGTGTGCGAATATATGATGTCCATATGTACACGTGAAATTTTATCTCGGAATTTTTTGACATTTTTTATTTTTGTTTTTCTGTATTTTATATAATATGTTCATATGCACCTATGTGCCAAAACACCACCTCCACTATAGCCCGGCTATAATCTTTCTTAGCTTCTGAAAATACCGCGACTAAATTAGCCTGCTATTTTAAATTATGAATAGAAACTTATGATTGGGAAAATAAAAAAATGGGCTCACTGCAATGGGCTAACCCAAGAGTTTTTCACGTATAAAAGGAAAGTACAGTTTACAATCATGTGCTAAAATGTGGTTTACTTGGGTGAAGTGGATTTTTGAGGGGCTCAACATCTTTGTTTACTTCGCCAAGTTTAGCGGGCAGCGGTGCATCAAAACAATATACTTCCTTCGGTTCAATATAATTTCCAAGGACATCCATTTTTGGGTTATTATTTAGAACCAGAGGGAGTACAATAATTCTTCACATTGAAACAACAGAGCAAAAGAATCATACATGTAGATCGTCTTTACCTTGATTTTTTTTTTTTTGCATAATATCGTCTTTTGCATGTTGCATAAGAAAAATGCATCAGCTACTCAAAAAGCAAATTCAAAATTGTGAAAAGAGGGCCAAATTTCTTATTTTTGGATTGGCTGCACATATGTAAATAAAAACAATGCAATTTTATAAATATGTATATTACTCCGTGTATGATTTTTTTGATGATTTTTATGCAAATAAGTTATTGGCGAAAAGTTTGTCTCTAGGAGAACTATTTTCTTGAGATCTAAAATAAATTTTGGAAGAACTATTTTGAAAAAACTTATGCATCAAGACAGCTGCCTCGAGCGCTTGTATCTCTAGGTTGTTTGAGCCAAAATGGTTGACTCCTTTCCCGATGCCACCATCCCAATAGTTGGAACTTTACGGCCCGTTTGGTTATCGCAATCCTTGGGTCAGTTTGACACCCTCCGGCTGCTATGTATGGTTGCATGGAGTCCTCACTTCCATCCTTGGGACCCGGCGTAACCACCAACAACCAGAAAAGAAAGTGGATGCGTCAAGGAGGTGCTGAGGGTGACAACAAAAGGAATGTGTACTGCAACATGTGTTTTGCAAAATCTTGGGAGAATTCAAGTGGATTTTTCCAGCATGTGCACACCTGCAATCTATCTTGCACAAACCTAGCAAGTCTCATCCCGAGTGACTATAAGAAAGGCTAACAATAACTTGGAATTCACTGTTTTGAGGGATGTCGGTACTACAATGCAATGTATGGTAGCAAGAAAAACAATCTTATTACTTGTAGGGAGGGCGGGCCCTAGCATAATTAGGACGTGGAAAAAAATAAAATAGATATAATTTTACACTAAACTCTTATACTTTGGACTTGCTTGTAGAATGCTATGGTCTTAGCGAGTATAAATTTTTGTTAGTTATTTTACAAGGTAAACCATGTAGGAAAGTTTATAAATACTATTTAATCTTTTGTTTGCTATCCACTTTTATTGTATGTATATAGAATATACGCTTTCATCGTGCAATATTTAAACCGATTTGGTAACATTGTTCGTTTCATTATTCTCCAATTGAGAAAACCTTAAATAATTATACAAATTTATGGTAGAGATCTCTAAACCATATGGTGTAAAAATATCTTAATATTTTTAGTATATTAGTAGGTTAGCATTTATAGAAACATCTAGAACAAAAACTGAACTTTCATAGTTTAAGGAGAATTGTTGGTAAGATTCTTTGGTGGTTTTCTTTGTACTGAAATGTGCATTTCTTAAGTTTTAATATTGGGTCAATACAAGTTACCAACATGAGTAAGCTTTGTACTTGGTATTGAAATAGCATTGCTAATAGAAAACACCAACTAATAATAAATTGTAATGCATTCTGCATATTGTATACATACAGTTTGATTGCTTTACAAGCTCACTTGCAATATGCTTAATGCACCTTGCCATAAACAAGTGTTCCCAGCCGTTTCTGAAATAAAAACCCGTGCACTAATTAACCAATCCAGTTAGCATAGATTTTAGTACGTACAACCTCAATAAATTCGCCCTCTATGATTGAGATTGTTACTCATACTACATATGTTCTTTTTCAAATAAGGAGAATAGCTTCATCCTCTCCATCAATTAATGCATACTACCGCTTTTATTAAACATTTCAGAATTCGTTGTTTTACAGCTCAAGGGTTACAGAAGGTGCTCACAAAGATTAACCAGTGGAAATGAAATAAAATAAAATGCACATGCATCTTGTAATCTTCCACAAAGCCAACAATCACTCTTGTTGTAGATAGCCAACCGTCTCCAGACGAGTGCATCCAGAATTCATATACGCTCGCTACATCTTCGGAAAAAAGATATGATCATTTGCAGATCCGATGGGTAGCCATAGAACCCGAAAGTAAAATAAATAACTCTCCAAACAAGGCAAGCAAAAGGATAATCGAAAAAATATGGTTGATGGACTCCTTGGAATCACAAAAAACGCATTTCTTGCAACTATGCGAATTTTGTTCGGTTAAGTTATCCTTAATAATAATTACTTTTTTATGGAGAAATCGCATAAAGATCTTAACTTTGGTGGTACTTGTAGTTTCTAGATACAAAACACCGTTTGTCCATTCATCATATATGTATACATAGATTTAATGGAAAAAGCCTAATTTAGACATTTTTCACACGAACTTATTTTCGACATGTGGTAGGGCAACCTACTTATTCTCGGTTAACATTCTTCTAAATTTGACATTTAGAGCACTAACGAAATTACATCAGCATCATAAATTTAGAGCACAACCGTTTTTCGTCGTACAATATTATAGAGAAATTATACTGTTGGGCAAGTCATGATTGCCCATGCCACCACTACAATAGCTCACTTGGGAACGCCAAGCCATACGCCTAATGCTGAAGCAGCAAGCCACCAAGAATAACTACAATCAGGGAAAGTGCAAATACGGTTTTTTCTTCTTTCAACGCTTAGGGTTGCGCCCTATTGTACTACATGGATATTAAGATTGTTCATAGTGGGAGTCATAGCTAGTAACATCACACATATCAAGGTATTTTAGTGACATGGCATGCCCATAAATGAAGAAAGAGAATGAGGTGGTAACTAGCTATGTTACCATGACATCACACCCCAAAGCAAGATGAGTCTACAACATAATAAATGACACAACGCATGACACCACATATAAGTTACTACCCACTATGAAGGTAGTAACCTAGACTAGTAATATGGCATATGTTACTAGTCTAAGTTACTCCCCACTATGACCAGCCTAAACGCCTCGGGTACATTAATAAACGGCAAAGCCTTCTGATAAGTGTGGATACATAATTACGAAACGAAGTGAATGAATAGTTACGAATTACTGGGCGTTTAGGATCAATCCGAGAACATACCTCACCTTATTTGATACTATGATACCACTCTTTAAAATTTAAATTGTAAGTGTTAAAAATTTAAAAAATAAAATTTAGTTGTTCACAAGATGTGTGTTTACATGCCCTCTAACTTTCATAACCAATTTCAAAATACCCTTAAGTCGTTTGGTATCCATTATTTGGGCCTGAAATCCTGGAATTCATTTTGGAATTCCATATGTGGGTTGTTTGGTTGCCACATAATTGGGTCGTCATTTCATTTAGAAAATCCAGCAAAATAACGGCATGGGTAAACACGATTCCGAGTTGAAACCTGTCATTTGCGTTTCTCTATGGTAACCATTTACAAATTAAATATTGAATTCTGCTGTCATTTGCAATTCCTGTGGCAACCAAACAAGTGTCTATTTCTAAAATTACAATATAAATGAAATAATTACATGTATTCATTTCAAAATGCTACAAATGAAAGGAAAGCCTGGCTTTCAAACGACTTTTACAGATGCATAGAATTAGGTTTAAAATTGGGAATTGCAATTCGGGCCCCTAATTCTACCGTTTGGGTGCGTGTTGAATGTTGAATTTAATAAGCCCAGAAACGGGGAAAAGTCCGGTTTGAACATGGGTGCATGTGAACCCTAGTTGGAAATGCATTTTTCAAATGTTAAAAAATTCTAAAATAAAAATATGCGGGTACATACGCATGTTTCATGTGTGCGTAGAAAGTTTTCGCGGAGAAACCACTTTTTTATTTCAGAATCTAAAAAAGACAAAATACGTCACATATATACTGCTATATAGCCCTGCAAAATTTCACTTTTTTGCCGAGACAAAATAAAAGGTTTTTTCGTCACGAAACTCATGTCCAAGGCACATATTTGAGATCATCTGGGAAATCATTTTGAATTTCGATTTTTAAAACATGTTTTGACATCACAAACGGAACTTTTCAAAAAGTGGGTTCACATGCCCCCATGTTCCATATATGCACACTCCAGAAACGGAGGCAAATTCCAGGCCCGCGCCCGCCTAGTGCTTTTTTCTCGCTTGGCCAATACGCGAATTCGCTCGGAATTGTCTCCTGTACCGCTTGGCGAGCGCAACCTGGACCGAGAGCGAGCGCCGCGCGACCTGGACTGCGAGCGCCGGCGGCGGGCAGCGGTGAGTCCACCCCTCGTCTCCTTCCCCTTATCCCCTACCCCGCCCTCCTCTCATCCTTCCCGGCGTCCTCGTAGGATAGCTCGGCCGACGGCGTCTGCCCCTCCATGAGCCCGCCTCAAACCCTAGGTCGACCATGGGGAACGGCGGGAGGGCTAGCAACGGTGGGGAGGGAACGCCTGCCTCTCCCCTGCCGGCTGCCGCTCACCCAACCCCCTATCCCTTGAATCCTCCCGTTAGCCACCTCCCAAGCAGGCCACTTCCTATGTAGCTAAGGGCATGACGGAAGACTGCGGATAAGAGCTGTTCAGAATTTTTAAAATGTTCAATTTTTTTTAGAAATGTTCAGAATTTAAAAACAAACGGATTTAAAAACAAAACTGGAAAAAGAAAAGGAGAAAAAACGAAAATTGAAAAAACAGAAAACAGAAGAACAAAGAACAGAAAAAGAGAAAAAAACCAAACGAAACCAGAAAATCTGAAAAAACCAGACCTCAAGGATCTACTAGAAGTTTCCAAAAACCGACAAAACCATAACTGCCAGCGATCTACTGGACCGGCCCGTTTAGAGAAATGTATGAAGCCAAGGGGTGTATGAAGCAGCAGCAGCACGATCACGGCGAGTGTCTCAACCTCTCGGTTTGCAATAATATTTCCCCAATGGAGAACAAAGGATGATGCTTAGTTTATCGTTTGGTTCGTTAGCAACATCCATCAAATTTAACCAACAGTTTCTGGGTACATATTTCTCGCTTCCTAGGGTTAAATGTAAATTTCCGATTGTGCTTGCGACACACCTAAATTATTGTTGGGGACGTGGTCACGCCTATGAACAATTTGTAGTTTTGTCGCTGTTACTGTGAACTTTCATTTCTGTTGCCATGGTGTTGCAAAACGAAACTCTGACTCCGTGTACCCATTTTGAAAAGCAGAAGATGGAGGCAGAGCCCTGTTTAGAGCTTGCCGATGGCGATATGAGGAAAGATAAGAAGAGAAAGAAGGAGCATCCGGTTGTGCGGGAAGAGGGCAGCCGGAAGCAGACACTCGATCGTACCGTTGAAAATTCAGTGGTTGAAAGAGATGGGGTTGAGGGGAACAAATGTAGCAAGTCAAAGAAGAGCAAACACAGGGATAATGATGCTGGTGATGCTTCTGCTGCCGATCAAGTTGTGGTAAAAGAAGATGAGAGAAAGAAGAAGCATCCAGTTGTGCTGGAAGAGAGCAGTCAGAAGGAGACACTTGATACTACTGCTGAAAATTCAGTGGAAGAAAGAGATGGGGTTGAGGGGAAGCAATGTAGCAAGTCAAAGAAGAGCAAACACAAGCATAATAATGCTGGTGATGCTTCTGCTGCCGATCAAGTTGTGGCAAATGAAGATAAGAAGAGAAAGAAGAAGCATCCAGTTGTGCTGGAAAAGAGCAGCCAAACCAAAAATACTAGCAAAGATGAGAATGGAGAGATCAAGGAGAGAGGAAAGGAAGGCGATAAATCTAGTCCAGAATTTAGTGAGAATGCATCTGCTGGGAGAGCGGAGGCTGAAGTAGATGGTAAGAATGATAGGAAGAAAAAGAAGAGCAAGGAGGGAACGCGAGATGGAATAAAGGAGAAAGTAAAGGCAGCTCAGTCAAAAAACAAGGGCAAGCGGGTGAGCTTTGCTGATACCACGGAAGTGTTCAGAACTGAAGCTGGTGATGGTGAGGGGAACGAAGGAGGAAAAAAGAAAAAGGAAAAGGCAGCTCAGTTAAAGAACAAGGGTAAGCGTGTGAGCTTTGCTGATTCTGCGGAGGTGTTTGACATCGGAGGTGGCGACAATGGAGAAGGTGGGAGCAGTGATGAATCTAAATTTGTGCACGGACAGAGGTTTAGCCCAGAGGAAGACGCCACCCTCATGGAAGCTATAAGGGATTTTATAGAGGTTTCATCTCGTGTTTTTTTTTTGCATTTGTGTCATAATGAACAAACTTAAATTGAATGGAAGCTATGCCCCTGACATGATGGTGTGAGACAAGAGTACTTTATCATTTAGATGGATAATTTTTCTTGAACATCAAATTATTGTTTGCAATTTGCAACTGTGTGTTCTTTCAATTTGATCCAGCAATCATCAAGTATATTTTAATTTATTTTGTCCAAATGTGTACAGAATTAGCTTCTACAAGTCTATATTGACCTCATCTTGGAGTTAAATTGATTTGAATTTTGCGCAAATGTCGCACTAATATTCTGTTTCACTCTCTTCCCACCCTCTATCGATTGATGTTTACATTTTTATCTACAACTAAACTTGCTCGTGATTGTAAATGCCATGCCCATCATATTTGATTTTTTTGCTGTGTTTCTTATTTTAGATGAAGCAATTGGGAGAGAAAGGCTTTGAGATGATTCGGTCTCCTCGTGAACACAAAGAGCTCAGTCGTTGTTGGGATGTTATAGGTAAGACGAAAATATCTGGAGCTAAGCTTGTCAATGTTTTCTCCTCACATTTGCTTGCCCTTGTGTAATAACGTCAGTTAAGCATCTAACCTGTATGAACAGTCTTTCTTGAGACTCACCATTTCACTTTGAATTTCCAAGCAGTCCAAATTTCATCTCTTATCCTGACCTGGATAGCAGAAACTTATCATTGTTAATCATTGATGCACATTCTTTGCAGGGAAATGTTTACCCCATAGACCTCACCAGGCCATATACAGGCGGGCACGTGTATTACTCAGTAGGAGTGATCAACGTAAATGGACACAAGAAGAAAAAGAGCATATTCGGCGGTACCATACTTTCCTTTTGCTGAAATAAAATTATATTTATTATCTGCATTACCTTATTTACTCCATTGTCTTTACTATTAAAAAGTAATCATATTTTTTTCCATTGTGTTTTGAAATAAATTAATGTTTGCTGCTACTTAGCAGTATGTCTTCACTCCTATTAAAGATGTCAATTGGCGACGGTTGTCCATTGACCTCGTCCCTTCCTGGTGTTTATACCATTTGCTTGGTGGTTATGTGTGCCACCAAAGTTGGATAGAACAACCCACAAGTGCCACTAATATATTAGCTAACTGACTTTAGCTAGTGCTTATCTGTAGCAAACCATAAATAATCAAGAAAATAGTTAATTGCGTGAACTTATATTTATGTATCTTTGGTGCGTGTTGTCTTATGTTTAATATGCATAGTTTGCCTGTAGGTTTTCTTTGTGATCTCATAGAAAAGTTACTTGATACATAGTTCGTGGTTCCTGATATGATAAAATAGGGTTCTCCTGTCAGACAGTTCACAAACCCGATAATTCTGGTGTATAGAAGTTGATTTGCATGCATTAGTTTTCCTTTGCAACTGATATAAATGTGAGTATTTAGGAGTTGAAAAATTGAAAAGGAAGATACAGGTTTGTTTTGCCGGCCTGGCTCTGCTGCTTCAGTAGCTAATGCAATTTTTCCATGTCACTGCTTGGGCTTCTTATTGCTGCCACCACTGTCTCGATCTATCTACTTTGGCTCACCATCCCACACCCACTTCCTTCAAGCGACTGTCCCCAATCTTCTTAGACGACAGCCCTCTCTTCTAGTTGCAGACGAAGGGGAATGAAGATATGCTTGATCAACAGGGCCAACGGTGTCCTGATCTGTTAGGCATTGAAGCGAGATCTGATGATGACAAAGGTTAGTTGCATTGGTGAGGGTGGTGGCTGGTGTAAATCTCTCATGGCATCATCACCATCAGAATGCACCCCTGTTATCAAGCAACGATATGGGATTGCCACTCCCCACAAATTAAATTTTGCACCAGCCCATATCAGATCATGGTGGATCATGAATGAGATAGTGCTGTGGAGATTGATGTTCGCCCTGCTGCGAGTTGGATACTATGATTTAGACTGTGTTGTACCTTGTGAAGTTCATCAATACATCTCTCTTACATGTAGCATACTTTTTGATATTTGTTATTGAGAAAAGTTCCAGTATGCCTTGCTGTTGCTTCATGTAATTAAGATTAGATCACTTCATTATGATGAAGGTTTGTCCGAAAAAATGGCACGGAGTGGAAGACATTGGCACGTGAACTTGGGAAGTGTGATATCCATGTAAAAGATACTTGGAGAAGAATAAAATCTGAGAACTTGAAAAAAGGTGCCGGTTGCTACCAAATTGTATCATATTATACCTAATTTTCCTGTTTCAAACTTTAATATTTCAGCACATGTTTAGCAAATATGCACATGTTTAGCTTAAAGATGCACATGTTTATTTTCTTACAGTGGATAACTCTTTTGCATAGTATTTTTTATTTTTTGGGTATATTTTTTCTCACATCATTCTGTCACACTCGCATATTGGTCATGTTGAAGTATAATTATAGCAGTAGCTGAGCCCAACTCTGCATACTAGTTAATATTTGGTGCAGGCATGGAATATGCAACAGCAACAAACCTAACATATTTGCTTAGTGCTAATATTGAAATTACTGAAAAAATAGTTCACCATTTTAAGTTGGGTGCTAATACGGCTCCACAATCATAAACTTTTTGTAGATGATTATTTTCCAGTTTTAAGTTGTTGAGTATCAGTTAAACATATGGAAAGTTCGTTCACGAGATAAGTGCCTTCTTTGACTGGTATTTCTTCAGGACATTGGACACAGGATGAGCATCAAAAGTTATTCGATCTGGTGAACCTTGACTTGCGTATAAAAGCTCATCAAATAAAAGATCCTGATAATCGGAAGGTTTGTAATTTACCTCTGTTGTTGGTATTGTGTATTTCAGTCCAGTTTTCTTGGTCTGAACTGTGTTTATTTTATACTCCGTTCTAGCTTCCATGTTTCTAGCAGTTATATTGCTAAATCACATAAATCATGATTGAATCTGATGAGTTGGTTTACTTATTGTCCGTGACAGCTTAGGGATAACATTGCCTGGGAGGCCATCAGTGATAAATTAACCACCCGTAATCACAAGAATTGCTGCCTGAAGTGGTTAGTACTTCTGTTTGCTACTACAGCTTTGTTTTCTCACTCAATCTGTAGTAAACGCTTTGTACATTGTATTCTTTAGTGCACACTATTGTTTCCCATCCTGTGTGTCTATATGCATATACACGGTTACTCTTGCATGGAAGTTATATGTTGGCACCACTAATTTCCGGTGCACTTTCAGGTACAATACATTAGCATCTCCGATGGTTAGGAAAGGAATCTGGGCAGATGTTGATGATTATCTAATGGTGGAAGCGTAAGTTTGTACACTCTTATGGCAATTGTTTTTTCACCATTGACACTGCATCTTATTTGTATCTGAGTTGTTGATAAGAGTAGGCTGTAGCGTACGCAAGTTCCGGTCCATAAACTTATTTCTTCAGTAATTCCCAAAGTTATGGACGCATGGTTGATGCTAATAGTGCTCTGGTCTACATAGTACCATGAAGGTGTGAACTATAGAATTAGGGACTTCAGTGTAATGCTTATGTTCCGTGGTCATGTTTATGTTGCTTGGTCAAGCCGTCTATGTTTCTGTTGTACAGGCCTACAGGGTCACAACTCACGACGTAATGAGGACAAATTGAAATCCGATAATTTTCCCCTCTCTATTTTTGGTAGCTTGCACCATGTTTAACTTCCATTGTAGGCTTTGTTTGGTTGTAAACTAACATTCCATGGAAAGTTCCGGGCTGTAGAGGCTCTTAGGATCTGTTTGATTTGTGTTCCCAACTCACCATAGCAAAATATTGGTCATGCTGATTGATGTGCCACTTGTTTGGTTTGTTTCCAATTATTTGGCTGCCTATGTCCCTTGTAGTGTTTCCTTCACAAATCGTTGCCAAAATTTTGGCAACCCCAGGGTGGCAGAATCTTGCGCCAAATTATTGGCGTTCCAATATTGGCAGGGCAGTGATGGGCACGAACCAAATGCACCCTTAGTGATCAAAGTGTGATGACTTTTCTGTTTTATTTCTTGAACTAAAAGAGATCATCTCTGGCTCATTTACAACAATAAACAGTAGGATTGAGTCAATGTTGCTGTAAGCTGCGGGTCCAATGTTTAGGTAGTCATCTGAGCACCCAGTTGTGGTCATCTATGTCTCCCGCAAAAGGAAGTTATGCCATTATTGGAATTTCGAGTTGATTTGTTCTGGCTTGTTTTTGCATTGAGAATTGTGGAGTTGTCCTTGATTGGGGAAGATTTTTATTCCCTCCTGAGGTCTTGCCAGGTAGCATGCATAGATGCCACATAATATACTGTATCCATCTTACACAGTTTCATATTTTCACCTAATTTGCACATAAGCTTATATCAACACAACAGAACACAAATCTTTTACTTCTCTCTCGATGGGCTAGTAGCCTAGGAGAGTTAGTTGGAACCTGTATATGCACAAAACATGATTTTGATAGGAGAACTTTTAGAGGCCATCATACACTCTTATTGATTGTCGAGTTGTTCATTGCTATTGATTTGCATTGCAGTTGAAGTTATAGTGTATTGAAAATGATATGTTTGATTTTTTTCACATATGTTTTAAGTGTCTTGTCATGAAAACAGCGTATACCTCCATGTGCTAATTTCTTAACAAAATAAAAACAGGCTCCAGAAGGATGATGCTGTTTGTGTCGAAGATGTCGATTGGGACAGCCTTCTCGATCACAGGTGAGTGTTGCTGCTAATTTAGCTCACAGCCTTCAACTTCACCATGTTCCTAATCACACAGTAGTATGGTGAACTTACCGAATTTTTATTTATACCGAGTCAATCAAGTTCATGTTGACTTCAAGAGTCCCAAACATTCGAATGCATTATGATCAAACTAAGATGGCCTTGTTGTTGGAGTAAATAATATTTGCTTTGAAGGATATGAAGCAAAAGCCAACGTCTTTACCGTTAACATTTGATGAGTTTTCTAACAGAGCTATTTGCTTTGTTTATTGAGATACTATAACATTAGGTAAATGGACAATAATAGCTAGGGATAGTGTGCGGTTGGATCATGCGCATAGTTCAATAAACCCTGTCGGTAATCCTGACATACACTAGCACTTGTTACTTTCTTTGTTCTGTGTTGTGTATTCCAAAAGAAACGAATTGTGTTACTATCTATCCTTTTGGTTATGATAAACTGTGGTGTTTCCCTCTGCTCAGATCTGGTGAAGTCTGCCGCCAAAGATGGAACCAGATAGTCCGTGGCATTGGCGGCCACAGGGAGAAGCCTTTCATCGAGCAGGTTGAGGTGTTGTCCAGGCGCTACTGCCCGGAGATGATCGAGTACAGGCAACCGCGGGAATGATCGCCCACCCTGTCAAAACTGTATGCCCCTTTACAAGGCGGCGTGATCTGTCTCATATCCTGCATGTTAGCGAGCATGTGTTGTCGCCTGAAAAATGTGGGATTTATGAGATGCGGAACGTGGGGGTGCATGGTTTCTTACTTACCAGCTAGCACTGGGCAAAGCTAGGTGTCATCTAGTTTTCCTTTAGTACATCTCCAACCGGGCGACGCATTTCGAACGTCCAAATTATCCGCGTGCGTTCGTTTACGTCGCATGGCGAACATGAAAATGATCGCTTTTGTGCGCGTTCGTTTGCACCTGGGTGTCTCCAGTAGCCCGACGCATTTGCGCATCTGAATGAATTGTTTTAAAACAACAAAATAAACATGTTTAAATTGTTTACATCCAAAATTTTAAAAGTCTACATCAAAGTATTCTTCTAGGCATTGTCTTCATGGCTAGCAAATGCTCACTGATGCTCAATCAGATCCGTCTGTAGGCGTTTGGACACAATCTTGTCAATGGCTTCTACATTCATATGCAGATACTCCTCCTAGGATAATGCCCTAGGGATTGATGCAACCATCTCACCTTGAAAATCCCATTGGTGCTTATTGCGGCCATCAACATGCTCGTTCTCAACGATCATGTTGTGCATGACCACGCAGCATGTCATCACCTCATGCATGGTCTTCAACGACCATGTTTTTGCCGGGTGACGAACAATGAATGCTAAATCCATAAATCTTGAGATATCACTGCTTCAAGAATGACCGTGCGTTTCTCCGCATGGCCGTTGTACTGATCCTGCCATCTAAATGGACAGTTCTTCCACTCCAAGTGCATGCAAGCTATGCTGTCAATCATGTCTGAGAACCCTCTAGACTCGTTGATAGATAACAACAATGTTGTCCGAACACGACAATCACGGCTCGGCAAAACCGGTACATGGACTCAAAGCAGGTGCTCTAACCCATTCAAAGATACTCATCGAATATATCAACAACCATTCCATATGATAGCATGCGAATAGCTACTGAATATTTTTGGTCGGAGGTGAAGCCTAGCGCAACTGTTGCATCGGGCCTGCATTGGAAGTAGGGGTCATAGTCTCTAGCGCCCCGTAGAATGACCATGAACAGGTCCCTTGACATCATGTACCGGCGCCGGAACAATTTTTCCTGGAACAACGGATTGGTGCGGTGGAAGTAGTCCTTGTGGAGCCGGAGGTGTCCTTCCACTCTGTTTCGCGGGAGGTTTTTTGAGCGGCCCTTCACAGAGCCCCGGTGCACCGGCATCTAGCTGGCATTGTACTTGTGGAGGATGGAGGTCGCAGCAGTAGCCATGGTCTACGTCGACTGATCGGACTCTTCGTCGGAAGAGGAGTCAACGGCCTCCGCGCGGAACTTATCCAGCATCTGCCACATGTCCATTTGCGTGGGTAGCAACTGCGGATCAATGGCCACGCACAATAGTGCCCAAAACATGGGTAAGAAACCTACCGACGCAATTGACCGAACAGGTCGTGGGATGGAGGCCGGGCGGAGCAACCGGCAGAGTTTGGCCCCCAAACAGGCGACAAGTGCACGCCAGAACCTAGCAGACGGCGTATACTGTGGCGGTGCGGCGGGGCGGTGGGGAGTGGTGGCGTCGCACTAGGGCAGCAAAGAAGGGGGAAAAGAAGCAAATCGAAGCGGTCGATTTCGCTGTCCCTGACGTGCGGGGCCGGGTAAGAAAAGGTGGACGCTCGGCGTGACCACGCAGCGTTCGCGGAGACGCAAACCTGCCGCATATTTGGGCTGCATTTGCGTCGCCGCGGACGGTCCTATTGTGACGCCCTGGAACCGGTACCATGAGGACTTCAGCGATCCCGCCAAAATCCGCACGATATCGAGTTTAGAGACGCCCACCAACAACTCGTACACGTCGAAACATGCACGTGATGTCGGTGGAATTATCACGAGCAGTAACATTACACCAGGTTTACAATAGAGCCCACAAGAAGCATATATTACAACAACGACTCTAGCGAGCCAAGAATACAAATATACAACACAAAGATCCGAATCGTACAGAAGATCAAATACGTCCCAGTACGAACAAGATACAAATTGGACTAAGAGTTCTGAAGATAACCAGTGGCGTCCATAACCATGCCCGGTTAACGTCGTCTTCATCAAACATATCTTCATACCTACCCGGTTATGTCTCAAAGCAGAAATAAGTACGGTTTCGTACTTAACAAGACTTAAAGACGTATACGCATTCGTCAACCAGTCATCCTTTGTACTTGATGCACACATGGGACTTAGAGAACGCAAGAGGACGTCATAGGCAATATTGCGGGGTTAATCGGCAGGGCGCAAGCACTAAAAACCTATAGAGACACTTACAACTTACATGTGCTAGAATAGATAAGAGAGTGCATAACTAACAGTTCTATACTCTGCAAACATAACCCAGCCGATGTGTTCCCCCCCTTCGCAAAGAAACTACTTGCAAGGGCACTCACACGGTTGATAAATTTTAACCAGTTGTTGTTAAAGTTTTGCTAACTTACTACCCAAGTTATAACACCATGAATCTAACTTGCAACCAAGAGTGCGACAGACACAATTAGCACACTGGATATCCATATCAATATAGAGAACACAACCAAAATTTCTCCCGATCGCTGCTGCTTTGATGTGGTCGTCGAGAAAACAGTCGCCTAAATCCTCGTGCATCTTTGAGCCGCGGCTGCTGCCATCACTATGGGGTGAGGCGAGCAAAGAAAAGGGGAGCTTCCCGCGCCATACGCCGTCGCCAGCTCATTGCCGGTGGGACACGTCATTGTCGAGGCCGTCTGGTTCCCCTGTTAGCTGCGTCGTTTGATACGGCTGCGACCACCCACCTCATTTGTCAGGACCAGTGGTGCTAGGCTATGGAGAACCGGTGGAAAAGAAAGGTGAAGAGGGAGGATAACAAATAGCCGGCCGGCTGATCGACGGGATGCATCATCATCCGTTAAATGCCCCGATCGTTTCTTGTCTAGGCATCTAGCAATATTAACTATGGTGAGAGGAAGCACCAAACGTCATCTTATTATTTCCATTGAAGCGCATTTTCATTGAAAAGCAAGAGTCTATAGAGGACAGCCCAAAGCACAACATTGCTGAACCGTGACAGTAATCTAGACCACATATATTTGTTACTAATGGACACAAATAATAGAGATGATGTGGCTGCATGAGATTTGAGCTTGCAAACATTATTAATTGCTTGTTAGTGGGGATGATATTATAGATTAGGCACGATTGTTGGGCCCATGCCCTCTTGGGCTGTGCTTTCTGTGGTTCCTTATCGGGCCAGATCATGGCAATAAGGCCCATTGCTTCTTTTGCCTTGGATTTGATTTCAGCGACGAAATCTTTAGCCAGGACCGTGACCGACTTACCGGGCCTATCGAAGTATATAGCCACGGGACGCCGCCCACGCGCCGCCACAAACGCTGCTCGTCCCCTCCTCCCTCCCTCTCTCTCAACGCGGCGGGCGCAGCTGTCCTCCGACCCTCCTCCGCTTCACAGGTGCGCTTCTCCTCCCCCTCTAAAACCCTAGCCCTTCTTCTCCCTTGGCTTTATCAGATCTCGACGCGGCCCCGCGAATCTGTCGTCGATTGGTACGCTGAATTTGAGATTGAGGAAAGTAGGTTTTTTTTATAGATCCGTGTAGGGGAATTTATCACAGCCATAAAAATTGCAACTGAATAAGCCTTATTGATGCAACCCCTATTCGATTTGACGCTGTGAATCTGTCAATTAGTACGCTGGATTTGAGATTGAGGGAATTAGGTTTTGTTTGTAGACCCGTGTAGAGGAATTTATCACGGCCATAAAGTTGCAACTGAACAAGCCTTATTGCCCTGACCTTCCCGTGATGAACCGGAACCACCCCCTTTATAATTTTAATACCTTCATCTGGTGGAAGTTGTTACTGGAAGCTTTCTTCTTCGCGGCCAGAGAATAATTGGTGGGGGAACGCAAAATAGTATGCGTTGGAACATGCTTGTAGCGCTGTAATACTTAGCGAGCGGTATCACTTCTGATTTGTTGTTGTTTGTTGTGTTTGCGTTAGTGCGCTTGCGTGCCACCAATCAGTTGGCATGTTAGTTTATCTCAGTTGGATATGGCGGATTCTGCCCTCCACACTCATTGCATGTTAGTTTGCCTTTTAAGGAGTATTCTAGTAAGTTTCCTGAAAACAGCCTTGCAAATTTTCTAGAAATGCTCGAAGGCCTTGCAAATATGGTGTTTGGATTTTTTTTTTTGCGAATAAGCTGGTTGTATATATGTGCCTGCATTGTGCAAGTTTATGAAGGTGGTAGATGCGACGCTAGAATTTTGAGCAATTATAGCGGCCAATTATGTTACTTATCTACTTGTGTTCTGTAAGCATAATAAAATTTTCATGTAATTATACGTATTGAGGACTGTTCTGTATGTACCATAGTTTTACGGTAGTAGCAGTATACTTTTTCTGGACCTTATTCCGCGATTTTAACTATCTAAAATGGTGTGCAGATTAGGTTTTAAAATGGACGAAGTAGAATTCTTTGTTGGACGGATATAGCATGGCCTACCTGAGAAGGAAGTATTCCTAGCAAGGCGAAAAGAAGTTGCTTTCTTTGTGCCTTTCGGTTTCTTAGTTCTTTTGCAGCTGCAGGGACAGAGATGCTAAGCATCTTAGTTGAAACAATATATCTTGTTTATGCGCAGTTGCAGGATTTGGTCTTTTGGTTTTACAATTTGATGAACACTCTACAGAGTTAGGTTTAAATGACTGACTCAGAATATAGATAATGGCTTCAATTGGAGAAATATTGCAACATTGTATATGATTTATTTCGTACCGTGCATGTTCTAACATTGACATTTTGAGTCAGTGTGCAGATTAGGTCATAAAACGCGGTTTGGGTTAGTGTCGTCTTGCAAGAATAAGACGGTTGCCTTGTTCTGCTGGCCGTAGTTATCGTTCCCTTTCTGAGCAAATACCCTCAATGCTCAAATGAAGTTGCTAAAGTTACTGGATGTTTCTGTAATTTTAAAAGATAAATAAAGTTGTGGATGTGTCTTCTTAGAGCTTCATTTACATGGAAAAGATATTCTCAACTATTTGTGCTCAATGCATACTTGACTATAACATTACATGGATTAGAATCTGGATAAACATTTTGCCCTTCTGTATGTCTTGCATCAACTAGCGACTCCTTCAACATCACAAATTATTGTCACAAGATCACACAGACTCTCCCTGTCCATAAATAGATGTCTTAGATTTTGTCTACCTTTGGGTATATCTATATACTAAATGGTGTCTGCATACATCCAAATTTTGACAAATCCAAGGCATTTATTTATGGACAGTGGTAGTACTGAAGTTCAAATCATGCTTCAGTTTTGTTTTACGTCTGGAATCTAAGAAAATGTAACTTACACAGATTACTTGGAAATCTTATTAAATATGTGCTACTCCTAATGAGCGTTAGGCTGTGAGCCTTGTGCATATGGGGGCATCGTAGCCCATGTTTTGGATAACATTCATCACCATACATTTGTCTTTGCAGGCTTCTTGTCAGCTTGACTGATTTCATAATGGCAGAGCACTTGGCTTCAATATTTGGTACAGAGAAAGATAGGGTCAACTGCCCGTTTTACTTCAAGATTGGAGCTTGCCGTCATGGGGATCGCTGCTCTCGCATCCATAACAGGCCAACCATATCGCCGACAATTGTGCTCATGAACATGTATCAGCGCCCTGATATGATCACCCCTGGGGTTGATGCTCAAGGCCAGCCGATTGATCCCCGCAAGATGCAGGAGCATTTTGAAGATTTCTATGAGGATATCTTTGAGGAACTGAGCAAGTTTGGTGAGATTGAGACCCTCAACGTCTGTGATAACCTTTCTGATCACATGATAGGCAATGTGTATGTTCAGTTCAGGGAGGAAGATCAGGCAGCAGCAGCTCATACAGCTCTTCAGGGACGCTTTTACTCTGGTCGCCTGATAATTGTGGACTTCTCTCCTGTGACTGACTTCCGTGAAGCGACCTGCAGGCAGTATGAGGAGAATACCTGCACACGTGGTGGACACTGCAACTTCATGCATGTGAAGCAGATTGGTAAGGATCTCAGGAAGAAACTCTTTGGACGTTACAGGAGGTCGCAGCGAGGAAGGAGCCGCAGCCCAAGCCCACAGCATAGGAGAGAGCGTCGTGACCGTGATGACTACCGTGGCCGTGAGGATTTCCGCCGTGGTGGTGATGATTTCCGACGTGGTGGTGGTGGTGGCGGACGCCGGGGCGGGAGCAGCAGGTATGATAGGCAGGATGATGGAGGAAGGCGCAGGTATGGGGGCAGCCCTCCGAGGCGTGCAAGAAGCCCAGTCAGGGAGAACAGTGAGGAGCGTAGGGCCAAGATTGAACAGTGGAATCGTGAAAAGGAGGCGAAGTAATGGTGACTATCATTGTCTGGGTGTTTCTTGTGCCATTCTATATATGAGGGCTTGCTCTGTAGTTGCTTCTATGTTTAATTTGCTTCAGTTCGGTATTTTAGGTAACTTCACCTCAGGACTTTGAAATTGTCACTGGTGTGCTGCCGGAAACCTTTTGTCAGGCTACATATTTGAACAATCTAGTTATTTCGAACTTGTTCTCGGTATTCTTGTGGTGCTGGTTGTTCGTTGCAGCGTGTTAGTGGTGCGCTAACAATCTTGATTGCCCTTTGGTTCCTTCAGTTCGATGGAAATAATCCAACCTATTTGTTATGTGCGTGCTCAATATATCTACCATTCCTAAAACTGTTACGCGGTGTGAGCTGCATTGTGTGGTCATGGTTGTCACAGAACATGGCGTGAGAGCATATTCTCTTCCGATTTAAAATGTTACAAAAGAATATCCCCTGCATAACCTGAAGAAGCTCCTTTGACCGCCCAACCTCTGCATGACCTGCTTGAGTTCCTTTGATCACTGAACCGCACCAATAGGGGTGGTTTCGCCCCAGTTGACGGCACGGCTGCTCTCTCCCTTCTATTGGCCGACGGCCATGTGCCTTTGTGCCCGACAATGGTGGTCGAGTGCCTTCATTTCGTGCTAGTCAGCTAGGACGACTATGGCGTAGCAACTGCGAATAACTGTATGTAGTTAAACATTTTTAAATTTGATCATAATTTTACAATACAACAGAACATACATGATATCAAAGTACTATATTATTAATTACATGAATCTAGAATATTAATTTAATTTTATAAATACGGCTACCTTTTTTCTAGGAAGTTAGTTAAAGTTAATAAAGTTGGACTTAAAACATGTCCAAGCATGCGCTTAGTTGCGGATGGAGGGAGTACATCTGACCGCGACCATCACCTAGTGTGGTGCCACGCCACACATTCCACACGAGGCGAAGAAAAGAGAAAACCCACTACTTCCTCCAATCCATAATAAACGTCAGGGTCTTAGTTTAAATTTGTACTACTACTCCATTAATAAAACCATGACACTTATTGCGAATAAGAGGGAGTAGAAAGAATAGAAATGATGGGTACTCAAGCTGGTTGCCGGTAAGGCAAGGCAGCAATTTCCACGACGAAGACGTGGGTAGTAAGAGCAACTCTAGATATCATAACACTTGTACCGTAAAAGCGTTTTAGGGTATGTACTGCAACTATTTTCAGTATGAGATGTGTTCTGCCAGAATATATACGCTTATTCATATATTAAAAAAATTCCTCCCAATTTCCCAATCCTTGCCGGTGGTGAGTCGGTGAGCGGGGGCGGCGCCGTCAGCCGGCAACCAGAAGGGGATGCGTGCTAGATTGGCTGCGTCACCGATCCACGACCAAACGAAGAGCCACAAGGGGGGAGGGGGATACGCTCCATGCGCGTTTGAGGACCTGTTGCCACGTTGCCACACGGGAGCCAAACCCGGTCGAGCTTTGCCTCGTAAACATGGCAAAATTGCATATTTTGCGGTACTTAGGTGCATTTAAGTATAGCAAAATCCAAAAAAAAAAACCCAAGACTCAAACGTCTGGGCAAAAAGGATCAAGTTACCCATGACCTGTTTCAAAAAAAAAAGTTACCCATGACCCAAGGTTCCTTTTTTTGTGCATTCATGGAAGGTGATAAATTACTTGCTTGTGTTGGACTTCACCCTGTTCTAATAAATGCTAAGATAGTAAATTACAAGGAACTACCACAATTGGAGCGAAGTGGACAGGTCAGTACCACTCTTGGTAATTTTTTCGTGTCAGTACCATTTCTGGGACAGCCAGCAACAGATTGAGCAAATGTGGAGCAAACCGCGAATTAAGCTCTGCGGCCCCACTGTCAGTGCCAACGTGGCTAACGGCCGTGAACTATCTCCGTCTGACCCGATCGAGTCGGTCAAAACCTTCTCGCTCCACTCGACCGGACCCGACCAGTTCTCCTCTCCCGCATCTAACTGAGCGTCGCCGCCGCGCCGCCAGGCCGTGGAGCTCCGCTGTCGCCATGCCGTCCTGGAATGATGGAGAAAGCAGCGACGACAGCTTGCTCTCTGGTTTCAGCGAGGGGCACGACTTCAGCCCTCGTCCACCGGTATGTATGGCATTAGGGTTAGGGTTTGTTTTGATTTGGGATTTGTTCGTCCTAGCCTCGATTCGTCAAATTCCTTTCTGAAATCTGCTTCCTCTGGCTTGCTTTAGATTCCAGAAACCTTGCTGCACCCAGACTACACCGGCTATGATGATTGTGACATGCGTTGCAAGCATGACATGCCCATGTACAAGTATGTGTGCTTCGAAGGTGCAAACACCGGGAGGAGATTTCTTGGATGTGGAATGAAGGTATGGTTATTGCATTGTGTACATAATTTGACAGCTTTATGGCAATATTTGCAGAATTTGATATTATTTGTTAGATAATATTTGTAGAATTTGGTACATTCAATTAGCTTGATGGAATAGATGCTATTAGTTAGTCCCATCCTGGTAAATTTAGTTACTTAACAAATCTAGTAAATAGATGGAATTATTTAGTTACTGCCTCTAATAGTTATTTAACAAATTTAGTCCCAATCCTTTTTGTACTGCCCCTAGTAGTTACTGCCTCTAATTTATTGGATGTGTAGGAGGAAGAGATGTGTGACAAAATCCATTGGGTTGATGGTGAATGGCCATCTACAATGAAGATGTGTTTGCTGAAGATTTGGAATATGTATGAGGATGAGAGAGACACAAGGATCCATGGAAATGTGGATTATGCAACAAAGAATTATGAGCTTGTGTTACAAAAAAGGGAATTGGAGAAGAAGAACCTGGAGCTCCATAAACAGTTAGGTAACACATTGGAGCATGTTGCAGAGCTTACAACCCATGACCTAGAGCTTGAGAAGGCACAAAGGGTGAAGGCAGAGCAAGAAGTGGCCACTTTGAAGGAAGACAAGAGGAAGCTGGAGTACTGTGTGTCTGATCTTTTCAATGCAGGCCATGTGATGAAGGACAAGCTGAAGAAGATAGCTGAAATAGTGAAGGAATGATGGTTGCCTGAAACTATGTAGCTGGTAGGTTAAGTATTTAGTTTGTGTATGACCTATGATCATGTGTGGTTGTAATGGACTAGTAGTTTGTTATCCAGTTGATCAATTTCAGTGTCTTGTTGAACTTGCTAGCAAGCAGTTGTTTGAACTATGATCATGTTGAATTTATGTGTGTTTGAAGTGTTGTTGGAATTATGTGGGTTTGAAGTGCTGTTGGATTTATGTGTGTTTGAAATGCTGTTGAATGAATGTGTTTAAAATCTAGGAAATGATGTTGTTGAATGAAATGAGGTTTTCGTCGACTAGTCGTTGTCGACTAAGTAATTTATGGATGAAAATGGCTGTGGCTATCAAGTGATAACATTGTTTGACAGGTTTGATTGTTGAACTGCATGCAATACAGCACAAGCACGGCGGTGCCGCCCATTTATGGTCGCCGGCGGCATCAGAGCACGGCGGCGCCGCCCATTTATGGTCACTTGCAACACAGTCAATTAGAGAGACAAAAAAGGACACAGGAACAGATAACTTGGCAGATTTGCAGACAGAAGTGCGCAGTACTATTTTACCCAGGCATCATTTAGCAAATAGTAGACTGTCTCTACTATTTTACACCACCAAAAGGATAACTAGTGGAGAACCCAACTAGTTATATAGGTGTTTGCATCAGTAAGGCCTTCTTCTGGTCCATTACAACAACTAGTGGATAACCCAACTAGTTACACATCAGCTAGACAAAAGAATACATCAAATGAAGTAATGCCTACTTCTGGTCCATTACAACATAGATGTATAAGGATCCAACTTCATTTAGTTGTTGGAAGATCCTTCTTCCCCTTGCTCTCCAACATAGCCACAGTTGAAGTAGCCCCAGGTCCTGGTCCTTTTGAATGCTGGACCTCCTTGTCCATCATCTTCTGTTGATGTTCTTGGTGGGACAAAAGGTTGCCTCCTAGCACCTTCTAGACCAGTGTGCTGTTGCCTTGGACCAGCTTGCTGCTCCCTTGGACCTGGCTGTGCAGCAGGCTCATGCCTTGGACCTGGCTGTGGAGCAGGCTCTTGCCTTGGACCTGGCTGTGGAGCTGGCTCTTGACTTGGACTTGGCTGTGGAGCTGGCTGCACAAGAGGTAGTAGCAGAGATATAACAGTTATATATTGAACAAAATAAATTGCAGAAAAATATATATAGTTTTTCATACCACATGCTTGTTCTTTCTGATCAGCAGGTCTGGCCTCAAAGCCTGTGTGCAGCTGGTGTATTTGTGGCCTTGCAACTTGCAATTGGAGCAAGTAATGGTCCCCATCCTTGAATTTTCTTTGGGCTTTGGCACCTCAAACTTCCCCTTCCTTCTCTTCTCTTGGTTCCTTCCTTTGGTAATATAGAACTGTGGGGGAATGATGTCAGGAGTGTTTTTCTTGGTCCAATCATGTTGCCCAGGCACTGGGTAAATCACTGGCTTAAAAGCTTCAGCATACATTTCTTTCTTGAAAAAGTTGCTCACATAATCCTCTGGAGTTTGCTTGGCCTTGATGATAGCACTCACAGCATGGTTGCAAGGCATACCTATCACATCCCATCTCCTACAACCACATGTTCTTGCCTCCAGGTTGACAGCATGTGTTGCATCACCCTTTCTGTTGGTCACTTGCCACAGCCCAATATCTGCAATTCTTGGAGTACAAAACCTAGAGTATTTCTTTGACAGCTCTAACATTTCTGTGAAGTGAGGAGTGATTTCCCAACCTGCTGTAGCTGCACCTATCCTTTTTTTCATGATTCCTAGTCCTCATCTTGTTCTTTATGCCTTCAATCATGGTCCTGATTGGTTTCTTCCTTACATCCAGGATGTATCTATTAAATACTTCACTGAGGTTGTTGACCACCAAGTCTGTCTTGCAGTTTGTGTCAAAAGCATGTCTGGCCCAAGTGTGGACTGGGATTTTGCTCAGCCATGTCCAGGCTTCCTCACTTTCTTTCTTCAGATTTTCCATTGCAATGTCAAAGTGATCCTTGTGGTAAGCATAGGCAGCTGCATCCATGCATTTCTTGAGATATTCACCTCTAAACCCAGCAGTTTGGAAATTGGTATGTGCCTTAAGCAAAATCTCTTAGGACAGTTTGGAAACACTGTACTGACAGCCTTAAGAAGTCCCTATGTAAACAGAACAACAAGAAATACAAGTTATTTTAGCACACAAATGGCTAACTAGTCGAGGTTAACTAGTCGACGACAACTAGTCGAGGTTAACTAGTCGACGACAACTAGTTGAGGTTAACTAGTCGAGGTTAACTAGTCGACGACAACTAGTTGACAACAAGTATCCTAAACTAAGGCAGCTAGTCGACGACAACTAGTCGACGTCAAGTAGTCGTCCACGACTAGCCCAATACAACTAGTCGAGGACAACTAGTCGACGACAACTAGTACATTACAAGTACCCTAAGCTAAAGTCAAGCTAGTCGACGACAACTAGTCGATGACAACTAGTACATTATAACTACCCTAACCTAGTCATGGCAGTTAAATAAAAATTGCAGACAAGTATAAGCACCAACCTTTTGCCTGTCAGACATGATTGTGTAATGGCCAAACTGCCCTGATTCACCACCTAGAGCATACTTTAGCTGGGTCAAGAACCAGCACCAGTTTGCTGTATCCTCTTTAGGCACCACAGCAAAGGCTATTGGATACATATTGTTGTTTCCATCCCTGCCAGTTGCAGCCAATATTTGAGCACCAGTGCATAGTTTGATAAAGCACCCATCCAACCCTGCATACATTATGCGTTTTAGAATTAAAAAGAATGAAAGTACATATGCATTTCAACTACAAGTATGTTGACAAAGTGCCTACCAATGAATGGCCTGCAGCCTTTCAGAAACCCCTCTCTAGCTCCATTGATGCAGAAGAATAAACCATGGAATGTGGGGCCAGGATGAGGGTTATCCAAAGAAGGAGCCGGAGTAACAGTAGTAACTATAACCCTACTTCCAGGGTTAGTATCAACAACTGTTTGTGCAAAGTCTCTAAGCCTAACATATTGTTCTCTGTGATCACCAAGAACATCATCAATTGCAAGCCACTTTGCCCTGTAGGCCATCATCTTTGGTACTTCCACACCAAAATGCTGCCTGGCACTATCTATGATTGTTTGAATTGTTGTGTTTGGATCTGATCTGAACAAGCTTTCATACTTTGCTGCTAACCATTTTGCACTAACCCTGTGTTACCACCCGATTCTGGCCAAATCAGGAGACGGGCCGTAAGTGAAGATGGACTTGAAGGACATACACATGAAGGATCTTTGAAGCGGCCTTGCGCTAATAGTTTGGGCTAAGTGGCCCATGTATCTGTAATATATTAGATCGTGTTGTAATCTAGATTAAAGAGATAGAGTTTGGCCCGTGCACGGTTAGGTGCACGCCTCGATTAGAAAGTCCCTTGGACTATAAATATGTATCTAGGGTTATCAGAAAAAGAGGACAATCACCGTTCAACCAAAACAAACCAATCTCGGCGCATCGCCACCCCTTTCCTACGAGGGTTCCTACCGGCATCATGCTGCCTAGATCGCATCTCGCGATCTAGGCAGCGTAAGATTAGTATTGTTCATGCGTTGCTCGTACTGAAGCCTTTTTGATGGCGAGCAACGTAGTTATCTTTAGATATGTTAGGGTTAGCATTGTTCTTCACGTAATATGCTATGCTATGCAACCCTTGCATATCTAGCTGCCCTTACGTCTATCCAGACGTAAGGGCAGCATCTTGCTTGGTCGTGCTTAGTAGATCCGATCCGTTACGGTTGCTCCCTGCATCTGCAGGGATTAGTTTAATATCTGCATAGTTAGGCCTTATGCTGGGGTCGGAGGATCCGGTGGTGCGTTAGATGATGTTTACCGTCCCTGCGAGGGATGTTTCGGGGATCAACGTTATGTTGGTTTTTAGGCCTCTCGTAGGGGTAGTTTGCACCGTCTCTCGTAGCTGCTAGGCCCGATCGCACGTAGGACGTTCCGATTATGCGGTGAAAACCCTAAACCGTCGTGGATCGTTTTAGCTATGTCCTGATCAAGCAGGATCCCCATGCCATTGCTAATCCATCAAGGACCATGGGCGATCGGCTCTTTGAGCCGATCCAGGGAAACCTGAGAGCCGATAAGGCTCGTATTTAATGTGCACGTGTCTACCATGCAGAACAATCGAAGCACTAACACCTTCCCGACCAGGTCTAGGTCGTGGCACGCCCGCAACCGCCAGGACGCGCGCGAAGATTTGCGGACGACGCGAGGTGCCAGGGATCCACTAAGCGGACCTAGGAGCCTCCCGGCTCTTCGTGTTACTTAGACAAAGCCCGCGGGGTTTTGGAGGGTAACACATTCTGGCAGGGACCTCTTCTGTCAACATCCACGTCAACACCGACATACAAGATGGCAGAGGAGCAGATCACATACAAGGATCTCCCTGCGGAGCACAAGAAGAAATACGATGAGCTGAAGGCCATCTGTGAAGCCGAACTCATCGGCTCCTCTGAGACAACCCGTTCTCGCAACATCAAGCTCGGAGGAAACACGTGTCCGTCGCATGGCGTCAGTACGGTAGATCTCAACCACTCCATAAGAGAACCAGGGTTCTCTTTCGATGCCAATATGGCAGGGTTCGTGATTCGCCATGGCGCGGACAAAGCGGAGAGCAGCCATTCTCGTGGCAAGGATAAAGAGGAGGCCGTTCCACGCGACCGGCCCCAAGACGACGATAGACGGTACCGACCGAGGAGGAGGTGAGAAGCATACGGTATCAGCGCCCATTATCCGTGCATCTCCTCAACAAATATGAGCAGCAGTACGACCGACGTCGCCGCTACGACAACGACGATGAAGGATATCGTCGGTCTGATGCAAACAGGAGGTATCGTCGCATGACAGAACAACGACGGTACGAACGCCGCGCCGAGGGAGGTCAAAGGAGCAAGGCAACGTGGATAAGCACTGGAGCTGTCCTTCTTCAAACATTGCCGGGACTCAGAATGAGCCGATTGCCAACAATCGAGAACTGCCCAGAATGCACGCAGCAAAGGAGAAGGACGAACGAAGTTTCAGTGTTCGAGCGTCTAGGACCTTTCCCACCTCAGAGAAGCGTCGAGTGCAGCGGCTGCGAAACCTGGAAGAAGCCGAGGCACAGTACCTGTACACGTTGAGAAGAGCGCGGCCCGATTTGGCCGCGAAAATCCAGCAAATAGTGGAGACAAAGGCGCGCCCGCCGAAGAAAGTATGGCGCCCCAAACAGAAAGCCGATGCCAGCATCGGCGATGCCGATGCAGATGCATCGGTAGACACAAACATGGTTCAGTGGGACAGCATATGAACGCGCCATACTGTGTACCGGGACCGTACAAGCGCGTCACCCCGATCGAGGTAGACGAAGATGAAGACTGCAGAGATCGAGGTCACTATTCTGAGTGGACCGGGGGCAAAACCCGTGTCCTGCAAGTGGGTGAAACAACTAGGGCTTGCAAGGGGGTTCGACTTCGATTTGAGCAAAACGGTGCAAATTTTTGATTTGCTTTGAAGGAAACAGCTGAAGTTGCACCCGACCCAGAATCCCACGTTACAAGAGATGAACGAGACCATACGCAAATGGCATGACACGTTCACCCATGCCACCAATGACTGCAAAGGCTGGCGCGGACAGATCCAGATGGCGATAGAGCAAGGCCGGTTACTCCTCGGTCAGTTTGCCATGAGAGTTGATACGCAGCCGTTTCCGGAGGTCAACATGATTGATCTCCGCCACTGCATAGGACGCGAGCCAGGTTGCTCGTCTGATATCAATATGGCAGGGCTTGCAGATCGCCATGGCGAGGATAAGCCCGAGAGCAGTCGCTCCCGCTGCAAAGGTGAAGAGGAGGCCGATCCACACGATCGGCCCCAAACAATGAAAAGGGACGCCGACTCCAGCGATTGGCCACTATTATCCTCAGCGTACGCTTTACCTGTGTTCAGCATTGACCTAGAAGGCGATGGAAAGTTGGGGTATGGGTTTACATCAGCTGACGAGCTAGAAGAGATTGAGAAAATCAAGGAGGAGATCAAGAAGTTGTTGGACGCCGGATTCATTAGGCCATGCAGGTACGCTGAAAGGATTTCCAATGTAATACCTGTGGAGAAAAAGGATGGCCGATGGCGCGTTGCCATAGATTTTCGAAATCTCAACAATGTAAATAGTCGGATCGACAACTACAAGGGAAGACGATTCCAGCAATCGGCTAAAATTATTCGCACCACCCGTGTTTATTGATGTGCTATTTCGCATGGTGAGTGGCGAGAAAAGCTTGAATTGGCTGAAAAGCCGATATCTTCAATCACTTGAAGGATTCGGCTCGGGGGGTACACACATGGAGAAGGTACAAAGCCACGAAGTATGTACCTAGGGGAAGCCGATTCATGAATCGATCGGCTAATAAAAAATCGAAAATACAAATACAAAAACCTTTCAGCACAGCCGATGCTCGGACATCGACTTTAGAATCAGGCCTCCCGATTGGCCAGGGCTTCAACTGCAGAGTCATCGTCAAGGATGGTGAACTGATCTAAGCAGCGAATCACAATAATTGAGCCAGGAGGAGTTAGAGAGCCATTGCATGAGAAGCTTCTTGGTTCAAAGAAGGGATTTGCTGGTCCTGCTGAGCCCTCGTGGTACATCGACTCCTGGTGCATAAGCTGTCCTATCTTGTTTTGATGGGAGTGAAGGGCTGACCCTTTTCATGGAAGCCGATGGTGACGTATATGGCTAGTTCTACATGGTGGTGTACCCGGAGGTGTCCAAGTTGGGGCTCCGTCAGCTGGATTGCATGTCCTTGATGGTATCATCTTCGGGGGAAGTCTATAAGAGCAGGATTACTGAACTAGAGGGGTGTTTGCCCTTCAAAGTTTTCCTGGCAACTCACCTTGGAGGTTCTCGGCTTTTGGAAGCCGATTTATTTGGAATCGGCTGACACTGCACTGCAGTTGGGAGGCCGATGATGGTCCCTTTGGTTGGTCCACTTTTATCCTCGCTTTGACTGAGGCTCGGGGGGCAGCTCGCCCTTAAGGTTTCTTATTCTGCGGAGCCGATTTTATTGGGATCGGCTGGCTCTGCATCACAGCTTGTTTGAAAGATGGTGAATTATTGCAGAAGGGAACTGTTGGAGCTGATGAGAGGAGTTTGAAAAGGGAGCCATGATCATCAGGGCTCTGGACCAGTTGGTTGCTGTAGAAAAATGGAGCATCACAAGGACAGTTATGGGCGAATGGTGCCTGTTTTGCAAAGTGTTAGCTTCAGCATTCGAGTTGATCCAGCAATAGTCCTAGGGTTCTCCTGAAGGCAAAGAGGATCTGAAAGAGAAGGATGCGGCGGAAGAATGTCTGAAATTTAAAGTTAATTAGGAAACTGGACATTATTTCAGGAGTTTTGCCGCTAAGTCTAAACGTTCCATTCAGTTGGATCTGCATTTCCAAGATCTGGGGCTTGCACGTTTGTAGCTTGGCCCTGTTTGATTGGGAGTTTGGAGGTTCGGATGAATCTATCTCGAAATTTATCGTGAAAGACCGATGCGTTGCCATCGGCTCATGGAACATTGACCGAATTGACAATCGGCAAGATCAATACAAGGGGGATCGGCTGGTTGGCCCTGTGTGGTGTCTCTCCCAGGCGTGATCAAGCCTGGGACTGTTTGTCTGAGTTGCGGGTCCTCATCATGGTTTTCACCTCGACTGAGGCTCGGGGAGCAGCTGGCCTCGTGGATGCTCTGTTTTTAGAAGCCGATGGGAGAGTCATAGGCTGATTCCGCAGACATTGCCTGGGTAAGCATGGCCCAAGCTCACGATTGCTCCGATGCTAAAAAGATGAGGAGCGGATCATCGGGGGATCGATGCGTAGAGATCGACTCATTTAAAGTCGATCGAGCTGATAATCGGCTAAATTAGCATAAAAAAAAGAATCGAAAAAATCAAGTTGGGGAAATTCTCCATTGATAAACTAGATTTCTTACAAGGAAGGAGCCGATTGCTTAAAGAAGGGAAGAACGAAAGAGGGGTCTGTTGACCAATCTGCTACTGCTAGGCCTACACTAGTAGATCCTAATCTACGGGCCGTCACTGCCTTCATCATCATCCTCGGAGCTCTCATCGGCGCTGCTACCGGCGGGCTCCGCATCGCTGCTCCCGTAGCCCTCTGCAGGGGCTTCATCCTCCTCTTCGTCATCACTGTCGTCGTCGTCCCACCACATGCGGAGGCGTTTCGCTGGTGGGTAACCTTCGAGGGAGTCATCGTCGGCGTCTTCCTCTTCTTCCTCCTCCTCGTCGGAGGAAAAGCTCCCTTCCCAGGGGAAGAGGTCATCGTCGCTTGGTGCTTCCAGCTCCCCGTCAACGAGGAACTGAAGGTCTTCTTCCCCATCGGTGAGGGGTTCGTCATCTTCCGACTCGTTGGAAAAGTCCAGTCCCGCGCGTCCCAATACTGGGGCGCGGGCTTCGTAGATGGCCATCGGATCGACCTCCTGCTCAAGTTCGCTGGAGGAGGAGGACTGGAGAGACGAGAGGAAGTGGAGGAAGAGGAGGAATCCATGAGGACTGAGGAGGGTTTTTCGGTTTGCCGATGGCTACCGTGGAACAGGGGGATGAAGAGAGGAACCACAGGATGTGGCCAGATAAAAAGGGAAATGACGATTTAATGCCTAAGCGGTTCCCGAGTACACGGTGTCGAACCGTCAAGTCGTGCGAGAAGGCGAGGAAGCAAAGACGTCATCATGAAGAAAGCTGCGACGGTTGCCACGACATGACCCTTCGAAGAATGCAGATGGTTTTGCAATTATCATTGTCAAAACCAGGGGGGCATGTGTTACCACCCGATTCTGGCCAAATCAGGAGACGGGCCGTAAGTGAAGATGGACTTGAAGGACATACACATGAAGGATCTTTGAAGCGGCCTTGCGCTAATAGTTTGGGCTAAGTGGCCCATGTATCTGTAATATATTAGATCGTGTTGTAATCTAGATTAAAGAGATAGAGTTTGGCCCGTGCACGGTTAGGTGCACGCCTCGATTAGAAAGTCCCTTGGACTATAAATATGTATCTAGGGTTATCAGAAAAAGAGGACAATCACCGTTCAACCAAAACAAACCAATCTCGGCGCATCGCCACCCCTTTCCTACGAGGGTTCCTACCGGTAAGCATCATGCTGCCTAGATCGCATCTCGCGATCTAGGCAGCAGGCTTAGTATTGTTCATGCGTTGCTCGTACTGAAGCCTTTTTGATGGCGAGCAACGTAGTTATCTTTAGATATGTTAGGGTCAGCATTGTTCTTCACGTAATATGCTATCGTAGTGCAACCCTTGCATATCTAGCTGCCCTTACGTCTATCCACGTAAGGGCGCATCTTGCTTGGTCGTGCTTAGTAGATCCGATCCGTTACGGTTGCTCCTGCATCTGCGGGATTAGTTTAATATCCGCATAGTTAGGCCTTATGCTGGGGTCGGAGGATCCGGTGGTGCGTTAGATGCTGTTCACCGTCCCTGCGAGGGATGTTCCGGGGATCAACGTTATGTTGGTTTTTAGGCCTCTCGTAGGGGTAGTTTGCACCGTCTCTCGTAGCTGCTAGGCCCGATCGCACGTAGGACGTTCCGATTATGCGGTGAAAACCCTAAACCGTCGTGGATCGTTTTAGCTATGTCCTGATCAAGCAGGATCCCCATGCCATTGCTAATCCATCAAGGACCATGGGGCGATCGGCTCTTTGAGCCGATCCACAGGGAAACCTGAGAGCCGATAAGGCTCGTATTTAATGTGCACGTGTCTACCATGCAGGAACAATCGAAGCACTAACACCTTCCGACCAGGTCTAGGTCAGGTGGCACGCCTGGCAACCGCCGGGCGCGCGAGAAGATTTGCGGACGACGCGAGGTGCCAGGGATCCACTAAGCGGCCCTAGGAGCCTCCCGGCTCTTCGTGTTACTTAGCCAAAGCCCGCCGGGGGGTTTTGGAGGGTAACACCCTGGTACTGTCAGTGGTTGTAGGACATGTATGCTTGAGCTTCATCTTTCTTATCACAAAGGTCTTCTCACCTTTGATCTCTGAGGCTATCACATGGAAAGGGCATTTCTCCTTAATGCACTGCACAATGATCCTGACATTGGAGTTTCTATGATAAGAGAAGTTTCTACTTTGAGCAATGTGCAAATCAATGAGAGCATTTCTGAATTGCTGAACATTGGTAAAGCACATTTTGACACACAACTGCTCATGTGGCTGCAACATCTTCTCATCATACCATTTCCTCTCTGCTAGTTTCTTTCTTCTACTCTTCCTTCCCTTTGGGGGCACCATTGACAGTGGTTCAAAGCCATTATCTTCTTCCTCCTTCAGAAAACCTGCTGAATCATCTTCATCTCCAGATGGTATGATGTCTGGAGTATCATCAATCTGCACAGCTGAATGGCTTCTTGTTGTGGGACCTGGACCTCTTTTAGCTGCCTTTTTCTTTTTCTTAGGCACTGTCACATGTGAAGCCTGAGATTTAGGTCCTGCAAATGCTAACGCTTCTGCTTCAATTGCATTGTCCTCACTGACAAATATATCTTCTAAGTCAGTGTCTCCTTCACAATGCAGCATGGGGTCCTCTCTCTTCCTTCTCATCTCCTCAATCTTCTCAGCTATCTCTTCATCTTCTTTCCTTCTAATTTCTTCCATTGCAGCAAAGTCTGCCTCTCCCATGTCAAAGAATACACAGTCATCAGCATCACCATCAACCTCTGCATATATTGCATCATCATCATCAGCTGCTGCTTGTTTTCCCTTCTGAATATTTGTACTTTGTTGACTGCACTGACTTGTGAAGACTTGTCCATCAGTATCCACAGAGAATACAAGTGGTGGAGTTAAATCAAACACAACTTGAGGAATGTACTTAATAACAGCATCTGCATTTGTTCCACTACTCTGACCTGCCTTTGTTTGATTCTTTGCAACAACAACACCTCTCCTCTTGACAGACAAAGATAACACTTGAGTTGATTCAAACATTTCTAGCAAATCATAGATTACTGCATTGCTTTCAACTAATATAACCCTGCCATCTGATTGTGTGCAATACATAGAATCTGTGATGCTATAACCCTGTGTCTCAATCATAGCTACTAAATTCATGTAGGTTATGTCATCGCGGTCAATCTTCCTCTCCAGGTTATCTACCCCATCCAAATGTATTCTCACATCCCAAATTTCAGGATCCAAGCTAGCAAAACAGAGTACAAGTGCAGACAAGATTCAGTAAACCCTAGCCCCTTAATCCCCAAGGTGCGGAGTACAAATGTGCAACCAAATAAGCTAGAGAGGAGATACTTACTCGACACCACCAAGGCCGTAGGTGTACCGTTCTGAGAACGCTGGATTAGCAACCCAAATCGCAGCAAGATTCGCCGCCGCCGACGATGGCCGCGACGGCCACAGCTCGTCCAGAACTTCCTCCACGCTCTCGCCTCCCTGGCTCGCCGTATCTACGCTGCTTCTTCCGCCACCGCCGCTGCCGTCGCCGCCGTGATTGGGAGGCTCCTCCATCGCCGCCGCCTCGAGCTGGAAAGAAATGGGGAGAAAGACGGGGAAGAACTGGACAGAGCTGCCCGAACGGTAGGGTTTTGACCCTAACCGCAGCTTCCTCACGGCCGTCTGCCACGTTGGCACTGACAGTGGGGCCGCAGAGCCTAATTCGCTGTTTGCTCCACATTTGCTCAATCAGTTGCTGGCTGCCCCAGAAATGGTACTGACACGAAAAAATTACCAAGAGTGGTACTGACCTGTCCACTTCGTCCCAATTGTGGTAGTTCCTTGTAATTTACTCGACAATGGTGGTCGAGTGCCTTCATTTCGTGCTAGTCAGCTAGGACGACTATGGCGTAGCAACTGCGAATAACTGTATGTTTTCTGTTTTTAGAAGTTAAACATTTTTAAATTTGATCATAATTTTACAATACAACAGAACATACATGATATCAAAGTACTTCGGGTGAAAGCTTTGGCCCTGTTGGGTCGGGCGACGGGCGTCGTCTCACGTCGCTTACCTCCTTTGGGGCGTCGTCTAGAAGACCTCGATCACATCTGCTCTTCCTTTGGGCTGGACGCACACATCTTCGCGGTTGGCAGGTGTCCAACCGGCGATGTCGGTGTTCCGTGTGGCGGCTTATGTGGCAACAATGGCGTTGAAGAGTGATGGTTTGGTCGCGGCAAGACCTTGTTAGTCGGCTTGGCCCGGCGTGTCCGAGTTTCCTCCATGCTGGTCTTCCGTTGCTGTGGAGTCGGAGCTGCCATGTTCTTCGAGGTCCTCTCTTGGGCGGCGTACGATGACCTGCAAGGGGCGGTCCAGGTGAAGTTCACCTTCGGCGCGGGTCTTGCGCATCCCCTCGCCGGAGCTCGTCATCCGAGTCGGAGCTGCATTCCCCTACACGAGGAGCCACCTGTTTGGCGTTGGCCAGCTTGAACCTCGCGGTGCTGCTTCGGCAAGGTCTTCTTTGTTGGTCGCTTCTTCGGGGAAGTCGGAGTCGCTGCGGGTGCGGAGTGATGACGATGACGCCGGTGAGCAACCTCGACGACGATCTTCGCCTAGGTGGTGTTTGTGCAGCTTCGGTGGGTTGCCAGGGTGGTTGTGTTTGCCCATGCGACGGTCGTGTTCCATGACGGTCGGCATGGGTGTTTGTACTGGTTTTTGGTCGGTTTTCCGTTAATAAACTGACCACCTATTCTTCTCTATTAATGAAAATGGCAAGTCTTGCCTCGTTTCAAAAAATCTATCTAGTTGCTTTGGATGAGGTCAATGGCCTTTTTAATTAGTAGGATTAATAAGATGTGGGAATATAAAAAGCACATGATTAGAGTGGCATGCCATTTCGATACATCATTGAAAGGCCATTTGAATGTGCATAGAAATTAGTAGGATTCTTTGAAAGAGGTCGGAGTGGGTGGAATTTTTAGTATGAAATATAGTACACATGAATCCTAAGGGAAAAAATCATATGGTTTACGATCATATGAATCAAACATACAATGTGGGAATAATTTCTAACGATTGAAATCCTCCTATATTTCTTTGAAAATCCTTTGAATGAAAGAGGTCCTAATTGGTCGCACAAAGTCATTTAATAAATGTGGCCATTTCTTGAAATTTACTGATGGGATTCGTAGCATAGAAAACAAAAAATTTCCTACCGCAAGAACGAAAACACAAGCCAAGATCTAATCTAGTAGATGGTAGCAACGAGAAGATCATGAGACTAACCCTCGAAGATTTCCAAAGCCTAACGAGATTAGATCTCGTGGTGGATGTAGTCGATCACTTGCCGCTTGCAAGCGCGTAGAAGATCTTGACCGCTTGCAAAAGCGCGTAGAAGAACTTGACGGTGCCACAAACGGGCAGCACCTCCGTACTCGGTCACACGTACGGTGTTGATGAAGACGACGTCCTCCTCCCCGTTCCAGCGGGCAGCGGATGTAGTAGATCCTCCTCGGAATCCCGCCAGCACGATGGCGTGGTGACGGTGGTGGTGGAGATCTCCGGCATGGCTCGCCGTAAGCGCTGCGGGAGAAGGAGGAGGGAGTAGCTAGGGTTTGGGCGCGGGGTGGTGCTGCGACTTGGGGAGCTAGGGCTGCGACTTGTGGTGCCCTTGGGGTGCCCCTTGGCCTCTTTAAATAGGTGGCCAAGCCCCTTGGGTCGTCCAAAAACCTGCCCCCAAGTTTGACTGAGTTCCGGTAGGTTTCCGGTTCCGAAAACCTAGTCCTACTCGGACTCTTTTGCCAATTCCGAAATTGCATTAAGGAAAGACTCCTTTTCCCTTAAGGCAACGTGGTTGCACCTATTATGGAACCCTTCGGACTTCCTTAGACATCCCGGGTCGTCCCGGACACTTCCGGAACCTTCCATAATATTCCGGACTATTCCGGTCCTTCCAAAACCTTCTAGAAGCTCCGGTCAAAACACCGAACTTTTTCCGAACCCCGGAAAATGATTTCCCATATATGAATCTTATTCTCCGGACCATTCCGGACCTCCTCGTGATGTCCTGGATCCCATCCGAGACTCCGAACAAACATTCGAACTCCATTCCATATTCCATATCTACTTAAACGACATCAAACCTTAAGTGTGTCACCCTACGGTTCGTGAACTATGCGGACATGGTTGAGACTTCTCTCCGACCAATAACCAATAGCGGGATCGGAGATCCATAATGGCTCCCACATATTCAACGATGACTTTAGTGATCGACTGAACCATTTACATACGATACGATTCCCTTTGTCACGCGATATTTTACTTGTCGAGGTTTGATCATCGGTATCTCGATACCTTGTTCAACCTCGTCTCGACAAGTACTCTTTACTCGTACCGTGGTATGTGGTCTCTTATGAACCATTCATATGCTTGCAAGCCATTTAGACGACATTCCACCGAGAGGGCCCAGTATATCTATCCGTCATTGGGATGGACAAATCCCACTGTTGATCCATATGCCTCAACTCATACTTTCCTAATCCCACCTTTATAACCACCCATTTACGCAGTGGCGTTTGATGTAATCAAGGTACCCTTCCGGCATAAGTGATTTACATGATCTCATGGTCGAAAGGACTTGGTAACTATGTATCGAAAGCTTATAGCAAATGAACTTAATGACGTGACCTTATGCTACGCTTATTTGGGTGTGTCCATTACATCATTCACATAATGACATAACCTTGTTATTAATAACATCCAATGTTCATGATCATGAAACCTTGATCATCTATTAATCAACAAGCTAGTTACTCAAGAGGCTTACTAGGGACTCCTTGTTGTTTACACAACACACATGTATCAATGTTTCGGTTAATACAATTATAGCATGGTATGCAAACATTATCATAAACTCAAAGATATATTATAATAACCATTTTATTATTGCCTCTTGGGCATATCTCCAACAGTCTCCCACTTGCACTAGAGTCAATAATCTAGTTTACATTTGTAAAGATATAACACCTTGGCCTTCTGGTGTTTTATCATGTTTTTCTCACGGGAGAGGTTTTAGTCAACGGATCTGACATGCTCAGAAACGTCTGTACTTTGCAATTCATTTGCGTCTCAACGCATCACTCATTTTCCAAATGAGTCGGCATATATGCTTAGTCCTCTGGTGGAACCTTAATTCCGCGGTCTGAAATATGTCTCTAATATTGTCACACACAATATAGCTTCAAAGTTCTGACACTATCGGAACTATACCATGTTCTCAAAGAACTTTTCGACTTTAACATCCTTAGTCATTGTCAAAACAATGACATGCTCTGCCTTCGCTTGTAGAATCCGTCACAATATTTAGAACTCTTCTAAATCTAGCATTGTGCTACCTTTTAAACAACACTTAGCCTAATTGAGATTTGAAATTCATTTTTATATGTGACCAAACTAATATCGGTGCAACACTTTACAGCGATTTGTTTGTCATTACCCCATACAAAAATATATTTATATATCCTTGATTCTTCTAAAGTACTCAAGGATATTCTTAATGTCGTCCAATGATCATCACATGAATCATTCTGGTATATGCTCATAACACTTTAGAGCATAGGACATCTGATTATGTACATATTATACGTGATCTATAATCACTCATGTGTTTCAACTCATTGAGTGTCATATACACTCAAGTCTTGTTAATCCTTCACATGAAAAGAACACCTTCTTTATATTGAACTACTTCAATATTCATTCTATGTACTTTAACTTAAACTTATTATGTGTTTCAATCTATCTTCATAGATCTTGCCACTAAATATGTTTCAGTCCATATCCTTTCATTGAAGCTAATTCTCAATGAAACCTTTTAATCAATTATATAATTACACTATTTATAATCAACGATATGTCAGCTACATAAAGTATTACAAATATGTCTCAGCGCTCCCACTTAATTTCTTGCAAATGCAAGCATCTTCATCGTTTCTGATGAAATCAAAAACTCTTTGACTATTTCATCCGGTGAAGATTCCAACTCCACAATACTCACTTCATCCAATTGAAGTTTGTATTCCTATCTAGTATTCTACAGACTAGCAAAACTCTTGGTTGTATCTTGTATACATCTTTAATACACACTTCTGTTAAGTAAAATATTTTGCCATCCTACTAGCATATCTCATAAAGAAATATGTAGCGATTACTAGAATAATCCACATAGACTATAAGCATTGTTACGGAAGATCTAATCTTATCGTAGTCAACTCTTTGAACTTTGTCGTAAACAACTTTTCGACAAGTCGTTCTTATTTAAGGATATTGCATCCAAGTCCATCAATTTTATAGATCCAATTACTTTCAAAAAGTATTCATCTATCTTGGATTTCATGGCGCATGGCCATTTTAACGGAGTCAGGGCCCATCATAACTTCTTTGTATGTAGTTGGTTTATCATTGTTCAAAATCAATCCTTTGTCTACAAATCATTTATTTGATCACAAAGTAAACTAAACCTACAAGGTTCAATAGGTACTTCGATCTCCATGGTTAAAACACTTTGTAGTCATGGGAGCTATGATCGTCGTGGCCGCTTCCGGAACCATTTCCAATGCTGCGCTACTCTGATCATTATGCTCAGGTTCATAAACCTTATCGAGTTCTATTGTCCTCCCACTCAAATACTTCGCTAGAAAACAATTTCTTGGAAATAAGAAACATTGACAAACACTTTTGTCTTTGTCTCCATAGTGGGAAGAATTCCCAATCAAATCTCTCGGATAACCAACAAAGACATTCATCCGATTTTGGTTGTAAACTCATTTACTTATGCTATACATACCAAAATTTAAGAAAAGAATATTAGGGTTCATACCCATGCCATAACTCGTATGGTGTCATTTCAATGGATCATGATGATGCTCTATTTAGTGTAAAAGCGGTAGTCTCTAAAGCATAATCCACATAAATATAATGGCGTCATTTTATATTATCTCATCATTAATCCAACAAGGTTTAGATACATCTCTCGGATACTCCATCATCATTATGATACTCCAAGAAATGTGAGTTGTAGAACAATTTCATAACTCTCTTAGATGTTTGCTAAAACTCGTAATTCAAATATTTCCACCATGATCCAATCATAGATATTTGACTTTTCTATTACGATGATTTCCACTTCATGCTGAACTTTATTTGAATCCATTCAAATGTTTCAAACTTCTTCCTTATCGAAATATCCACAAATATATACTCAATTCATTGTTGGAAGTTTTCATGAAGCAGAAGAATCTCCCGCACACAACTATGCCCAGTGAACCATATACATCATCATGTATGTTTCCACTAAGTTAGTTGCCCGTTCAACTCTTGGCCTATGAACGGTAATTCAGTCATTCTCTTTAGAAAATATTTGCAAATGCCAAACGATTCAAAAATCAAATGACTCCAAAAATCCATCTGCATGGAGTTTCTTCATGCGTTCCTTTCTAACATGACCTAAATGGCGGTTCCACAAATAAGTGGAATTCAAATCATTTGCCTTACGGCATTTTAGCGTCAGTGTTATGTATGTGTGATTCACCATTAAGATTTATAATAACTTTATCCATCGTACATGGAGTAATGTCATAATTTGAACAACTCATTGTTTTCATTTGACTAGAGCAAAATAACTATTATTAAGTTCTTTATTATAAATTCTAAGGGCTAGGTAGAATGCCAAAGACAAACATAATAACACTTTATTATGTTCCAAACGTGCATTATTACCATATTCCTTATCAGTCACTTAGGCCATCGTATTCTTGTATTGCGTTGTTTTGTATGACATCTCATACCAACCAATCCAGTACTAATACCCAAGAATTTCATTATGTGACCAAACAAGGAATACATCCATAACATGTATATCATCTATATACACCTGAGCTAGACTTTCTAGTCTTTTCTTTCTGCCAAAATATCTTTTGTAGTTTCTCTTTTAGCTTTCCTCATTCTTAGAAAACACTTCACCTTCAATAACTTCTAGGTCCATTGGTCAAATACCAATAACCTTGAGGTTCTTACTTTGAAGTTGATCATCATATGACAAGTGTTCCAGATTTCACTATTAGTAACTTTGTAATATGATGAACAATTTCACTCATAATCATATCATGACGACTTTCCGAGACCATGTCGGTACATACTAGGCTCGTAAAAGTTTAACCTTAGTATTCGCATGTGCAAATCTGGTTTGCACCCGTTGTATGCACTCGTGGAATCTATAACACCCGATCATCACGAGATGCTTCGAAACGACGAGTCTTAGCAACGGTGCATACTAAGGACGATCACTTCATGGATATGCGAATATTGTTAGTGCCCCAATAGTTGGAGGATTGGGACGTCTGGCGTCTTCAACCTTCGTACATTCCCATAAAACTTATGAGTTTATGTACTCTCAGAAAATTATATTCTATCACCTTGCAATAAGGTCTTAGATATAACATATATATTATACCTCGCTTATTTCTGAAAACAAAATTTCCAGCTCCTTACTTTAATTTCAAACGGATTTGAACTTCAAGTTTCATGGAGACAAGATGATTTTAGGTACTAATTAAAACCATTGTTCTTTGAATCAACAATGTGAGGTTTACTAAAAGTTTGCAATAGGACTTAATCATTTCTTGATTCTTTAACAATACGGTACCAGTCCGTAAAGTTATTAGTCAGATTTAACAGTATTTCAATCTCAATTACAAGACTAACGCATGGTAGAAAACGGATGCCAATTCTACAAATTTAATTCAAAATACTATTCAGACTATGTTCATGATAATTAGTTCAAGTTTTAATCTAATTACTAATGAACTCCCACTTAATACAACATCCCTCATAGTTGTTAAGTGGCACACGATTCACATCCACTACACCAAAACCGATCATCACGTGAGATGATGTAGCTTCAATGGTGAACATCAACATGTTGATCATATCATCCATATGACTCGTGTTCAACCTTTCGGTTTCCGTTGTCCCGAGGCCATGTCTGTACATGCTAGGCTCGTCAAGCAAACCCAAGTATTCCGCGTGTGCAAACATGGCTTACACCCGTTGTATGTGAACGTTGAGTCTATCACATCCGATCATCACGAGATGCTTCGAAACGACGAACTGTAGCAACGGTGCATACGAGGGAAGAACACTTTATTATCTTGATATTAATGTGAGGGATCATCTTATAATGCTACCGTCGCGATCTAAGCAAAATAAGATGCATAAAGGATTAACATCACATGCAATTCATATGTGATATGATATGGCCCTTTAGTCTTTGCGCCTTCGATCTTCATCTCCAAAGCACGGACATGATCTTCATCATCAACGGGCATGATCTCCATCATCGTCGGCGTAGCGTCAAGGCCCATGGCGCCGTCTTCATGATTGTTCTCCATGTAGCAACTATTACAACTACTTTGATAATACTACTCAACATGAAACTTAAAAACAACCATAAGGCTCCTGCCGGTTGCCACAATACAATAATGATCATCTCATACATATTCATCATCACATCATGGCCATATCACATCACCAAACCCTGCAAAAACAAGTTAGACGCCTCTAATTTGGTTTGCATATTTTACGTGGTTTAGGGTTTTCGAGTAAGATCCAATCTACCTACGAACATGAACCACAACGGTGATACTAGTGTTGTCAATAGAAAGAGTAAATTGGATCTTCACTATAGTGGGAGAGACAGACACCCGCAAAGCCACTTATGCAATACAAGTTGCATGTCGAACGTGGAGCAAGTCTCATGAACGCGGTCATGTAAAGTTAGCCGGGCCGCTTCATCCCACTATGCCGCAAGATGCAAATTACACGAACTAAAGACAACAAAAGCATCAACGCCCACAAAACCATTGTGTTCTACTCGTGCAACCAATCTATGCATAAACCTGGCTCTGATACCACTGATGGGATTCGTAGCATAGAAAACAAAAAATTTCCTACCGCAAGAACGAAAACACAAGCCAAGATCTAATCTAGTAGATGGTAGCAACGAGAAGATCATGAGACTAACCCTCGAAGATTTTCAAAGCCTAACGAGATTAGATCTCGTGGTGGATGTAGTCGATCACTTGCCGCTTGCAAAAACGCGTAGAAGATCTTGACCGCTTGCAAAAGCGCGTAGAAGAACTTGACGGTGCCACAAACGGGCAGCACCTCCGTACTCGGTCACACGTACGGTGTTCATGAAGACGACGTCCTCCTCCCCGTTCCAGCGGGCAGCGGATGTAGTAGATCCTCCTCGGAATCCCGCCAGACGACGGCGTGGCGACGGTGGTGGTGGAGATCTCCGGCAGGGCTTCGCCGCAAGCGCTGCGGGAGAAGAAGGAGGAGGGAATAGCTAGGGTTTGGGCGCAGGGTGGTGCTGCGACTTGGGGAGCTAGGGCTGCGACTTGTGGTGCCCCTTGGCCTCTTTAAATAGGTGGCCAAGCCCCTTGGGTCGTCCAAAAAATTGCCCCCAAGTTTGGGAGAGTTCCGGTAGGTTTTCGGTTCCGAAAACCTAGTCCTACTCGGACTCTTTTGCCAATTCCGAAATTGCATTAAGGAAAGACTCCTTTTCCCTTAAGGCAACGTGGTTGCACCTATTATGGAACCCTCCGGACTTCCTTAGACATCCCGGGTCGTCCCGGACACTTCCGGAACCTTCCATAATATTCCGGACTATTCCGGTCCTTCCAAAACCTTCTAGAAGCTCCGGTCAAAACACCGAACTTTTCCGAACCCCGGAAAATGACTTCCCATATATGAATCTTATTCTCCGGACCATTCCGGACCTCCTCGTGATGTCCTGGATCCCATCCGAGACTCCGAACAAACATTCGAACTCCATTCCATATTCCATATCTACTTAAAACGACATCAAACCTTAAGTGTGTCACCCTACGGTTCGTGAACTATGTAGACATGGTTGAGACTTCTCTCCGACCAATAACCAATAGCGGGATGGAGATCCATAATGGCTCCCACATATTCAACGATGACTTTAGTGATCGATTGAACCATTTACATACGATACGATTCCCTTTGTCACGCGATATTTTACTTGTCCGAGGTTTGATCATCGGTATCTCGATACCTTGTTCAACCTCGTCTCGACAAGTACTCTTTACTCGTACCGTGGTATGTGGTCTCTTATGAACCATTCATATGCTTGCAAGCCATTTAGACGACATTCCACCGAGAGGGCCCAGAGTATATCTATCCGTCATTGGGATGGACAAATCCCATGTTGATCCATATGCCTCAACTCATACTTTCCGGATACCTAATCCCACCTTTATAACCACCCATTTACGCAGTGGCGTTTGATGTAATCAAGGTACCCTTCCGGCATAAGTGATTTACATGATCTCATGGTCGAAAGGACTTGGTAACTATGTATCGAAAGCTTATAGCAAATGAACTTAATGACGTGATCTTATGCTACGCTTATTTGGGTGTGTCCATTACATCATTCACATAATGACATAACCTTGTTATTAATAACATCCAATGTTCATGATCATGAAACCTTGATCATCTATTAATCAACAAGCTAGTTACTCAAGAGGCTTACTAGGGACTCCTTGTTGTTTACACAACACACATGTATCAATGTTTCGGTTAATACAATTATAGCATGGTATGCAAACATTATCATAAACTCAAAGATATATTATAATAACCATTTTATTATTGCCTCTTGGGCATATCTCCAACATTTACTACTACTTTGTTTGTGTGCATGTACCAAGATGGTGAAAATGCGACACAAAAAGTATGTTGTCGGTAAATATATGGACATGTTTTTATTAATCCCATGAGATGCAACAAGATTTACCAAAAAGAATGTGCACACACTTGCTAACCCTAACAAGCGTACACTACACGCTCTCTCATTCTCCCCCACGCACAAATGGAGGATTAAGAGCATCTCCAATAGGCGCACTAAAAATCGGCGTGTTAAACCTCGTTTCCGCCGCGCTGTAAACGGATAGCGCGCCGGCGCTGCGCTGAAATTTGCCCGCTGGATGCTCCATTTTGCAGCGCGCGTTGGCGCGGTAAAAAAGCTCCTCGGTCGGATGCTCCATTTTGCAGCGCGCAGCGCGGCGCAAACAACAAACACACACAAGTATGCATCAAGAAGATCAAACAACCATATAAATTCACAAATAAAATGTACCATACAAATACAACAAATTGTTCACAACAAATACAACAAGTACATGAAATTATTCACAACAAATACAACAAGTTTAAGAACCAACATACAACAATACAACATAGTTTTGAGACAATGCAACACATAGTTTTCAAACAAATACAACTATTGTTGCCCATGCCAATTCCACCATTCTTTCATGAGATTTTTTGGAGCTCATCATGTGTGTCGTTGGAGCGAATGGCATGGTACGAGGCAATGAACCAGACAATCCTATATGCGGACCTCCTCACTTGCACGGGAAACCCCATCAACTCGTAGTGGCTATGATCCACATCTTTCCCACGATTATCCTCTATAATCATGTTATGCATGATGACACAAGAGGTCATGATATACCAAAGGCACTCTTGGTCCCAAAATCTAGCCGACCCTCTTACAATGGCAAATTGAGCCTGCAAAATCCCAAATGATCTCTCTACATCTTTCCTAGCCGCCGTTGTACATTGTGGAATTGGGTTTGCTTCTTACCTCGTGGTTGAATAACCGGCTTCATAAATGTTTGCTACCTTGGATATATGTCGTCGGTGAGGAAGTAGCCATAGTTGTACTTGTGGCCATTTGCTTCAAACTCCACCAATGGACCTTCCCGCATTGCAATTCTTGTCATTAGTGGTGATCGTTGAAGAACAATGATGTCATTGCAAGACCCGGGCATTCCAAAAAATGCATGCCATATCCAATTCTCTTGATCGGCGACTGACATAGGCACCCCAAATGGGCCTGCCATAGATGGTACCCGGGATTTACTGAAGGCCCACTATCCGAAGAATAAGAAGATTCGGGAGCCCAAGATGTATTAAGGAAAGCTAGAGTTGTAATAGAAAGTATATTTTGTAATCGGCGGGACGAGTTAGAAACCGTCCCGGACTCGTAACTTGTACGATACGAAACCCTCGGCTCCTCCTATATAAGGGGGAGTCGAGGGACAAAGAAAGGATCGAATTTCTTGTCAACATAACCTTAGTTTTCATAATCGCCGAGTACTTTTCGCTAAACCTTCGAGATCTACTTGCCCTCTACTTCTAGCAAAACCCTAGTCTACAATCTGTAGGCATTGACAAATTAATCCTTTGTCAATTGGCGCCGTCTGTGGGAATTAGAGGCTGCAAGGATCGATCTCGATGGCACGTTCAAGATCTTCGACTTCATCGACAGCAAGCAACGCGGTGGATCGAGGTAACAAGGGAAAAACTGATCTATTCAATTTTATTCCTCACCCGCCCTCCCGTATGGATGCATGTGCCTATGGAGGAGCCCATCGTCATGACGTTCGGAGAATTCCGATTTGGCGTCAACAAGGAAGGATCCTACCGTCTCGAAGTTCCGATCTCGTCGGAATTTTCAGCGATCGACTCCAACTTTTCGTCGACGAGGAGTTTTCGTCGACATACTTCGTCGACAACAAGGCAAGCGGAAAGCTCGCCAAGATCTTCAGCAACACATCCTTCGAGTCATCTGCGGACTCCTTTATAAGCGCGACTCCGACAGCGTCGATGCTTCAACTTCATCGACAAGTCTGCTGCCATCGGAAAGGTCTTCACCACTCTATATGATGGTGTCACCGGTCCCGACAAAAATCAATGCACAAAATATCATCAGATCTATGTGGTAGAAGGGGCAGGCACATCAGACCCGCCAACATCAGAGGCTTTCGATGAATTGGGAAATCCATACGTCGATCCCGATCTCGGACATGGTCTAGGCACCAAATATCCTGGATCCACAACTCGCGCAAGAGTACAACTCCCGCAAAGCGCGTGGGATAGGGCCGCGAAAGCCATGGATGGTTCAGAACCCATGACCAACACCGCTACGCACAGGAACTTCAAGCATATCAATATAGACTTGCTCGAGTAAGGAGAGAGTTGGAAAAACAGACAGCATCCTTGAATAGAAGAAAGAGCAGCCGCATCAGCGGACCGGGCAGATTTAAGTCGCCTTTCGGAAATACAGGAGATAGTCACGAAGCTCGGAGGAGAGCAATGTCTCGTGCAAAACATACCGAAGCAGAAAGAGGAAACATAATCCAAAATCTCGACATGTCCTTTATGTCGATCGACGAAAGAGGAAATATCATCCCGAAACGCCAGAGGCAGGTTACATGGCAACACAAGCATACATCTTGGCATCCAGACCACCTGCTGGGGACCCGAGAGAACCATTGTTCAATATGGCGATGGCTGGAGTAGGAGTTATGGGAACGCGTTTGCAACAACGCCTCCCGAAGAAAATCCCGGACAAAATAGTCCACGACACACCGCAGCAGTTCAAGACCCACCACGAGCAAGTGGAGCAAGAGACACAACAGTCCAAGTAAGGGTGGACAGAGCGCGACAAGAAAGGAGGGACCGTCAGCACTCGCCAGAGCTTGCCGACGAAGATATGTGTGGGCTCCCATGCTTTACGAGAAGAGTGCGAAAACTCGAGTCCCAAAAGGGTTCAAGTTACCCGAGAATTTCAAGAAGTTCGACGGCTGCAAGATCCCGAGGATTGGCTCGTGGATTATCTCGAGATGGTAAAAGTGGTAGGAGGAACCAGAGCAACAGCTATGCAAAGTATCCAAGTTCACTGAGTGGTGCCGCAAGATCTTGGATAAAGAAACTCCCCTTGAACTCCATCGACAGCTGGGAAACCTTTGAGGACATCTTCGTGAAGAACTTCCGATCCACCTGCAAAAAACCCGCGTCGTTGGAAGAATTACGAGCGTGTCGACAAAAACATGACGAGTCGATGAGAAAATATATACAGCGGTGGAACATTATCAAAAACTCGGCAGAAGATATATCTGACGAGAGGGCAATAGATGCGTTCGTGGCAGGAATCCGACGAGCAGACTTCGTCGAGGACTTGGGAAGAACTAATCCCAAGACAATCTCAGCGTTGATGGAAATCGCTAACAAGTGGGCAGATGGAGAAGACGCAATATACAACAAACGACACAGTCGCCAGAAGAGGATCGTAGTCGAAATTACCAAAATAGAAGGCGATTTTCTCGCCAGTTCTACAACAACGATGCTCCTGGCCATATATCGGCTGGTTTTCGGGGAAACCCTGGTGGAAATAGTCGAGATGATTATCAAAGGAGCAACGAGCAACAAGGCGACAATAGAGGTGATTTTTCAACAGACAAAATAATGGACCAAGGATTCAAAGACCTTACGTGTCTCCCGAAGAGATGATGAACGGTCCGTGTCAAATGCACTTTACCTCGACAACAATGGAAAGAGACAGTCAGGACATCTCCAGAAAGACTGCCGCAATTTTCAGGCAATGTTGCGAGCCGCGGGAATCGCAAATGCCCAAGCAAATAACAGAAATCCTCGGGAGCCAAGAAGCGAGATTCACCTTCCACCTCCTCCCGCAATAACCGAAGAAAATCGACACCAGCTCAGAATAGCGGCAGCACCACAACCACCCCCATATGTCGATCCCAATTCCAATGGCGCAGTTTTGATGATTCAGAAAGCTAGGCCGTCAACAGGCGCAGAAGGTCATATCTCGACAAGTGTTTATGGCAGAGAAGATGCCTCCACCAACAATCGAGTATCTAAATTGGTCGGGCAAGACATAGGCTTCACAATTGCGGATCATCCGCAGCAAGTTCCTCGACCAGGACAATCAGCACTTATTCTACCCGCAGTAATTGCCGGGTTCGACGTGTCGCGAGTTTTCATAGATGGCGGCAGTCTAAACCTCATGTGCAGACACATTGAGGAAGATGAACATATCCCTGGCAAACTTGAAACCAACCGACACACGCTTTCATGGGATCACACAGAGAAGCCAAGTTACCCATTGGGCAAGATCAACCTCGACGTTCAGTTTGGAACCCGAGAAAACTACAGAATAGAGAACCTGGAGTTCGAAGTTGTGGATTTCCCGTCGCAATATCACGCTTTGTTGGGACGACCAGCTTACGCCAGGTTCATGGCAGTGCCGCATTATACATATCTGTTGTGGAGGTTGCCGGGCCTAAGGGACCTATCACAATCAAAGGAAGCTTTGCACTGCCGATAAATGCGACAAAGATTTCCATCGACTGTCAGAAACTTTCGGGATGCAAGCAGAATATGCGGCACCTAGGCTCACTGATTATGATGTGCTGCCAGAGGTAGGAAGATCTAAGGAGCCAACTTTCAATATAAATAAAGATTCAAAAGAGGTACAGATCCACCCGACAGATCCAAAGAAAACGACGTCCATTGCCGCAAACATGGATGTCGCATAGGAAAGCGCGCTCGTCGAGTTCCTCCGTGAGCACTGGAAAATCTTCGCATGGTGTCCAGCCGACATGCCAGGAGTACCCACGGAACTTGCCGAGCACCACCTCAATTTGGATCCTCTTGCACGACCAGTAAAGCAACCTTTGCGGCGTTTTTTGAGCCTAGCCGCAAAGCTATGTTATCAGAAATAGATCGACTCAAAGATGCCGGGTTCATCAGAGAAATATCTACAGAAGCCACATGGGTAGCTAACCCGGTGATGGTGCCGAAGAAACACACAATAGTCCTTCGCATGTGCGTCGACTTTACGTGTCTCAATAAACATTATCCCAAGGATCACTTTCCCCTCCCAAGGATCGATCAAATCATCGACTCCACGGCGGGATGTGAACGTCTTTCCTTCTGGACGCATATTCTGGTTATAACCAGATCAGATTAAAAGAAGAAGATGAAGCCAAGACAGCGTTCATCACACCTTATGGCGTGTTTTGTTACAAAACAATGCCCTTTGGTCTGCGGGAGCAACATATCGGCGGATGATGCGAAGTGCCTAGCAACACAGATCGGGAAAAATGTACAAGTCTACATCGACGATGTCGTAATAACATCAAAGAAAGGGTCAACGTTGATCGAAGATTTGAAGGAAACCTTCGACAACCTCGACAAGTTCTGCCTCAAGCTGAACCCGACAAAGTGCTCTTTTGGAGTACCCGGGAGAACTTCGGGTTCTTAGTATCGCAAGGGGGATTGAAGCTAATCCCGAAAAAATACAGGCCATCGTCACTATGAGAAAGCCAACAAAGTTGAAGGAAATACAACGATAACGGCGAGTCGCAGCTTTAAGCAGATTCGTCGCAGGCTAGAGAAAAGGCACTGCCTTTATGCGTTGATCAAACAAGGAGAAAAATTTCAATGGAACGAGGAAAGACAGAGCTTTCGAGAATCTCAAGCGAGCAATTTCAACACCGCCAATATTGGTGGCGCCAAAAGAGAAAGAACCTCTCCTCTTGTACATTGCAGCTACACCTCGGTGGTCAGCACGGCCTTAGTGGTCGAAAGGGAAGAAGAAGGTAAGCTTCATGGAGTTCAAAGGCCAGTATATTTCATCGAAGTACTGTCGCCGTCAAAACAGCGGTACCGCAATATCAAAAGCTAGCATATGGAGTATTCACGACAGCAAGAAAACTGCGGCATTATTTTTCGGCTCACCCGATAATAGTGGTCAATGAAGCTCCCTTATCAAATATCTTGAACAATCCAGAGGCTACGGGTCGTGTCTCCCTTTGGGGAATAGAACTTTCCCCTCGGGACATCACGTATGAAAAAGAAAAGCAATAAAGTCGCGGTCTTACCAGATTTCATTGCAGAGTGGATGGAGCTACAAAACACGGGACCCCAGATTTATCGAGGACTTGGACTATGAACTTCGACGGGTCCAAGAGATTGGAAGGTGCCGGAGCAGGCGTGATATTAGTTTCACCTGAAGGCGACAAGTTGAAGTATGTTACGAGGATGACGTTCCCAAACGCATCTAACAATGAAGCAGAATATGAAGCTCTCATACATGGGATGAAGATGGCAAAAGCTTGCGGTGCAACCCGACGAAAATTTTCGGCGACTCACGTTGGTAGCACAGCAAGTCATGAACCAATGCGATGCAGTCAACGAAAGTATGATAGCATACAAGGAGGTGTACAATGAGCTAGAGAAGCTATTCGATGGATGTGAAGTAAACCACATCAGCAGGATGAGCAACGATGAAGCCGACGTTCTCGCAAACATCGGGTCACAATGCCTCGCAATCCCTCCAGGTGTGTTCTGGGAAGAGATCAGCGAGAGATCAACAAAGCGGCAAAAACAAAAAAGGAGAAGAAAGAGAAAACATCGACTGACACCAAGGGCACAAGAAGAAGAAGAAGAAGAGCAAGAACTAATCATGATGGTACAAGTTCCATGGATGCAGGCCTACATATCATACATCCTAAGGAAAGTCATACCCGACGATCCAGTCGAAGCAAGGCGAATAATTAGGCGATCAAAAGCTTTCACTGTGGTAAAAGGGGAACTGTACAAACGCAGTATTCGGGTGTGCTACAACGATGTGTTACACCCGAAGAAGGAAGGATCATCCTAAAGGACGTGCATGAAGGAATATGTGGGCACCACGCGAGTAGAGCTATCGCGGCTAAGGTTTTCAGAGCAGGATTTTATTGGCTAACAGCAATCGAGGATGCGAAGGAAATAGTGCGAACTTGCGATGCGTGCCAAAGATTTGCGGCAAGACCTCACTCTCCTGCCGCAGAACTTATGCCAATTCCATTGTCTTGGCCTTTCGCTCAATGGGGTCTCGACATGGTAGGTAAATTACACAAAGCTTCGCCAGGAGGTTATGAGTATATGCTTGTTGCTGTCGACAAGTTTACAAAATGGATCGAAGCAAAGCCGATAAATTCACGGACGGCGCGTCGCGATTAAGTTCGTGAAAAGCATTGTCTTGATTTGGAGTTCCTCACGTATTGTGACAGACAACGGCAGCAATTTCACGTCCAAGGAGTTCAAAGCATACTGCGCAGAAGTGGGCATTAAATTAAGTTTTGCGTCGTTGCACATCCTCAGACCAATGGACAAGTCGAGAAGGCCAATGGCATCATCTGCAATGGCATCAAGAAACGCCTGCTAGGACCATTGGAAAAAGCCCGGCATACTTGGCCGGAGGAGTTACAAAGTGTGTTGTGGAGTATCCGAACAACACCAAATACGGCGACACAGGAAACACCGTTCTTTCGGTTCATGGCGCCGAAGCAGTCCTGCGATAGAAATAGAGCACGATTCTCCAAGAGTCACAGAATATGACGAAGAAACATCGAGAAAAGCTTTGGAGGATGATGTCGATGCACTCGATGAAGCTCGAGACGAAGTCCTGTCAAGAGTCGCCAAATATCAGCAGGACCTGAAAAACTATCACAGTCGACGATTGCGGCCAAGGTCTTTTCAAGTTGGTGACCTAGTTTTGCGGCTCAACCAAAAAGTCACGAAAAACTCGAATCACCATGGCTTGGACCCTACATCGTCACGAAGTAATCGAAGGAGGAGCATACAGAATCAAAGACAAGAAGACAGGGATTGACGAGCCAAATCCCTGGAATGTGGCACAGCTCAGGCGTTTCTACGCCTAGGTGTCGAAAATATAGTCCTTTGTAAAGCTTCAATGTACCGAAACGCCCACGAGTTTTCAGACGCACTCTTTTCCTTTTTCGGGGCACCGAGTGGGGCGGGAAAGGTTTTTAATGAGGCGGGCTCGTGGTGCTGCAATATAATAAAGATAGTGGAATTATATATCTTTTTCTCGACAAGATCAGGGGTTTTTCCCCTACATGATACAATATATATATAAACACAGTATCGACAAATGCAAAAGAAGCACTCGGCCGTGGTAAAAATACGTCGCCAAAATAAAAAGAGATATCGACAAAATAGTGATCAAACAAAAGCTCGGGGGCTTACACCCGTACAAAATAGTACGCAATGGATATTATCTTGCTTTGGGACAACCTCGCATTATAATACACAAGTTATTGCAATCAAAACGCCCGGGGACTTGGCGATAAAAATAAAATACAATGACTTTACAATATAGCTCGTCTATACAGGATACAAAGTTCGGAATACATGTCAAGGATTTCCCAATATATTATCTATGGTTAAGCGCTCGTTATTTACAGCGCGAGTACTATGCTCAGCATAGCTACCCTTCACGAAGAATTCGGAATCCATCCGAAGAAGTTCATCCATCATATCTTCAGCAACAGGAGTAACTATGTCATCATATTTGCCGAAGTTCCTCTTCCTCTTCGACATCTTCTCCAGGCACTTTGGGACAATTTGCCCTACATCTAACTTCGGGTAGCAAATCTTTATCATAATCATCGCAAACCTTGCACCAGCAGCTAGTTGGGCTCGTACAAAGCCGTGGATGCGAGGAGCATCTCGAAATTTGTCCATCAATGCAGGAAGGGTTTCTGGCATCTTATTGCGAGGAAACATGGTACCATACACCAGAGACAAAGTTCTTGTACAGAAGTCAAGATATTCGCGAACCTGAAGTGCACGATCTTGAAATCTCACGATTTGGCGGGTCCGCTCAGGTGTACCCCAAAAAGTCGATCCGTGCTCATGTGCAAGCCGAAGGAGAACATTGGAACGAGCCTCGACACGTTCATCTTCAGTTATAGGATCCAAAAAAGCACCTATGGTTTCATAAAACAATTCGGTGGGCAATGAGGAGGCAAGCAGCAAAGGAAAACGAAGAAGCGAGATAAGGACAATGAAACTTACCCGCCATATCCAAACTAGCATCTGTTAGCAGCTGCAGCATAGAATTTTCTCGAGATGCAGCCGCGTCAGCTTCAGCAGAGTCCTTTTCAGCAATGGCAGTTTGTGCTTGTTGGAGTGCAATTTCTCGGCTTCAGATGACTTACGAGCCTTCTCCATTAGCACAAGTGATTGCTTCTTCACGAACTGAAGTTGGTGTCGAAGTTCGTCCAATTCTTGCGACAAGGAATCCTCGGCAGACAAGCAGGAGTTCTCCTTGGGGGAGAAGGCAAAATATTGGAAGAACCAGGAGCTGGCGTATAATTGTCAAAAATTAACTGGAAAAAGAAATATTTCGACATCAATCACTGAGCAAAAGATAGATTTTCATTCATCTCCATAATATATACATGTCTATTACAAAAGAAGGACCTTCTAGAGGGATACTGAAATAGTTCTCGCCAATAACACTACGGCGACAAAGCCAAAAGAAAGAGGAATGCTAAAAAAGAAAAAGCAGAGGCATTCAACTAGACCTCCGGCTTTGATGAGCTAGGAGTCGAAGATGGCTTGATCCCGATATAAGCCAGGATTTTCCTCGTGTTGGGCTTAGCTGCCTTGATCAAAGACCTCCACCTTGACTGTTCTATCGATCGTGTCGCCAACTTTCGACCAGTCGATAGATTGTTGGCTATCAGCAACCAAGGCGACAGTATTTTCCACGGCAATCTTCATATTCTCATGGCGCACCCTTAACCCAAGATCTTCAGATGGATTGAAACACTTGGCGAGATCAAGGAAAGTTGCGGGTTCCTCTTTCTTTGGGAAGAAGTAAGGAAAAAGCCGCGACAACCCCGCTTTAGCTTGATCAATGCCTCCGCGTGCCTCTGATCCATGAACTTCAAGGAGTGAAAGGGCGTCAAGAAGAGAATCATTGGCGGGTTCATCAAGTTGAAATTCTTGAGCTGTTCTAGCTGTCAAGAAAGAAAAAATTGAGCAATAAACGAGTGCAGAGAAGAAAATACAAGAGAATAATGAGCGGTACTTACCTACGAAGCGGCGACTGCGTCGTTAAACGCTTACGGATCGCCTCCTCGCGAGCAGATTGGGCGGCTATGTGATCGCTCAGGGAAGTTTCAGCGGTGTGAAGCCTCTTTCTAAGGTCTTCGACACCCGGCGTCGCCTTGGCTTTATCAGCCTCCTCGTGCATCAATAGCATCGACTTTTTTGCGAGCCTTTTCACTTTGCTCTAATTGCTGAGCAAGTGTATTGGCACGATCATTGGCTTCCGCCAGTTTTTCTACAATGGAAGATAAATATAGTCACAAATCTCGACAACAAAGAAGGAACAAAAGAACAGGGAAAAAGAAGGAGCAGATCATTACCTTCAGCTTTATTCGCATATTCACGGTACCCAACAAATTGGGCACCGATGCGAAGAAGATCCTTGATCACAGGCTGTTAACCAAAAAGAGAAAACAAAGAGAAAATGGGGGTATGAGTAAAATATGGTGATGCACACAAACAGAGAAAACATAGACACTAACAAAAAAGTAAAGAACTTACATCTTCCATGAGAAGGTTCGAAGAGCTACTCAATTGGAGAGTAGGCTCCGAGACAATCTCCGTCCTTGCCCTTTTCGGTGAAGGGGCTCGGGGGCTCGAAGGAGGAGTAGAAGCGCCGATGTTTTGTTGAGGAGGCGAGGATTCCTCTCCTTCAACTCGTGGCTCTGAAATAACTAGGGTATGTGACATACTCGTTCGAGCAGCCACATCCAAAGCTGGCGTTTCCTCGTCATCATCACTATTGCAAAAGGGTGGCAGTATAAAAAGCAAGGCAAGCAAAAATTCTTCGAATAGGAAAATAAAAGGGAACTTACGAACTGATGATACTCGCAAGATATGGGTCGTAAGCTGCCTTTTGCGGTAAAGGAGCAGCTTCTTCGGGTTTAGAAGTCCGGAATCTTCGACATCACCCCTCTTCCTTTTGTTCTTTGGAGAATCAGCGGGAGGAGGAGATTGGGCCGATGTAGTGTCTTCAGAAGCAGCATCTTTTTCAGCAGATCCCGCAGATTTGCGAGAATCTGCGGGTTCATTCACAAAAGAGGAGGCCTCTTGGTTATCATTAAAGATAACGGTCCTTTCTTCGACTTCCCCACCTTCAGGAAGAGGAGGAAGTGAAACAAGATTTGGATGATTCTGTCCAAAAAGAGGGAAAGATATCAGAACGGAGCAAACAATGCAAAAAGCAAAGGCAGTAAAAAAATTGCGCGACAATGATTACCTTAGGAAGCGCATGGGTGCGCGTATGGTTTTACGCGACAAGAAGAAGGGATGGCATCTTTTTTGCTGAGGGACGTGATTTTTCGGACAAGCCTCTCCAGGTCCTTGACTTCCAAATCCACCGACAGCCGGTCCACGTCTTCGTTGCAGTATATTTCCAGAGAGGGAATTTGCGAGCTTGAAGAGGCTGAACTCTACTCTTAAGGAAATACACTATAATCTGGACAATTCTTTGCCGCGAGTATTTTGCAACTCATGGATGCGAGCCATCAGGGATTCAGTCGAAGTTCTTTCTTCCTCGGTAGCCTCTGCATCCCAGAACGGCGACGAAGAATTTTCTCGGCACCGTCAAAAGGAGGAATATTATCCTCGAGGCAGCCATCGTTTTCTTCGCGAATGTATAGCCACCTCTTGCGCCAACCTTGAACGGAGTCGGGAGCTTGACGTCGAAGTAATCAGCGGTGGAGCGAATAGAAATAACAACGCCGCCTATATTATAGGCGACATTGGGAGAGCCATTGCGGCGACAAGAAAATGCGCTTCAAAGCGCCCAATTGGGTGAGACGCCAAGGAAGGCTTCACAAAGCGTGATGAAAATGGAAATGTGGAGGATTGAGTTTGGCGTGAGGTGGTGAAGCTGGAGACCGTAGACATAGAGTAATCCACGGAGGAAAGGATGGATGGGGGTGGATAAACCACGGATGAGATGGTCGACAAAACTTACCCGGTACCCCATTGGAGGGGCTGGGTAGCTTTCTTCACCGGGGAAGCAAACCGCTTTGGGCTTCGCGGTGATTCCCAGTTTCTTCAGGAGGTTCAGGTCTTGGTTTGTGATCTTGGACCTCTCCCACTCCGCAGTTCCTAGATCTGCGGCGGCCATGGAAGAATCAGGCGTGTTGGTTAAGCGACGCGGTGGCATCAACAACGGCAATGGCGAGCAGCAGTGAAGAGAAGAGCTTTGGCAGCAGTGGAGCGCAAGGGAGGATTTTGCAGAGGAGAGCAGAGAAGCGAGCGGAAGTGCTCGAGGAAGAAGAAGGAGATCTTATATAGAGGTGCGGTGAAGCGACGGAACCGTTGGATGAAGAAAGAATGCGGGAGATGATTACCACGTGGCAACGGGCAAATTAGTATTTCAACATTGACGAGGTTACAGAACGTGCGCCAGAAAAGCGGAGGACGTGTGTCCCCCACTTGCACGACGTGTCAACATGGTGGGAATAGTGGACCCACAAGGCAGAAATAAAATCCCAATTATTGACAGAGATGAAGAGAATTCGACAAGGGAAAATATGTCGACAAGAAAAATAAAAAGAGAATGGCGACAGGGGTAAATATTCGAATACTCTTGGAGCTTTTGATCAAATACAAGTTTTTGCCCAAATGCTCGGGGGCTACTCTGGAAAAATAGAAAATTTCGAATATGACAATATAGAAATGGCGAGAGCCTATGATCAAATCCAAGAATTTGTTCATAGCCTCGGGGGCTACTCCCATCGGGAGCGCTGGTCGCGCACCCGATAAATATAAAAATATCGAGAAGGATTATAAATATATCGGCAAAGGATGCTAATCTGTGGAGCCTACACCCAAGCACAAGTTCTTGGCTGTAGCCTCGGGGGCTACTCCCATCGGGAACGCTGTTCGCGTGCCCGATGAATTTGATCAGAAATAGAGAAAAAGAAGTGAGTATATTTCGAGTTACACAAATAACTCTACATATACTCCCATCGGGAAGACAAAATAAAGTCATCAAATATGACTCAATAAAATGTGCTATTCCAAAGGCGCACTCGACAATATATTCTCGAACGCCAAAGTTGCGATCAATTTCGAATGCCGCAAATTTGCGAAGGTAAGACCAGATCCGTTCGGGCGTGGCAAAGAGCGCTCTGCTACTTTATCCGTATCAACAGATACGAAGAAAAATCCTAACGGACGCGTTAGGTACCCGATAAACTTGGGACTTGACGAATGGTAAGACCTTAAGCGGCACTGTCGAAGTTTACACCAGTATCCGAGATCATGTCCGGGGACGTGATCTTGAAGTAGGTTTTGCGGATTGCCACTAGAGCAGTTAACTAGTACCTGATCCGTCGATGAACTAGCCCCAACTACCATTATCCCTGTACAACATAGAATTTTATGTGGAGTATAAATAACAGTTCTCGAACAAAAATAAACGGGAGAGATTTTCCCCTGCGATTCAAGCAAAATCGGGGGCCCGACATAGGCACCCCAAATGGGCCTGCCATAGATGGTACCCGGGATTTACTGAAGGCCCACTATCCGAAGAATAAGAAGATTCGGGAGCCCAAGATGTATTAAGGAAAGCTAGAGTTGTAATAGAAAGTATATTTTGTAATCGGCGGACGAGTTAGAAACCGTCCGGACTCTGTAACTTGTACGATACGAAACCCTCGGCTCCACCTCCTATATAAGGGGAGTCGAGGGACAAAGAAAGGATCGAATTTACTGTCAACATAACCTTAGTTTTCATAATCGCCGAGTACTTTTCGCCTAAACCTTCGAGATCTACTTGCCCTCTACTTCTAGCAAAACCCTAGTCTACAATCTGTAGGCATTGACAAATTAATCCTTTGTCACCACTTCAAGGACTATGGTGGCATCCTTCTTTGTCCATTGAATTGTGGACAATTCTTCCAACTCCAATGCATACAATCAATTGAACCAAGCATATCGGGAAACCCCCGTTGGCGTTGATCTCCAAAAGCCTTGCCGTGTCTTGAGCATTGGGGGCTCTCAAGTATGTGGATCCGAAAACATTCACAATTGCAACGACAAAGCGCTTTCACACACAAGATAGAAGTGCTCTCTTCCATGGCCAAATGATCATCAACTAGATCCGCCGGTATACCATATGCCAATATACGCAAGGCGGCGGTCACCTTTTGATATGTGCTATGGCCAAGTTCTCCGGCGGCATTTCTCCTTTGCTCAAAGAACCGATCATACTTGGTCACCTCTGTTGCGATGTACTTGAACAAGTTGATGCTCATCCGAAAACGCCGCCGAAAATAGCTTTCGGGAAATATCGTATTCTCATTGGAATACGACCGCATCAACTTCTCATGCCCTTCAATCCTTTCTCTCCACAACTTATGTCTACCGAACACCGATCCACCAATTTTTGGCTTCTTAACGGCGCGGTATGCTAATAGTAGCAATATGTTCTCCTCTTTCTCTTGGTCGTACTCGTCATCCGATGAATCGTATGATGAACTCTACAAACATACATATGAAATTACTTAACTACAACTAACTATAGTAGCTAATCGGCGAGCAAAATCATGGCGGCCGGCCAGCTGGCGGAGGCGCATAACTTGCGAGCAAATCGGCGAGCATCTTGGGTGCGCCATGTCGCTAGCAAGCTCGAAGACGACGACATGGCGACGGTGGCGCGGGGTATGTAGAGGAGAAGGCGCGGGCGAGGCGGGGAGAAGCGCCGGCTTGTCCCCGTCGGTGGCGACAGCGCCCGGTCGCTACAACGCGGTGGAGCGGCCGCTACTGCCGATAGGAGGCGCGGGCGAGGTGGATCTACGGCGCGGCGGCGGGCAACAGCGGGGTCGGCGGCGGAATCGACAGGAGGCGGCGGGATTTCGCGGCGGCGACACGGTGGGAAATGGAGGGCGCGAGGGGGTTCAGCCGTTTGGGTATTCGCGCGTGCGCCGAGCGATGCCCCGCGCTGTAGCCGACGCGTCACATTTGGCGCTCAGGATTGTGCAAAACGCCGCGCACGCTAATTTTTTTTACAGCACCGTGCCGTTTGCCACGCCTGCTGGAGGAACGATTCCGCCTCCACGCGCTGCAAATTGGCAGTTAATATAGCGCGCCTGTTGAAGATGCTCTAAGAAAGGGGCAAGAAAGAATAAAAAAGACACAAAAAATGATATATCCCTTCACCCGTTGTTATTCCCTTTTGTGCCCAAACAAAAATGTTAGCAGGCAGAGCCTCCTCCTCCTCCTCTTCCCCATCTCTCTCATCCTCTTCCTCTTCCTTCTTTCTCTAAAAAAAGCTTCTTTGTGCTTATAAATACGCTACCTTCCCTCCCTCCGCCAGTTCCTCCGCCCGATCCCCTTCCTCTCCCCACCCGACGATCGCCCCCGCTCGTCCCACCGCGGTGGGCGATCGCTCCTCTCCTCCGCGCGCGCGATTCCTGAGGCGAGGCGAACCACACCAGATTCCGCCCGCCGGCCGGCTCACCTCCCCGCTTCGCCGATCGGATCGCGTGCTCCATGAGGTGACCATCTGCCAAATTCCCTCTCCGGGTTTTATTCGCGCACGATTGCGTTGGGTGGGCATCCGGACGGCCGTGCCTCCATGCGTGGAAGCTAGGAGAAAGGAATTGGATTCCTTGGGCGACTGCGATTTGTTTAGGAACGACGGAGTAGGCAGCAATAATGATTTACGAATGGCACAGCTCGCAAGTTTTGTTTGTAATTTGGTGGTAGAGCGACGGCAAGAGCACAAGAGTGCATGCCCATTCATCCAGCTAGTTTTGCTCCATATCATTGATGATTTTTGCGTCTAAGGTTAGTAGTGACTACAACTTAGAAACTATTGGCTTTGCCTAATCTGTTCAGCTTTATCTGCTCGTGCATTTGGGTTTGGGGGAAGGGGGTGGTTGGTGGGCGTTGAGATGCGCTTATGTTGTGTGTTTAGGTGGCACTATGATGCTTCTCTTATTCTTAATGCCCAATATCCTCTCCATATTTTAAAACGGAACAGCATGTGCATGTGGTTAATGCAGAGACTTCTGCTCAGAAATGTGGGAAAAGAATCTTGATTTCGTTGATAGGCACGAATATCTTACCGGGGCACTTTTGTGTGGTTGGGTCATTAATGGGGTTTGGGATGTTGCACCTGCAAACTTTTTGCGAGGTTGGTAGTTGTTTGGTTGGGCGTTTGGAATTCTGGTTACTTTTTGGCTAGTGTGGAAGTTGTGTTAGTTGCAATGACCCCCTCTATGGATGTAAGGAATTGATTTTGCAAACATATAGGATAATATATGATTTTGTGTTCTGCTCTGGTAGTCTGGTTGCGCTGGTAATATAGCCCCAGGTACGATAGCAGGTGTTGGACAGTTGAAGAATACTTTTAGAAAAATAAGATTTCTTGTTAATTTGTGGTAATTAGTATTCTGGTTGTTGTTTTATGATGTGATGTTAGTTGCTCGTAGGTGTTTTCTTAATGCCAATTACATTATTTGCCATCACCGTGATACATTCAGTTTTTGGTGGTGCGACCCAGGCGGCCAGGCATGAGTTAGTTCTCCAGCATATGGCATTCTGGGGTTTTCTTGGGCACAAAATAGTAATTAATCTGACTGATGGATTTTCAGTATATTCAAAGAGATGAATGATATTACCTTCCTTTTTGGTCCATTACGTTCTCTCCTGTATATTCAGCTTCAAGAATTATGCATTGTATGAGAATTGCTCCCTTTTACATTACTAACGCCAGTTTGAACTGTTGGTGCATTCCACTACTGTGTTTTCTTCATTATTTCAGCTTCATTGCTCCGATAGTTTTAAAATTTTGAATTTAGAAATTAATACCTTTAGTAATTGTTGTTTCATTAAACTTCTGAAACAACCATTTTTAGATACATTTTTGGTGATATCATATTTATGTTTAGAGTAATTGAGTGTTGTGCATAGTTTTTCTAAGTCAAATAGTTATGTAGTAATTATAAAAAAGAATAGTTCCGTGGAATCTGCTCTCTTGCATGAAGCAGGGCATGGAATTATCTTGTACTCCCTCTGTTCCCATGCTTAAGGCGTAAAACGAAATTCAGTTTTTCATCAAAGAACAAGGCGCGAACAACGTTAAGTGCTGTTTTGGAGCTGTTCTTCCAAAATTGCCCTCCTTTATTCGTGTCGCAGTTGAACCAAATCCTGCTCTTTTCCTTTGTCTTCCACATGCCGCGCCACTTTTTCCCTCTATAGAAAGTTACGCGTGCATATTTCTCTTCTTGATGTGGTCCCGCAGTTAATGCCTCCAATAGGTTAGCCATGCATGCATGTTTAATTTGTTGTGCATGTTTCAACATCTCACGAGGGATTTTTTGTGAGAGAAAGGAAGGGCGTAGGAAGCGGGGGCGAGGCTCTTCCACGATGCACCTGCTAATTAGGGGTAAAACGGACCACAAGTATTGAACCGCACTCTCTAATCGACACGCTAAGAAGTATGTGCCCTAAGCATCATAACGGAGGGAGTATTGTAGCAATGATAGGATGTTTGTGGGATTAAGTGGTGAATTGTGCTAGTTAACCTGCGGTAAGGAATTAAACCACATAGCCGAACTGGTGATGGGCAGGAGGGTTGTATGATTTTCTGTCATAATTGTTTCTTCTAATTTTGTTTTCTTTCATAAAAATACAATTGTAAAAATATAATGTCTTGCTATTTTTAAAATATGAAGTATGAGATATAATATGAGAGTATCTTGATCAATCTGTTATTATCCCTTGAGAAGTACAAAGAACAGCAATCGCTTTTCCACCCAAAACTTTAGGGATTCTTTGGCAGAGATGTGAATGCTGATGCATACATTGTCACCGCATGTAAGAGACATATGCAGGCTGTTCACTTTTTTTTTATATGGTCATAGCTCATCTGCTGTTTTCGTTCATTAGAAGTATCATCGACCATTATGGCTGTGAATAGATGGGAACACATATGCCTATATAGTCATTGGATCTTGCCTTTGTCTTATTTTTTCTTTTTGATAAAAGTTCATACTTATACTACATAATATGTCATGTGTATTTCTTGTTAGTGTCAAACTTACAGATGAAATTAAAAAAGACTTCCGTTTGATCATTTGTGTTAGGAACTACATGGTTAAAACAATTTTTACCCATTCTTTCGAAGTGGCCAACTTCTGTCTCACACCCTTCCTTGTTTTACCTATAGACGACATCCATCGACCTTTGTTTGGAAGTAAATGGTTAAGCGAGAAAAGTTACTTTCTTTAATGTAGATCATGAAGAATTTTTTTTTGGGAGATTTTCCTTTGGTAAATCTCGATAGTAATGGCATATTGCTTCATTCAGAAGGAGTATGAGTGAGCATGTCAAATGGGAGTGCCAAGGGCAAAAGAACTATCCTTTCTAGACCTACTGGGCATTTATACCCTTGAATTTGTAAGCCCTTTGTTGAAGTATCAACCTCTCGGGACATGACCTTGCAATTGCTCGAAGTGGGAAATAGCCACTTATGCTACATTAGTCCATGTCTAGCTTTCACCCTCGTTGAAGCAAAATTTTGTTCTCCATGACAACAACTGTGCATGTATGTTTATTGACAGGTCATTTCTTTTAACAAATTTGGCATATAATAATGCTCTTTAGTTAAATGATTTCACAGCTCTAATGGATTTGATCACAGAATCCAGTCTTTTAGCTTTCGTGATATTATGTAGACTGACTGGAAAACTACTCTATGAATGGTTAGATCAAAAATCAGATGAAAAATTAATAATTGGGGTATGTATGAATATGCATTATGCCATGCTAGGTTACTTCAGTAGGATACAGTCTGCACAGTTTATTGTGATGGGTTGCTGTAAGCAATAAATAATGATCTGGTGCAATTTTATGATAATTTATATTGCAATCCTACTTCCAACACATATTTCCTACACGAGAGAAGTCGAAATGACTTAATCTTGTGCTGTTGGCCTATAAGCCAAAACTTTAGGGATGCCATGTTCAGGACTAATTACCTTGCTTGCTTATCTTCACTCCATTGTTTGTGTGCAACATCCTCTGTAATGAACTTCGTTAATCATTCAAAATAATCTTCTTTAGTTTATCTGTAACATTTGTTTTATGTTACCACACAAGTTTGAGAATATGCAACTTCTCCTATGTAATTTCAAAGCTTCCCATATTTGACATTGTGACCTAATAAATGTGCACTATAAGGGCATGCACAATGCCAACGCTAGTGCCAGGCGCTAGGATTGTTTTCCTAGCAGTTATGCCCAAATCCTGTCCGACGCTGGGAATTTAGGTTGCGTCGACGCCTAGTCAAACGACGGGCGCTAAACGTTTTTTTGGTAGGAGGAATCAGCAAAATCGGAAGGGCCCGCTGGTTGTAGCGCCTGCTGCGATGGAGAGGGAGATGCTTGCGTGAGCGCTAGGAGTTATCCCATCAGTTTCCCCCCTTAAGCATCTAATTAAGCGCCTGTGCATTGCACTTGCCCTAAAACTATTTTTTTTTTCATTCTAACAGTTGGTTTCTAATTTGCTTTCAGGAAGAGGTGACGATAAAGCATAGTTGTTGACTTAGCTTGCAGTGGTTCTTTCTTGAAGCTAAGCCAAATATTAATTGGCGTTATGGCATATCGAATGGTATGTGCTCCACAAGTCATTGATCTCGAATCTGAGCGAGGGCATCCTCATGTTCATTCTGAAAATTTAATTCGCAATGGAAATGATTTGTCCGACCAAAGTGGTCAACATGCTGTCAGAGTTGTAGGAAATGCTGCAAACGTTGGTCTCCCTGATATGCAGGGTTACTACAATATGAGCATGAATCATCCACATCAACCTGTTCATAATTCTCCCCCGAATTTAGGTGTTGATTCAGGTCTTGTCCTCCCATCAAGTATGTACAACCCCTGCATGTCAACATCTATGAACAGATATGTCTCTCATGCTCATAGCTTTGGATTGCCTTTAAACCAAGCTGTCTCAGGAAGTATGGGTGAGAGTACCAGAAATGAAAATGTTGGCGAAAGCGAAACTGCTAGAGGATTCATCAAAAGGAAAAATGTTGCAGCTGCTGGAAGTTGTCATTTTGTTAATGGATTTGCAAGCTCAAGTTCATCCTCTCATGCATCTCAGAATCCTACACATAGGCCATGGGATCCTTCTTTTGAATCAAATGTTTTCCCTAATGTCACACAATTCAACCCATCGGAGTACCAAAGTCGCAGTACTTGGCCATCCATGGAGGGATCTTCCATTCCTGGAACCAGTGGGTTCAACTCAATGGCTGCTCACCCAGAATCAGCACAGCATGGTAATTATACATTTCATCAATCAAGTCAGGCAAGTCAGTGCTTTCAACCTGCCACCAATGCATGGGTTTCCCAGTCTGCAAATGGTGTTGCTGAAGGAGTACCACACTGGGCATACATCAATACAATAACTAATGTTCCAGGTATGTGAGCAACTAATGGAACATAACTCACTTTCCTTGTGATAACGAAGACAGAATCAGAAAAAGCTGTACTTTATAGGTGTACAAGTCATTGTTCAATGCATCTTTTAGTTTGTGCATTGATGGCTAAACTAGTAGTTTAGCTTATATGTTAAGAGTTTCAGAAGGCTAGGAAAATGGTCCCACCTACAAAATGAAATGTGGATACACAACACAGAAGTACAATTGGTAACATTTTCCTTTCAGCAGTCAGATTTGCTCATTCAGGGACAATAACTGGTATTGTTTTGCTTCCAGCAGGCAGATTTGCACATTCAGGGGCCACAGAAATAGTTAATGGAGGCTTTCATGAATATCAGAATGGCCCTTCAACCATTTCCCAAGGGCCTGTACCTTATTTTCATCAACACACTGTGCATAGCATGCAAGCTCATAATCCGCTGGATCATACACGAATGCAAATCCCGTACCAACAATGCCACAATAATGGCGTGTTACATAGTGGGATGAATCATTCTGGCAACCGGCTCCACTTGGGTCCAAGAACACCAGTTCTCTTCTCTAATTCTGAGCGGTCTTTTGTGCCTCCACAACATCCATTCCTGGTGAATCCAGTTAATCATAGGAATGTAAGAATTCTGCCAACTCTGGTTAGTCTGTAATTCACTTTATGCCTACCATTTTTGGTCCATTTCTGGTATTCAAATATCAAACAACTTAACTGTTAGGGTTGCCATTTGCTTTGCCTTCTATAATGTGATATCTCTAGTGCGTTCTTTAACTTTGTGGGTAATCTTGGCAACTCTTCTACGAGTTTTGCATATCCTGGACTTGTGCTTTAGTGTGTTTGTACCTTAATGCCTTTGATCTGGCAAGTTATGAAATGTTGCATCTTACAACCTGGAAAATTTTACCGACTTCTAAATGGGAGATGTCCTTCAAAGGATGTTCAGGTATAGCTGAAAGCTGCCAGACTTCCAGTTATCTTGTTCTGAAAATGTTATCACTGCATTGTATTTAAGTTTTAATATTCTTGGGGATTTCTTATTGAGCTGCTTTAAGCCATATGTTGTTTACTAGATCCATAAGTTATTTTCTTTGATACTTGTTGTGTTGTATTGTACGAATCCTGCAGGCCTACAAGTTTCTCACATTTGAAATAGCCTCATGCTATCTTTTGTTGCTTTTATTTCTGAACAATGGGAGGACAGCTATCTATGCATTTTGACTTCATATTTTTTTACCATCCTGCCGCAAATTATTTGTTATTATGTTACCATGTTTTACATGTACCCTTCTTATGTAATCAATCTCTTCTGTCGATTGTATGTAATAAAAGCTGAACATGTCCTGAATACCTGCATGGTCACATATAACCTTAATGGAATTGACTGGTGGGTTCTCCGCTGATTGTTTCGGCAGATGAAGTCTTAATTTGAAATCCATTTGGACAGTCTTCTTTAGAATGCTGAATATTTAGAATCCCCTGCTCTTTTTATGTTAAGGATGAGATGTGATGTGTAAGGTTCTTGGCTTATCATTTTACTGGGGATAGTGACTTAACTTTAAGTCCAGTTGTCCAACCTGTGTTAGGATGTAGACCTTTTGTAAATCCTCCATTTTTGTTTCTGTTAAGGACGTATATGATGCACATTCATATAACTATTGGTTGGCGCAGCAGCAGCGTGGTACAATGATGGATTTTTCGAGATTGTATGAGGTGTCAAGTGTTGTAGATGAGCATAGCGATATGCGATTAGATATAGACAGCATGACCTATGAGGTATGTAAAGCTCATTCAACGTCTTTGACTTAACATTTCATAATATGTTTCATCTGATTTAATCTTTTATTTCCATTACAGGAGCTTTTAGCATTAGAAGAGCACATCGGAGACGTCAATACAGGTCTGGCAAAAAGCCACATCGTAGATAAATTGAAGACTAGCTTATATGTGCCGGGAACATCCTGCATGTCTCATCAGTCATCTGAGTCTTCCGCAGAAAATGAGGCGTGCATAATATGCCAGGTCCTTCACTTTCACCGTATAATTTGTCACCTCATCAAGTAAATTTTCGGCTGTTCTAAACTATGAATCATCAGCATGCCATCGAATCAATGCTGAACCGTCAAATTGCATGCTTAATGACCTTGATCACTTGAACTTGGCCTGCTCACGGTAGTCTTGTGCCAATGTTGAGAACGCATCAAATCAATTCCAGTTTCTAGTTCTGAAGAAGTGTGTCCCATTGCATCTTGCAGGAAGAGTACAGGGCTGCGGACTGTATTGGAACCCTGGATTGTGGTCACAGATACCATGCGGAGTGCGTAAAACACTGGCTTACGGTAAAGAACCTATGCCCCATCTGCAAGACAACAGCTCTGTGTGCGGGTAGAAGAAGCGGATAACGAGCAGGAACAAACTCACCAAGTTATTTGCTTCCGACAAAAAAAAAACATTCGACTCAATTTTGTACATAAAGAAGCGGTAGACCATTCTGCTACCTGTAATTTGTTGTTCGCTTATTGTGATGGGGAGTAACTCAGCTTCCTGAAACTGTACAGCCATAACATTGATCGTTCTATTCAAATGTAGAAAATGTTTAAAGTGACTCGGTTCGCCGTACATGTGTATCTAAAAGGAACTGTCATAGTGGCCTGTCCAGAAACTGAACTGTACATATATCTATTGGTTATTCTCGAACAAACAGAAACATGTGTTCTTCTGTGGTGCTGTACATATTACAAAACCTTGGGAGGACTTACAGTTCTGCTGGTTATCGGAGTGATTGCCTTTAGATAGCGTGGCTGAGTGAGATTTTCTTAACAGCTGAATGCTGGCTAGTCGTGCTTTGGGTATTTGCCCTGTGTTACTCTGAATCGCGTCATTTGCCCTCGGACAACATTGTTTCTGATGTGTTTTCCTGATTCAACTACGTCCAGGACGCCGAGCATGTGAGATTATGTTGTTGCCTCTCTTTTTTCGGTCTTTTACAAAGTCATGCGGTCATGGTGATATTTCAGTGGCTGCAACGTGCAAGTAGAAAATTTCTAGTACTAAAATTATAGTTAATGTAGGTGTAATTTTTTTTAGTTAATGCACCGTGCTTCCCCAAATGTTTCTTGCTGCAGGAATCTTGCTTGAAGGATCTGCGCACCCATCCCAAGCCTCCATTTTTATTAGAACTCCGCACCCATCCCCAGCAAAATAACGAGACGTGAAGACCAGTCGCGCCAACTGCCGAATGAGCACACGAAAATGAAAGGAGAAGCAAAGGAGATGTGAGAACACACGAAGCCGGCCAGGTCAAGCCGGACAACAACATGCTAATATTCCAAATTTATCATCATCGAGATAAAAAGAGTGTTAAGACACATGTATGTATACGGCTAGGCTGCCCGGTCACGGAGACGGAACCGAGACCTGGACAACGGCTGGATCGTCGTCATCATCTGTCGTCCAAGTCCAATCTCTTCCCAAAGGCCCAGCAACCGCGGCGACCTCTTCGCCTCTTCTCTTCTCCCCAAAGCAAACAACCCAACCGAAAAGCAAGAGAAACGCGCCGCGCCGCACCGCGTTGCTTTTGTATTCCATCGCTGTAGCTCGAGCGGGGAGGCAGTTGGGTATTTAGCTCCTCGTACCGGTGCGCGGGAAGGGGACGAGATCAAAACCGCCGCGAGTCGAATCAAGCGATCGATCGATGGCGGTGGCGTACCGGGCGGAGGAGGAGTACGACTACCTGTTCAAGGTGGTGCTGATCGGGGACAGCGGCGTCGGCAAGTCCAACCTGCTCTCGCGCTTCGCCAGGGACGAGTTCAGCCTCGACACCAGGTCCACCATCGGCGTCGAGTTCGCCACCAAGACCGTGCGCGTCGACGGCAAGCTCGTCAAGGCGCAGATCTGGGACACCGCAGGACAAGAAAGGTACCTGCTTTTGTCTTGCCCGCTACCTGTTTGCGCTATTGCTCCGTCCACTTTCTTTTTTTCACGGTACTTTGCTCTTGGATTCAGTTCTATTAAGCTTGTTTCATCAGGACTAATTTGCTAGTTTAGTATGTGTTGAATTCGGACTCGCGATGCATGTTTTCTTTTCACCTTGCAGAAGGAGTTATTTCATTATACCATCAGGCGACCCTCGTTCAAAACTCAATCTAGCAGTAACTTAGCATCAGGATTATTTTTTGTAAAAAAGGATTGATGCTCATGACTAGTTTAAACACAATGCGCATACACACGGATCTTCTTGATTGCTTGTTACCACATTTCTACACTAACACAAGTTGCTACGTGCTTCTTCTTTGCGAAAAATACAAAAATCACTTTACGCAATAGCCTGACTCGGTCTGCCTAACGCGCGGATCGTGCGCCGCATCATCTCCATCTTCCAGGTACCGGGCCATCACCAGCGCCTACTACCGCGGCGCCGTGGGCGCGCTGGTGGTCTACGACGTGACCCGCCACATCACGTTCGAGAACGCGGAGCGGTGGCTGACGGAGCTGCGGGACCACACGGACGCCAACATCGTGGTGATGCTGGTCGGGAACAAGGCGGACCTGCGCCACCTGCGCGCCGTCTCGCCCGAGGAGGCCAGGGCCTTCGCGGAGCGCCACCGCACCTTCTGCATGGAGACGTCGGCGCTGGAGGCCACCAACGTGGAGGGCGCCTTCACGGAGGTGCTCGGCGAGATCTACCGCGTCGTCAGCAAGAAGGCGCTCGACATCGGCGACGACCCCGCCGCGCCGCCCAGGGGCAAGACCATCGACGTCGGCGCCAAGGATGATGTATCCCCGGTCAACACGGGCGGCTGCTGCTCGGCCTAGTTGCGGCCGAGAGTTGTTGGGTGACACCGTGTGTGCTAGGACGGACAGACAGACATGATTCAGAGGGTTGACGGCGGCACGTTGTTGCACTTGCATTTTGCGATCTGATGATTGTTGGGTCAGACGGTTGGGTTGGTTCATACTATGACTGATTCATACTGCTGCTACATTGAACCGCGTATTGGGAGACGGTGGACGTCGTGCGTGTGCTGTTGCAAGCAGTTGCAAGCCGCGGCCGGCGCATGTCTGTATTCAATCGGCTGTTGGTGCCGCATCAGGTTGGTGCAGTTTATACTACTACTACTCCCTCTCTCTCTGATCAAAATTAACAATCACAGATTTAGTAAAAATGTTCACTAAATCTGTCTAGATTTATTGCATTCACAACAACTAATTTCGATGAGGTGGGCGATTGCGTTAGAGGCCGCTACTTGCTTTTTCCCCTCTTCCTCCCAATCTCCTCCACTGGCCAGGGCATTAGCGTTGGTCTCCCCTATTTCTCCACTCCGGCGGCGGCAAAAGGAAGGAGGGACCTTGTGCCTCCGTTCTAGCCTAGTAGTTGTGGTTAGGTTTTGTCTATTGTGGTGCATCATAGTAGGAGCGGCGTTTGGGCTAATAAACCTGCCTCAACTCTGCTCCCGCATTGGCGGCGATCTTCTGGGAGACATCTTAGAGTTGATGGCAACGTGTGCTGATTGGTCCTTCAGATCGGCAACTTGGTCTTCTCGCCGTTCTTCAGATCTGGCGAGATCAGTTTCTTCGTGTGCCGCTGGCGTTCGTTGCTATCCGCGACAACGCTGGCGGCTGGGATAAGGTGGTTCTTCTGGAGCGAAGCTGTTGGTTCGGAGGTGGTGGATATGCCGTTCTTCTCCGACTTTGTTGATGGGATGTGATGTATCTTGGTCCAAGAAACAACGGGGACGTCCCAAGGTCGACATGACACATCGGCATGCGCCTCGCTGCTTGCAGCATCCTGTTCATCGACCCACAAAGCTTCGTTGGCGATGGTGCTTGTTTGGATTTTGCAATGGTGGATGCTCGGCGTCTCTTCTTTTGCCCGTCTCGGCGGCGATGGAGTTGGGCCGCTTGCTACAGTGGTTGCAGGAAACCGTAGAGATCGTTTTGTATTTTTCGATCATTTAGGATTTTATCTGCAAATTCATGGCAATCATTTTATTTTGGTTTGTCTTTTAGTTTCCACATGTGTTGCTTCATGTAACTTGATTTTCGATTAATCAAACCCGTGGTTTCTCCAAAAAAAAAGTATGAGGTGTATCAGTTTTCGTTCACAAAAGACACCGATGGAGGCTAGAAGCCCTCACTGATACGGTGAGGAAGGAAGGATATGAACTGGAAAAAAAAAGGAAGGAAGGATATGCACAATTTGAGAACAGGATTCTGCGTTACGGGGATACAGAACTACGGGGCGGATGCAAAGATGCCAAACAAACGAAATATCGCCGTGCTAAGTGTGAAAAAAAATTACTCCTATATTACTAGGCTGTTACATGCCCTTTGTGCTTTAGTGACATGGCCTATGGGCTTCGGCATATAACTGAATGAGTTACGATCTGGCAAACCGATAGATCAACACAACTTGTCCCGTCATTCATAAAAGAAAAGGTCCAGCCCAAATGAAGGTATTGCTTCTTCGACGGCAATACGGGAGCTCCACCTAGAGAAAATCAAAATGGGCCAGCCAATAATGTGGCCCAATAACACCTATTTATCTTGTTTCCTTGAACAATAATTTATTTTTTGAAATAAGAAATATTGTTAAACATAATTTTCACTAATCAATTTACTAATAGAAACTTTTAAGTTACACAACCTTTTTAGTATGTATTTTCAGATTTGTTCGTGCACTTTCCGATATTTGTTCATCTGTATTCAACTATTCATGCTTGTGGTTACAAATGTTCACCTACGATAAAAAAATGCAAATACTTAGAAATACTTATATTGATATTTATTTAAACACTCATGTTTTTTAAAAGTAAAGTGCTCTTGACTTATAGTACCAATGTTCACGTGTTACATTAGAAACGATCATGGCTTCTAAAAAGTATATTCATTTATTTGCCATAGAAGTAGGAAAAAAATTGATGAAAAAAATAAAAATTGAGGATACAATTAATAGATAAAATAGTAAATAAATAATAAAATTAAAATAGAAAAGAAATAAAAACAAACAAACAATGAAAAACGAGTTAGACGTTACCGGGCCACCTAACTTGCAGAAAAAAAGGTGTGCATTGACTCCCTTATTTGCCGAAATGGGTGACTATTAGGGTTTGACGCCCCTCGGACCTGAAGTTGATGCTCCTTCCACTTAACCCATCAAAATAAATTATATAACAAAAAAATCAAGGATAAATACATATTCCAAAGTAAAAACAAGTTCCATCTCCTAAAGCTACACATGCCAAATCTGGTATCAAGGTAGTATTGGCCTGCCATACATGTCATTGTACATGCCGGCAAAGATACAAAAAAATATTCTAAAGGCGCCAGATAGCGTAGTTCATAAATTTTGTTCTAAATATTATAAGATAATATCAAGCTTTTTCTTCATAAACTCAGTTGTTGATGACTCCATATAGTGGAGAGTAAACAATATATACGTCGTTCAAAACAAATGTCAAGATCTCTATTAATTCAATAAAGGAGTATAGAAATTGACTTTTTCATCCCAATCTTTAAAAGGGATTATTCTTCCAAAAAAAATTGACTGGGCGGTACATGCACCAATATTTTTGCCTTGAAAGATAAACTAGAACATCTTCCAGACCATTGGTCCAATTAGGAATTATTTTGATTGTTGTGTTTCTCACCTTGATAACTATGTTCATATGTTCAGTGATTTTGTACGTGACGTGTACTTCCCATGTTAGTGTATGTACTCTACTCCCATGTTAGTGTATGTACTCTACTCCCATGTTAGTTTGTGCATTTTATGTGTTATCCCGTACTATAAATTTAGTGCATGTGTATACTTCACATGTTACTGTATGCTTACTTGTAAAGAGAGAACATTCACATGATCTAGAAGCTGTCCAAAAAGGTAAAACGGAGTTTTTTTTGTTTGTTTTCTACAGTAGATTCGATGCAGAAACCCTGAAGGGAAACATGATCATGAATGAACCCTATCCATACCGATCGTCAGCACGCATGGAAGAGGGAACGCGTCCGAAATGCATTCTAAACTATTGCAAGTCAATAAACTGGGGCTATCTACAACTTATTTTAGTTCATCTCTTACTAGTCGATCGGGCAGCTCGTCCTCCACCAATTAAAGACCGAAAACCTGGCCTCAAAGTTTAAGCATCGCTACGTGCCAAATCAAAGTTTCCGTGCCACGGATCGACTAACGGACGACACGGACAAACACACGAGCTCGGTGTGCATATATATCCATTTAAATGTCACTGTAGAAGAATGCATCGCAGCTAAGCAGTCATGGCACGAGTAGGATCCATGCGACATGAATCCAGAACGCATGCATGCGCGCGCACGAGTGCATCTTTTCAGGGCGCTGGCGTCACATCCAGGAAGATGAAATCCCACAAGTGAGGTGTGCTCACCTCATCGTTCCCGTAACTTACTGTATGCGTTAGTCCATCTCCAGCGGCATGACCTAAACATATTAGAGCAATTTCAGTCGGGTACCTCAAAAAGTATCTAGCACAATCATTTGAGGCGCTTTTCGAGAGAGTGTTGGACAAAACAACCAAAAAATCTAGACAAAAAATAGACCATTTCTAGCCGTGCCCCTCAAATAACGTCCAAATGCATGGATTTTAATAAAGGAGATCAGTCCATGTAAGAAAGTAGGTGAGAAAAAGTGTGAGTTAGGTGGAAAAAGAGAATGACATGTGGGGACTAAAAACTGCATGCATCCAACGATTTATTTCATCTGAAGCATAGATAGTTCTTCCTTACATAGATTAAAAATAAAACTAAACTAGGATGATGCATGTACTCCTTGCGGCTTCGTGGTGAGCTTGGCCAAAGTGATGATCTTGCGGCGAGGCATTATTGCTATCTTGGGTGTGCCCGTCCACCCCATGTCGATGTCCTTCTTATAGCCCATAAACGAAGCGGGAAACAAGCGGGCGTGGGTGGGCAGGACATCTGTCCACCTGCCCCCAGGGTGACGGGGCGGTTGGGGAGGCGACACACCGGCATTAAATTCGTTGCATCGTCCATAGCGACGAGGGGAACACGAAAAAGTACTAGCCCGCTAGGTGCGACCATTTTGAACGGACTAGGAGAGGATAAAACCCCATTTTCTATCTACATGCTATCCTAAATACACCAAAATGAATACATATGATGGTCGAAATTGATCTACCAGCGGAAAGATGCCTTAGTGAGCTATCACTAGTAGAAAACCTCTCATCCATCTAAGCCATTGGTACCGGTTCCCTTACGAACCGGTACCAATGGTGTCATCTGTACCGGTTCAAGGGCTCTGGCGGGCGAGGACATTTGGTACCGGTTCGTGAGGAGCTTTCGTACCGGTTCGTGTTAGGAACCGGTACGAAACGTCTTCGCCCAAAATTCAGACGCGTGGTGGGGCCCGGGCTGGACCTTTGGTACCGGTTCGTAACACGAACCGGTACCAAAGGGTACCCGGCTATATCAAATCGCCCAGATCCCTTCCCGAGCCCCCAGGCTCTCATTTTTCTCTTCTCCCTCACACTCTAAATTTTGCTCCACCTCTCACACTCCAATAATCTTCATTTTTCTCCACCATTTTAACAAGATTAACGGCACCCATCTATCTAAGGGTTAGCAATATCATCCTTCCTTCCGGCGTTCCTAATTTAGCTAATTTCTTTGGTAGTTTTAACTCGTACTATTTTGTAGTGCAAGCAAGGTGTTCGATGAAATGCCTAAGTTAGTGATTTTATTTTTTATATGCAATTTGAGCTGAAATTATGGTATGTTTTGTAGGTTTTAATTAGTATCATATCCCCGTCCTTACCGCCGTCGATCGCCAGCGTCGTCCCCTAGCCGGCACGGTACCACACCTCGGTGAGCCCCTCTTCTTTTTTATAAAAAACAATTAGTTTTATGTGATGAACTTGAATATTAATTAAGTTGGTCACTCATATATCCATGATGTTGTGTACTTAATGATTTTTGATATACATATAAAATGCAGATGAGTCGACAATGGATGTACGGTGACCGGTGCCATCCCGAGTTCATTACTGGCATGCATTATTTTCTCAACGTGGCTGAGGCAAACAGGCGCTCGAATGGTTTCATGTATTGTCCATGTAGTTCCTGTAAGAATATGAAGGATTACCCTACCTCGAAGACCCTTCACATCCACCTGCTGGAGAATGGTTTCATGCCCAGCTATAATTGTTGGACCAAGCACGGAGAAAGAGGGGTTATATTGGAAGACAACGAAGAAGAAGAGGATAGTGACAACTATCCCTTATTCACTGAAGACGGTGGTAGTAGAATGGGGGAAGACGAAGCTGAAGAAGAGCCCATTCGATGAGCCGATTTTTGATGACCCGGATGACGATTTGGGTCGGGCCATTCTTGATGCGAAGATGAACTGCGGAAATGAAAAGGAGAGGTTGAAGTTGGAGAAAATGTTAGAGGATCACAACAAACTGTTGTACCCAAATTGCGAAAATGGTCGAAAAAGCTGGGTACCACGCTGGTGCTGCGATGGAAGCGAGAATGGTACTTCGACAAGGGATTTGAAAAGTTGCTGAAAATAATAAAGAAGATGCTTCCAGGGGAGAACGTGTTGCCCTCTAGCACGTACGAAGCAAAGAAGGTTGTCTGCCCTCTAGGATTAGAGGTGCAGAAGATACATGCATGCATCAATGACTGCATCCTCTACCGCGGGGAGTACGAGAATTTGAATGCATGCCCGGTATGTAGTGCATTGAGGTATAAGATCAGGCGAGATGACCCTGGCGATGTTGAGGGTGAGTCCACCCCCAGGAAGAGGGTTCCTGCGAAGGTGATGTGGTATGCTCCTATAATACCACGGTTGAAACGTTTATTCAGAACAAAGAGCATGCCAAGTTGTTGCGATGGCACAAAGAGGACCGTAAGAAAGATGTGATGCTGAGACACCCCTGACGGGTCGCAGTGGAGAAAAATCGACAGAGAGTTCAAGTCATTTTTAGATGATGCAAGGAACTTAAGATTTGGTCTAAGTACAGATGGCTTTAATCCTTTCGGGAGCAGAGCTCCAGTCATAGCACCTGGCCAGTGACTCTATGTATCTATAACCTTCCTCCTTGGTTGTGCATGAAGCGGAAGTTCATTATGATGCCAGTGCTCATCCAGGGCCCGAAGCAACCCGGCAACGACATTGATGTGTACCTGAGGCCATTGGTTGAAGAACTTTTAGAGTTGTGGCGTGTCGAAGGTGTACCTGTGTGGGATGAGCACGAACAAAAGGAATTTAACCTACGAGCGTTGTTATTTGTAACCATCAATGATTGGCCTGCTCTTGGTAACATTTCAGGGCAGTCAAACAAGGGATACAATGCATGCACACACTGTTTAGGTGAGACTGATAGTAATTATTTGGGAAACAAGAATGTGTACCGGGCATCGTCGATTTCTTCCAAAACAACATCACGTCAGAAAGAGAGGAAAGCATTTCGGAGGTGAGGCAGATACCGAACGAAGCCTACCCGCCCTAATGGGGAAGTTATATATGATATGGTCAAGGATTTAAAAGTGATCTTTGGAAAGGGTCCCGGCGGACAATCTGTTCCGCATGATGTTGACGGACACGTACCCATGTGGAAGAAGAAGTCGATATTTTGGGAGCTACCCTACTGGAAATTCTTAGAGGTTCACTCTGCAATCGACGTGATGCACGTGACGAAAAATGTTTGCGTGAACCTGCTAAACTTCTTGGGCGTGTATGGGAAGACAAAAGATACACCGGAAGCACGGCGGGACCAGCAAAGTATCCACGAAGGAAACAACCTGAATCCAGAGAAGTATCAAGGTCCTGCCAGCTATGCTCTTACCAAAGAGGAGAAGGAGATCTTTTTTGAAGTCCTGAGTAGCATCAAGGTCCCGTCTGGCTTCTCGTCGAATATAAAGGGAATAATAAACATGTGAGAAAAAGTTTCAAAACCTAAAGTCTCATGACTGCCACGTGATTATGACACAATTACTTCCGGTTGCATTGAGGGGGCTTCTGCCGGAAAATGTTCGAGTACCCATTGTGAAGCTATGTGCGTTCCTCAATGCAATTTCTCAGAAGGTGATCAATCCACTTACTCTACAAAATTTACAGAAGGATGTGGTCCAATGTCTAGTCAGCTTCGAGTTGGTGTTCCCACCATCCTTCTTTTCCGTTAAGCTACGTACTTTTAATTTGGCCATGTATCTTTAATTTTCAGTTAAGCTATGTACTTTTAATTCGAGTTCAATCGTAATAAAATTTCATTCCCGCCCTTTCTTTTCCGCCTTTTTTTTCAGCGCGGCGTCGTGACGGGAAAGTTTCCCGCGCGACGTCGGGGCGGGAAAGTTTCTGTGCGGACGGCGTCGTGGCGAGAGTAAAGAAAAGAAATAGAATAGAGAAAATAAATAGAAAAGCAATAGAAAAAATAAATACAAAAGCAATAGAAAAAATAAATAGAAAAGAAATAGAAAAGAAAGGAAAAAGAAAAGTAATAGAAAAAATAAATAGAAAATAAAGAAAAAGAAACAGGAATAGAAAAGAAACAAAAAAAAGAAAAGCAATAGAAAAAAGAAATAGAAAATCAAAAGCAATAGAAAAAATAAAAACAAAAGCAATAGAAAAAATAAATACAAAAGCAATAGAAAAAATAAATAGAAAAGAAATAGAAAAGAAAGGAAAAAGAAAAGTAATAGAAAAAATAAGTAGAAAATAAAGAAAAAAGAAACAGGAATAGAAAAGAGAAAAAAAAAAAAGAAATAGAAAAAGAAATAGAAAGAAAAAAAAAAACAGAAAAGAAAAGAAACAAAAAATAAAAAGTAAAGAAACAGAAAATAAAAGAAAAGAAACAGAAACAGCAAAAGAAACAGGAAAGAAAAAGAAAAGAAAAAGAAAAACAAAAGAAACAGCAAAAGAAAATCAAAAAAAAACCTTTGGTACCGGTTGGTACCACCAACCGTACGAAAGACCTTTCGTAGGTTGGTGGTACCAACCGGTACCAAAGGTGGCTCCCCCTAGTTAGGGACTTAGCGCGCGGGGCAGTTTTCCTTCTTCCCCAATTTCCTTCGCAGAGAGCTCGCGCGCCAGACCTCGCAGCCGACGCCGACTCCGTCATCGCCGTCGCCGTAGCGGCCGCCCTCGCCGTCGCCCTCGCCGTAGCCGCCGCCGTCGCCCTCACTGAAGCCGCCGCCGTCGTCGCCGCGTCGCCGCGCCCTCCACCTCTCCGCCCGGCCGTCGCCGGAGGTGAGCACCCGGGCCCCTCCTCTCCCTCCCTCGCCTCCCTCGCCTCCCTCGCGTCGCCTCCCTGGCCGGCGCGCCTCGCCGGGAGGAGCCCGCGCGCGCGTCGGCTGCCGCGCCACGGTCGCCGCCGGCCTCCCCCTCACGCACGCCCGCAGGGTGTTCGACGAAGTGCCCTGCCCGTGCCGCTGCGACTGCCGTGCGCCTGCCCGTGCCCGCTGCCGCTGCGCCTGCCGTGCGCCTGCCCGTGCCGCTGCGCTGCCCTGCCGTGCGCCGTGGCCGTGCCGCTGCCCTGCCCACGGACACCGCCGCCTAGCGCGAGGACACGCCGCCGCCTGTAGCGCGAGGACGCCGCCGCCGTAGGGGTGTCGTAGAAAAATTTCCAGTCAGCGGCAGCAGCACGAGCACAGCCCCATCTCCGGGTCTGTTGCTCGCGGTCGCCGGACTCGGAAGCGGAGGTGGCTGTCTTGGAGCTCGACCAACGATGGGGGCGCGACTCGGCTGGGGAGACACAGGACATCCAAGCCTTGTGCGAGTTTTTTCTTTTTTTTTTGCTGGAAGGTGTGTGAGGAGTGCACGGCAGCCGGCAGCGCGGTTGATATGTTTTGCACCTTAGCTCGAGACGAGATTATCACAGGTTCACATGAGCTCGTCTCGTCCTCAGAAATTTCTTGCCCTTTGATTCGATCATGAGATGAGATTCGTGCATAATTTTATATTTCTGTTAACCGTAAATATTGGTAAAATCGACATAGAACCAATTGATTCTCACTTGACTAAGTCTGAATAAGTTAATTACAACGCTTTTCAGCAACCAGAAGACTATTCTACTAACCCGGGCAGCGCCAAAATTTTTCTAGTTTGAAACACTATGGTAGTTTTATATTGGGAAGTTTAGTGAACCCTTTCTTAATTTTGCAGTGACATTGAGGTATGGAGGACGGCACCTTCGTCCGAGATGAGGAGGGGGAAGAAGCGGTGCAACAATTGATCTATGAGAGTGCCCGTGGTCCGGAACCCGAGGATGGAGATGACAACGAGTTCCAAGACTTTCTGAATGATTTCGGCGAGGGACTTGAGTCTGAACAAGTTAGACGAGACAACGAAGTGTCCATCACAAACTCCGGCGAGGTGTATATCTATGTATCAATTAGTCTATATGTTCATCCCTAGATGCATTCATTTATTTGTATTGCACTTATTAACGAATAATTTTTTCTTTTAGCCTTCTGGATCATCGAGCAAGTCTGTTAGATCAAAACGAGGCCCGACGCGGGTGCTAAAGGGCGAGGGCAGGTTAGCCCTCACGGCATTCAAGGATAATGGTGAACCAGTGGAGCCCAAGGAGTTTTGCCGCAAATTTACAAGTCAATCCGGAGTTATTGTTAGGGACCATGTACCGATCAGCATTCAAGAGTGGCATAAGCCGAAGAACCCGGAGAGTGGTGCTAGTTATGTCAACGACGCGATGAAAAAAATTCTTTGGGACACGCTCATGACAAAGTTCAGCCTACCGGAAGACATGACGGAAGGCCAGAAGAATAAAGTCAAGGAATGGACATGGAAGAAGATGGCCATACAATTCCAGACCTTCAAGAAAAATTTATGGGACAAATATAAGAATGAAGATCAAGTATTCGATGATAATCTAGTGAAGATAAAAGATCACTGGGCCGCATTTAAGGAATATAAGAAATCGTCTACTTTTGTGTCCCGATCGAAGAAAAATACCGAAAATGCTGCAAAGAAGAAACTTCCGCATCATTTGGGGTCAGGTGGCTACAAGAGTGCCATTCCGAAGTGGATAGCGTTTGAGAATAAACTGATGGATCATGGAATCGTTCCACAGACATGGGACTGGCCCGAACGGTCCAAGTTCTGGTTGTTCGCTCATGGGGCAGGGTTGGACCCAAAGACAGGGCTGATCGTTGCGAAGGGAAAATGGAAGGAAAAAATTGAGGATATCGTACCGTTGCTTGTAGATGCAATTGAAAAGGTCAGAAAGGGAGAGTACATTCCCGATCGAGAGAATGACGAGCTGACACTCTGGGGAACCCTGAACATGTTGGACGGGTACGAGCTCGCCCAGGTCTCACCATGAAGGAAGCGTGGCCGGACAGCGCTGACACTTATAGAAGCCGTTCACGAAAGAAGAAGAAGAAGGACGTCGACGAGTTAGCAGAATTGAGGACTAGGGTGGAGGCGCTTGAGAAAAATCAGAGGGCACCTGATCAGCAGCTGTTTCTACAGGATGCACAAGCCGATGTTGCCCCATCTCAGCGAAGAAGCAGTGTCGGTTCCTCGCATCTTGACGGATGTGGAGGAAGCTACCCCGTGGATTATGTCACGGAGAAGACAGATTGCGAGCTACATATGTTAATCAGGACCGCGTCTGTTAAGGTGGCGGTCGGCTATGTGTACCCAAGTGAAGATGGAGCAATGCACCATCATATGCCCATTCCACCTGGTTGTGTTCGTGTCGGGGTGGATGAAGTTGTTTCGGGTTTTGAAAAGTGGAGCTTGATATTCCTAGAGGTGAAGATGAGAGGACAGGCGATGTCAAGCACGGTTTCGCCCTATGGCCGAAGAAGTACGTCGTCCTTTTGCAAAGGCCACCGACTCCTACACATGAGCAGCAAATGCCATCGACTCCTCCTGGTGGCAGTCCTGGTGAGCAGCCAAGTCCACACCTACCTGAGAGGGACCCCAGCGTGAGTCCACCATCTCGAGATCCTCCGCGTAAGACAGCGTCCGTTAAGCGGAACGGTACGCCGCCTAGGAAGAAAGCTAGAAAGGAGAAACAACTGCCGCCTACTGAGAAGTTACCTTGGGAAAAAACTCCAGAGGAAAGAGCGGAGGCCGTTCAGGCCGAGGTGAAGAAATTTTTTGCACCAAAAGTGCCAGAGATACCTTTCGAGAAGACACTAGATCCGGTGAAAGTTGTGCGTACCGTTGAGAATCTATATGACCCTGTACCATCGCCGCCATCTGACTATAGGCGTTCTATTGAAAGGTCGTATGACAAGATGATCGAGGCGACAAAACCCGTTAAATCGGGTATCAGGGAGATAAAAGGGATACACCAAGTCTACCAGCTCGGACAACAACCCGTTCAATCGGTCGAGCCTCTCAAGGTGTTTGACGGGAAGGCCGTTCAAAGTTCTCGACAAGACACAACCGATTACGCCTTGGCTGAACGAGCATATCAATTTGTTCAAGGGAAAGATTTGGTCGAGAATCTCAGGAAGCTACCAACACGTATGCGTAGCTTGCATTCGTGGTACCTTAATGCCTCAAAGGAAGGGATCGAGACTATCATGGTGCGAGTTAGGGAAGAGCACTACTTCAGGAATACTGTGTGAACGTTGACTTCAACGAGCTTTTCCAGTTATACAATCTCCGGGCCCTCGACAAATCTATCATCAGTTGCTATTGTCTGTAAGTGATTTATTTAATTTGAGAAGTCTTTAGCTCAGCTCGTTCATTGTCTGCAGATTATAATCCTTTGTGCGCTATATTATGCAGATCGAAGATACTCGAATGCAAAAGGGATGAAATCACGCACATTGGGTTCATTGACCCGCACACAATGCATGTTAAAACCATAGAAGATCCCGTCTATAACAAGGATACACCGGAGACTTTGCTAAGGTTTTTGAAGCGACAACGTGACAAAAACCTAATAATTTGGCCTTACAACTTCCAGTGAGTCTTACTGTCTTATAACACATTATATTTTGCTCACCGTATGTCAAAATTTTAACTAATGACTTATATATATGACACTACATATTTAAACGTGCGTAGGTTTCACTTTATTCTTCTCGTCATCAATATGCAAACTGGAGAAGTTGAAGTCTTTGACTCACTAAGCAAAGAACCGGAACTATACTTGTCTTGTTATTTAATGCTCAAAAGGTAATTTTAATTGTTATCGGTTTGTTTCGTTAATTTCCTGCTATGAACTAATTGATAACTCTTTTATGCATTTTCTTTTGTCGGGCAGCGTATGGGCAACTTTCATCAAGGAAGATACGTCCCATGAATGGCCACAGAGGCTGCGATGGAAGGCGAAAGTAAGTAGTACTACCTAGGTCCACACAACTTTAATTATCATACTTGACTATTGTTTGATTGACTTATATTCTTGTAAAGAAATGCCCGCAACAACTACAAGGGACTGATCTCTGTGGATTCTACGTTTGCGAGTACGTCCACAGAATTGTCAGCGAGAGAATTAATAATGCAAGAAATAAAGAGGTACGAAAACAATATTCACAAATTTGTTTTCTTATCATAAGTTGTGCTGAGTTTCAGTAATAGTTGTTTCATTGTGGTTTGAATATATATATACACACACACATATCTCATGTACTCATTTGTATCTTATTCTTTCATAGTTGGCAACAAAGCGGAACAAGCTCTCAATCAATGACCGCTTCATAGCAATAGGCGAGGAATTGGCGGGATTCTTCCTTCGGGACGTCATACCACCATTCGCAGAGTTCCACTATGAATGAAGATGTACATGTTACATATATAGTTGACTCGAAGAGTACCACTATGCTACATGTAATATATAGAGTACGGCTCGGAGAGTACCACTACTATGCATGAAGATCGATCTTCATGCATAGTGCTTCTTAATTTGCGATCTTATGCAATTACATGTGTGTTATATTATATGCACCAACTTGCTATGCATCATATTGATCTTCATGTACTACCTAAACCCAAACGCGTTTCTGGTGCATCGACGCGATATGAAACAAACCGATATCCCTAAACCCCTCCAAAAACCCTAAAACTTCAATACTCTGCCGCGGCAGAGATTCGGGCAAATTCCTGCCGCCGGTGGGAACCTTTGGTACCGGTTCGTATTACCAACCGGTACCAAAGCTCCTTGGCCCTGAGCTCTCCTGGGCGCCCACGTGGAGGCGCCATTAATACCGGTTCGGAAGCAACCGGTACGAAAGGGGGGGGGGCCTTTAGTGCCGGATAATTTATACCGGTTGAGAAACCGGTGCGAATGGCCCTTACGAACCGGTATAGATGAGCGTTTTTCTACTAGTGTATCGAGTACCAACCGCAAGTCCTGGAGTAACTTGAACTGGTACGTACACGGTAATGCGACCGGAGCGAGGCACGCGACCACGCCATGTGAGCAGGCCAAGGGAAGTAGCACGAGAGAGGAGAAGCCGTATGCACAAAATAATGTCCCGTTTGTCCACTCCACTGTCCCGCAGTGGAAAGCGAGATAATGAGCTCGCGCCGAAGCTTGAAGCAAGACGAAAGATGAATGGCCGCCCCGGCGCGGTGACAAGAAGTAGCGGGGACATACGGCGTCGTCGTCGTCTTCGATCGCATTCACTCATCAGCTCTGTCGCGTCCTGGCCTGATGAATTGTTTCTCTCACCTCTCTGCCACCAGCGACGCGATTGCCTTCCGCACTTTCTGCGACCTGCACCATCTCTCTCTCTCATTCACTACACCACGGTAAGGATTTGAGGGCACTTAGTTAAGGATTTAATGGCTTTCTCTCTCTTGTGTGTACATCATGTCCATGGGCGTGTTTGGTTGCCTAGACCGAATTCCTGCATGGCTGTCGCAACGAGATGGGGGAATTGCGCGTTGAGAACGGGCCATGAGCCAGTTTTTGCCGATCGTTTGGTAGCCTGTGCGGCCTTTTGCGCGCCGGAGAAGGAACCCATGCCCCATCGATTGGTTGCCCGTTTTCAGCCCATCTTGCACGGAGGAAAACAAGAATCAGCTATCTGGTTGCTCAAACCACAATTCCATATCCTTACCACAATTCAAATAGGGTGAGATTACCATGCCATGACATATTACATACAATCATAGACCAGTTAGAAGAACACGATCCTCACGATCACCACGATGAGAAAGGCGATGATGTAATCTTTGACCCGCCTGGGACGTACCTCCGGTGGTGCTCCTTGTAGAGCATGTACTTCCTCCGGCGGCAGCTGTGCTAATGGCACTGCATCATCGATGGCCTGATCTTCCAGGAGCTCCTCTTCCAGGAAGGTGAGGTACTCTTGTTGTGCCTCCTCCAAT